>KZ613467.1:405104-421804 GCA_002865625.1 Hyaloscypha hepaticicola | reverse complement strand
GGCAAGCGTTGGGAGGGTATAAGACACTTCTCTCTCATTGACTTGTCTTCTCTTCTCTTCTCCTTAACTTAGTATTCTCAATACAACTGGATCTCATTGAATACTATACTTCGACCTTTGCAGTGCTTCTTGCCGTCACAACGCCTTCTAGACCTAAAATACTATACTCGTAATAATTAAATTTAAACCCTTATAAATAATATAACCTTAATTTAAAGGCTCTTGAATCGATCGAAGGCTCGATTATACTATTAATATATTACTTTCTTTAATTATTTCTCCTTAAGGAGACCACTTAATAGTAAGAAAAAGAGTACGGTTAATTATCCCCTCGTCCGCTAAGATATTACTAGGCGCTAGTAAGAGGTTCTCACTGAAACAAAATTTATATATTTCAATTATTAATTTATCAGTCATTCTTTCGCTTACTATAAAGAATCCCCTGTTAGCGCCTGGCAATGTCTCAGCGGACGAAGGGATAAATGTCACTTCCCTTAAGCCCTTCTTTATTATAGTTATAAAAATATATTAACTTATAAAAGAATAATTCGAATATATAAGAGAAAGCAAAAGTGTTCTTTTAATAATACTTTATATATAAATGAATCAGAAAAATTAACTGTAAATGAACAGCACTATCTGTTACACTGCGGCCAGCTTTACATCTCACGTGATCAAAATATTTCAGCGAACCAGAGACCACCAGGTGATGTCGGAATTCGTTTATATTTTTGCCGAAATCGCCGAAACCCCACCAAAAATCCAAGTTTATAAAATTTATTAAAAATCAAGAATACTATATAAGGTCTTAGTTTTTTAAAATAGTAATATTAGAAAATATCAAATATCTATAGTATAAGCTTCTTTATCTCATGACTTCTTTTAGTATATAATTTTTCCAAATCAATTTTAATATATATATAATTTTAATAAGGAAATATAACAGCAGGATCACTGTAAAGGTCAAAGTATAGTGTTTAGTTAAATCCAAATATAATTGAAAATACTAAATTAAGGAAACTAAAGGGCGAGGGGAACCTTGACCTTTAAGTACAATCTGTCTATTTAGTATATTTGAGACTATAATATTCAATATTATAATATATATAAAGTGTAATAAGTATTGTAACGGCACTAGTCGTTATATTACCCCTCTCGTAAAAGAGATCTAAATGCCTTTATTTAGACTATATCCTGATATCGAAAACCTATAATCCGTTATATGAAAACTCCTCACTTGAATCTAAGTTCTAGTCGTATTTCCGTTATAGTTAATCAGTCAATAATCCATTCTAATTAATCCTTATTTTCCGTTAATCTTATAATCTTATAAGTCTAATCTAATAATACTTCGGAATAGGTAATATATATTTGTATTGACTTTGGGGCCTCTAATATTACTCTCTTTTCTGGAATAGATAATAAGGATAATTAAAATATTAGAACGGATTTTATTTATTACTTACTCTTGACCTTAATAATAATCTTCTTAATAGCAAGAATACTAGTTTTACTAGTCTTTTATTCTATTTTCTTTAATTCCGATTTAAGGTGAATAATCTTGGTATTATTACTCTTAAATTCCTTTTTAATCTTATTTAATTTTTTATCGGATTTTTATAGATTATTATAAGTAATTTATAGTTCTATTATCTTTTAGTATTATCTATTCTCTATAATTCTAGTAAGGATTCCGGTATATTTCTTCTTTAGAATAGTCTTATTTTAATATTCTATATAAAAGTTAATTAAATTATAAATATTATTAGAATAAGGATAAGTACTTTTAATAACTATAATAATTAATTTCTATTCTTTTATTTTGGACTAATACTTTATATAAGATAAATGAATAGTGAATATAATTATATTTACTAGTATAGAGTTTATTTATTACTAAATCCGACTAGTAATTATTAGTATTTGATTACTATTCTTCTTATTTTAATCGAGTATTTCTTTATTTTTATTAGTTTATTCCGAGTTGTTTTTACTTTTATTAAATAAGAATTTATTATTAGATATAATCTAAAAGTATTTTATATTATTTCCTTAATTAGTATAGTTTATTTATTTTATCTTTTCGGTTATAATTTCTAGTATCTGGATATCTATTCTATAATAGTCTATTAGAACTTGGATTTCTTTATTAGAGACTTTTCTATTTGTATTATTAATATAATAGAGTAGACTATTACCTTTAATAAAATTAAAAGTAATATTATTAAAGAAAGTATTATTAAAGAGATTCTGAAAGGAGACTTAATCGGAGAATATTTAAATATAATCTATTATAAATCTAAACTTGTAATTTGCTTTTCAAAGATCCTAAAAGTAATCAGAATATAATATTAATTATAATAAACTAAAGAATTTATAATTATTAGTAAAATAAATAGTAAGGATCTAAACTTAATATAGAGATTAATAACTTCAAGTGAATAATTATTATCGATTCACTTTTATAATATATAAATCGCGAAGTGAAATATAGAATTTATAAGAGATATCAAACTTGGAATCTTAATGAATATAAAGGATATAATAGTAAAATAAAGGAAATAATATTAGGATTTTCGATAAAAATCCTTAAAAAGTCTATTAGTTTTTTCTCCTTTTCTAGTAATATAAATCTAGATATTATAACTTATTATTATCCTTATAGTCCTTATTAAACTTATTCTCTTAGATATAATAAATGCCTTTAAATAATAGATTTAAAAGTTAGATTTTCATTTAATTTATCTATACTAGAATAGGGGTTTTTACTAATAAGGGATATTAAAGTCTTAATAAAAAAAGATAAGGTTTCTATAAGATTAGTGACGTGAATCTCCTGTTTAGGCCTAGTATAGGCCCTTAAATCAATAAGAGTTCTTAAATCCAAAGGAATAATTTCCCGAATTTAAAATTATATTCTTATTTAATATACTAGCGCTTAATAAGTCACGTGAGATTGGTCTAATTTAAATTATAGACTTGAACTAGGCCTATTTAGGAAAAATAAAATCACGTGTTTAGTTTTATTATTAAGGAAGTTCTATTTTTTTAAAAATTTAAACCCGATATTGAGATTTTGAAGTGTAGTTATAATAATATTATTATATACAATTAGGAATACCAAAATCACGATTTCAATCACTTATTTAAGACTTAAAATACCGCCTTAATCAATCGCATTATAAGGATTCCGTTTAACTAGTAATTTGGAGCTAATTGATAGACTGTTAGGGAAAAAAATTATATGTGATTTAGACTATTATTCGTGATAATTTAATTTTTTAAAAAATGGATGCGGAAAATGGATACGAAATGGGTATACAGGAATTATATCAGTGTAATAATCTTAAATTTAAGGGTCTAGTCAATTTCTATCACTTATTTAACATTTAGAATTCCACCTTAATTAAGTGTCTTATATGAATTTCATTTGATTAGTAATTTAAGCTTAATCAATAGATTATCAGGAAAAAAGTTTATATGTGATTTGGACCGTTATTCGTAATAATTTAATTTTTTAAAAAATGAATATAGAAAATAAGTACAAAATGGATATATAGGAAGTTATATAAGTGTAACGGCCTTAAATTTAAGAGTCTTATTGATTTTTACTATTTATTTAATACTTAAAATATTACTTTAATTAAATACTTTATAGGGATTTCGCTTAATTAGTAATTTAGTTCTAATTAATAGATTATTAAGAAAAAAGTTTATATATAATTTGGACTATTATTCGTAATAGTTTAATTTTTTAAAAAATGGATATAGGAAAAATGAATATGAAATAAATATTATAATAATCGGGATACCCGTTATATAATTAGTTTAGTTATAATTATATTGATTTCAGGTTAAGAGAACTAATATCTGTAATACTAATATTTTAGACTAAGAGTATGAGTAAGTATTAGGAGAGTATAAGACACTTCTCTCTCCTTGACTTCTCTTCTCTTCTCTTCTCTTTAGTTTAGTATTCTCAATATAACTAGATCTCATTGAATATTATACTTTAATCTTTATAGTATTTCTTGTTATTATAATGCCTTCTAGACCTGAAATACTATATTTATAATAATTAAATTTAAACTCTTATAAATAATATAATCTTGATTTAAAGGCTTTTGAATCGACCGAAGGCTCGATTATACTATTCAAGAATCTAATTTAATTAATAGTTCTATTTTATTAGAATTTTATTTATAATAATATCTAAATTCAAATATAGTATTCTTGAAATTAGAAATAGAATATTATTAATTATTAGGATTCTATTCTTTCTATTTGATTTTATAATATAATTTATTATAGAATATATAAGAAAATAATATTTTTTCAATCTCTTATTTCAGTTTACTATTAACTTTTCCGATTTCTAATTCGGGATTAATTTAATTAGATAATGGATTATTAGAGTCCTTTTATAATCTATTTATATAAAAGATTAATTAAATCCTATAAGAAATTAATAATTTTAAATAATATAAGTATTTTATTATATTTAAAATCTCAAAGAGACTAGTTAATAAATAGTCTAGTTTATTTAAAGGCCTATCTATTTTTTATATCTTTTTAATTATATAAACTTTATCTTCTAGACTGAAATCAAATATCTATTATTTCTTATTAGTTTATTTAATTTATTATTCTTATACTTATTTTATATAAGTTCTAATATATATTATAATATTATTAATTCTCTTTATTTATTATTATATTTCTTATTTATTAAACTTTTTCTTAAATATCCGGAATTTATTTATAATTAATATCTAATTAAAGTTTAAATATAATTTATAATTATAATTGATTATTAAAGGGAATAAGTTAATTAATTTATAAAAATAAACAATTCTAATAATATTTAATACTAGTAAAAGATTAATTTAATTATTCTAAAAGTAATTAATAAATAATTTTAAACGGATATTAATAATCTAATTAACTATTTCTATTTATCTATTAGTCTAGATATATTTTATAATTAATAGTTTTAGTTTTATTCTAATTAATATTAATAGTTTATTTATAAAATCGGAAATAAATTAAAATTCTTAATTACTAATAATAATTAAAGAATAGTCCCGGAATTTCTAAATATATTAATAATATAATAATATTATAATTTTAATAATTATACTCTTATTTATAAAGAGATTAATATATTACTTAAATAATTAATCTATTATAATAAAGATATTATTATAATTATTACTAGTGAATCTAAAAGAATAAAAGTCTATAAATAAGTTATTCTATATATATAAGAGAATAGATAAAGAATAAAATAAACTAGAAGTCTTATTTCTAAACTTATAAAATTATTAGTATTTATAATAATTCATTATATATTAGTTAATATTATTTCTCTAAATTAATTACTAATAATAATATTTTATAAATATTCTCATTTTTATCTTTTCCGGATATATTATTATTATAGTATTATAAATTTATTAAAATAAATAAATTCTCAAATTATTATAATTATTTAATATTATTAATTTCTTATTATAAAATAGTAATCTATTAATCAGTTCTTAAAAGGGAATATTATTCCAGACTTTAATATATTCTTTATTGAGATTTGAGTTTATATAATTTATTTATAATATCTCTTTTATTACTCTCAAGTCTTTAATAAAGTTTTTAATAAAAATCTCATTTTAATTATTTTATATTCTGATTAATATTAGGATTATCTTAAAAAAGAGAATAATTTTTATCTTTTTAGTTTCTTTTATTATTTTTTATATAAATATAAACTTATTCTTATATAATAGAATATTAATAATAATATTTTCTTTACTAGAATAATAAATAATCTAAAAGTGAAATTATAAGAATATATCTATTTATTAAATTTATTATTTATTTAATAGTCTTTTTATTCCAAAGTATTTAAATACTTTATAATCTATAATAATTATAAAATATAATAGACTAGTGAATTCTATTTACTATTCCTTAAATACTAGAATAATTATAAAGAGTTTCTTATTATAAATCTTATAATAAATCTCTATTCCTTAAAGGGCCTTTAAATAAAAAATAATAAAATATTATTTATTATTTTAAAAATACTTTTAGGAAATTATACTCGTGATAATTAGATTTAAATAATTAATCTCGATTCTAGTTTCCCGATTATATTAAAAGTAAAGAAATATAGAAACTAATATAAATATAATCTTTAATTAATAGAAAGTATTTAACTATTTCTTATTCAATTTCAATTTTAATAATTTATTCTTTTCTATTAAATAATTAAAGGATCTGGAAATATATTTATATATTTAAATAAACCTTTAATAGAAATTATAAAATCCTAAAAATAATTGAATTTTTTTCTTTATTAAGAGTATTTTCTAATTCCGGATAATAGTAGTTTTAATAGAATTTATTTATATATTATAATCTAATATTATAAAATCTAGAAAAATTATTTTAATAATCTTAAATTTATATTTATAAATATTAATTTATAATTTTATTTCTTAAAACTTTTATAAAACTATTTTAATATATTATTAATATTCTTTTTTATTTTTAAAAAAGATAAATATATTATTAATATATACTAAATAGAAATTATTTAAATAATCTATAAGAATAATATTAATATACTATTAGAATATTATTAAACTATTATATAATCCAAAGAAAAGAATAATCAATTTGAAAAAGTTATATCTTATTCGAAATACTATTTATATTATAAATTCAAGTTTTATTTAAATATAATTAAAAGTATATTTTATATTAAATTTCGTGAATACTAATAAATTAATTAATTAATTAAGGATTTTAATAATTAAGAATAAAGAATACTAGTCCTTTTTTATTAAAATATTAAATTAATAATAATTAATATAAAAATATAAGTTTTATTACACGCAATTCAATCTCAATCACGTTACTATTAATTCACCTAATAAGTCACTTACTACACTCATATAAGAACTTATTAAACTCAGGGCATATACCTTTAATACTCGTACACTTCCTTCTTATTCTAAAAGTTAATTAAATTAATATAATTCAATCCTCACAATAATTCCCTATACTCTGCCTATATAATATATATCAATTATAAGCCCGGCCTGCGAGTATTAAAGCTTTCACAAAAGTATAAATAGAATATAACGGATTATATATCTCAAATTCCTCGATCTTTTCATTTTAGTATTCCAGTAATTATCTTCGAATACTATTAATATAATTACAAGCATTTCCGTAAGTATAATAAAGTTCAAGAATATATAATTGAAAGAGTATACCTTATACACGAAGTGGTGACTATAGATTAAATAGAAAGCTCGAGACAATAGGGTTTGGGACCTTATTAACCCTAATGGACCAGATATTCCTATATATAACACCTCACTACTAGTTCCTCTCCCGACAATTAACGAGCTCAAGACAAAGCTAGACATAGAACGAGCATCTGCCCATATAGTTACCATTAATGCGTGGAATGCTCAGTAAACTGGAGACAGGGACCCAGACCCAGCCAGTAGACCAAATGCTCCTTTGCCTACTACATTCGAGAATATAAAGACAGAGTATACGGCCCTCCTTCAGGATTATACTATCGTGTCGAATATTCATAAAACGCATTCTGAATAGCAGAGCCGTTTCCTCACTTGGTTCACCAAAACCGTCAACTCAGATATATAAGTAACTACAATAGCTACTCTTCAAGCCCGAGCGAGTATCCCACTGGGGAGCTCGTCAGGAACGCCGTCGTCAGTCGGGACACTCACGCCAACTCAGAATCACGGTTCCATTCAGGAGATCCTACACTCTCTCAAATGCCAATACGCTCCCTCTGGCACAATAGTTATTTCGACTATTCGTGAAACCTATCACAAAATCCTCGCTGACAGAGCCAAAGGAGCGGTGAATCAGGAGCGTTGGTACTCGGAGTAGCGCTCGGTGTACGAAAACGCCAAGCTCCACAATATCCCCGAAATCCAAGGGTCCCCTGCTATCAAGGACTTCCTCGAGTGTATTACTCGAAAAATGCAGTCCAAATGGGGAGCAGACAAGCTTCTCGCCTTCTTCAAAAATAACGAGCTTGGCTTGTCTACTTTCACGCTCGACCAGTACGGAATACTCTTCTCACATATAGCCTACGAAAGCTCGAAAGCGAAGTCAGGAACTGGAATTTCGGTATTTGCCACACTCGGCGAGCGCCGAGACATTTCTCCTGAATGCCCGGCCGTAACAGGAGCAGCTGGAGGGCCCGAGAGCAAACCAAAGAAGGAGTATAGGGAGTGCCTATACAATCCTCTCGGTAAGCAATTCCATATCTGGAAACCTGAGAAATATACTCGTGTAGAGGTTACAATTACTGGCTCCTGTACTCGCGATAACAAGCCCGAGGTTTCGGAAGAGCGTTATACCGAAATTAGGAAAGCACTATTCACACCAAAGTGGAAGGATCTCCGAGTTGAACTCGAAGAAAAGCACGGAATCAAGATTCAATACAAAGCAGTTACTGGCAATGGCGGAAGCTCGAAAAAGACAGATAGTTAACCGAAACTCCCAGTGAATAAGCTCATTTTTCCGGTACTCGATCCTATACTATTTACGGGAATACCAGGACTAGGGGTTTATTCAATACTCGATTTCTCACAGTATCCGCTCTCGGAGAGTATACTATTGGATAATTGTAATATAATACACGTGGTAAATAATATTCGAATACTCGATAAAGGAACGTTTATTAACGAATATCCCGGATATATAATAGAGATAGGATCTTCGAGTCTCCTAATAACTAGTTATAATATTCATATAATCAAGGATATTTTGAATAGACAAAATGGGAAGAAGACAAATCTCGAGTTAACGGATATAATAGTAATAGAGGATTTTTATATAAATATTATATCTGAAGCCATTCTATACAAGAAGGGAGTATAGTACTATAGGTTTAATAGGATATTAAGAATAGGAAACAAGTATAAGAATATTATACTATTACAGATAATATATATTTATAATATTATTTTTATTAAATACAAACCTCTTTTAACCTATTCAAACACTCTATCCAAAGTGCCCACCAGTACCGGGAGTATACTCATATATTCTATACTCAAACGAAAAGTCAAGGAGTCTTTTAGGAGAAGCAGGAAATACCTTCAACCATAAAGTAATATTAAGGAGAAGTGGTATATACGAGCAGGGCACCTTGGGCCCCAAGTACTTTAAAAGCTCGTATACCACGTGAGAAATGTGCAAATCACAGGGCCAAATAGAATAATATACGAGCACTATACACAAGTATACACTAGACAAGTAGTCTCAAGGCAAGTACCTGAAAGAAGATCTCCAAGACCCTTTTGAAAGATTATTTGGAACTTGTTCGATTATCTAATAGTATACAATAATTTAAGTTAACTACTCGTGATCAAGGACGAATTCAGTGGAAAGCTCTTTGTATTCCCGCTCCCGAGTAAAGAGGAAATACAGGTCTTTGAGACTATACGAAATTTCGAGTATTAGATAAAGAGATAATATAACCTGAATATCTGTAAAATGAAGTATAATCAGGAGAAAGCGGTTATTACTATATATAATAATACTACCTATAAGTATTAGTATACGGAAAAGGGTATTAAACTCGAGCTCTCTCCCTCCTATACTCACGAATCTAATAGTGAATCCGAACGAATAGGACAGGAAGTAATTAATAAAGCACTTACTATATGCCTTTCAATAGGTCTTCCTGAAGAACTCTGACCGGAGACAATACTCGTAGTAATTTATTTATATAATATAAGTCTATTATACTCATATAAATAGAACTCGCTAAATAAAGTACTCGATTCGTGATTCCGAAACTATTTCAGATAATATAATCCGATACTCGTTATACGAATAATAGTTAATCTCAGGCCCGATTAGAATAAAATCTATATATATAGTATTCATGTGTATCTAATAGTTAAGGAACGGAAAGTAAATCAAATATGGAGAGTATTTAAAGTTATATTATACAGTTATATTAATTATTTAGTTAGATATTATATATCTACTATATACTATATATAGATACTTATACTCGATAGGGTTATTATTACTAGAAATGTTATATTCGACGAGAATATACTCTATTCTTCAAAAGCTTATAAGTAACTGGACGGCCATTCAATTATAAAAGCCCGAAGTTTAATAGAGTTTATTAAAGAATAGGAGATCCGGAATATCGGTTTAATATTCAATAATATAGGATTATAGAATATAGAACTATTAGAGCGAAATATATAAGAATCTAAAAATCTGGGAAATATAGAATATCAAAATAAGTAAAACGAGTTCCCGAATATCTTATAGGAATATAACTCGGGAGTGAAAAATACACTTATATACAAAACAGGACTTATAATACCTGAAAATACTCCAGAGTCCGAAATACTAATTAGATATAATATAGGAGATAAAAGTACTAAGTATTATAAATATCTCAATACTACTAGTAAAGATATTAAAGAGTAATTACTAGATAAGGATTAAGTATAGGATCCACTAGTCAAAGATATCTTGGAACTGACTTTAATAAATACTAATCAAGATAATTAAGTACTAATAAATAGGGAATCTGAAACTCGAAATCGAGCGAACAAGGAATTAACTACAAAACCAAAAAGGAAATATATTAAAAGGCCAATACCGAAAACTCGTGACAACCGGTTCGGAATATATAATCGAAACAGGAAGTCTAATAGCGACTCCGGTAAAGTAGAAGATAATAATATAATAGTCTCGCTAAACTCCCTACTAAAAACTATAAGTAATTCAAGTAATACTAACCATTCCCAAACTCTTATAAATAGCTTCTGGCCTGATTATCTAGAAGAGTTTATGGGAGTATATAATAATATAATAGTATATACTATTATAATTATATTAATTCTATAAAAGATCTACCCGAAACTCAATACTCGTGAGAATAAAATAACTTAATAAATTCATTAAAATAAACTTTTACCGAAACTAAAATAATAGAAAGAACTCGAAAGTCATATATTTGAAACAGAGTTTAAAATAGACTATATACTTAAATTAAATAATCTAGAAACTAGAGAGTATTAACGGGTTATATTAAGTATTTTAGTTAAATAGGAGACTTTACTATTATCCTTGAAATGGGTTTTTACTTATAAAATAGATATTAACAAATTCCTAATAAGGTACTATTCACGTATTATAATACACGGTGATTTGTAAAAAAAGTCTATAATCCTTTTAATATATACAATTATACTAATAGTACACTCGTTCCGAATCGCTTATATAATAGTAATACACTTTAATCTTAAAATAAAGTAATTTGATATAATAAACGCATTCGTGAATACTATAAGAAAGTCAGAGGGATCATCAATTATATACAAGTTATTATCTGATTTCGAAAGGCCTGGATATATAATCGAGGTCAACCGAGTACTTTATAGATTACGAGACTCCCCTATCTTATAATATAATAACTAGACTAGAACATTTAAGAATATAGGACTATAGACTCTAAAAAAGGAAATGTATATATTTATAAACATTTAATATAAGGTTTTCATTATATTTTATATTAATAATATTCAAGTACTCTACTATAAAGATAATGAGTTCTATACTATTCAAATTATTAAGACTATTAAAAGAGTATATAAACTATATAATATAAAAGATATAAAATGGTTCTTAAAAGTACAGATAATAAGGGACCGAGTAGTTCGAAAAATATAATTCATTTATAATACTTATATTAAGAAGATTATAAAGAAATTCGAATTGATTAATAGAAAGTACTCGAGTATACTATTATCAGGTCTTGAATTCAGGAAATACAATAAACAAGTCCCGAAATACTAAATCAAGGAGTATTAGGAGAAGATTAATTCTATATTCTATATTATTATAATAATATATCCGGATATAATATTTATAATCTCGATACTCTTTCAGTTTCTCATTAATCCTGGCCTTGAATACCTAATAGCCGTGAACTGGACTATTAAATATCTATTCGGAACTCGCTTTCTAATAATCTAGTATAATATCGAGTATAGGAAAGTATAATTACAAATCGCTTTCAATACTTTCTTTACGGATAATATAAATATAAGATACTCGTTTCAAGGATATACTATTTTACTATTCAATAACTTAATCTAATAGAGAGCCGTTTATCAAATAATAATAATAATTTCCTTAACTAAAATAGAGATACTCGAAATATCCTTTATTATAAAAGAGTTTATAATATTCAAATAACTATTCAGGGACTTATATCTAGATCTCGATAAGTTCTAGACTATCTTCTATAATAATTAATAAACAATTCGACTAATTATCGGGAATAATAAATATATTACTATAAAACTCTACTATATTAATATCTATAATATATAAATAAGATAAAAATACTAAAAGGGAATATTCGAAATAATATACTTATTAACGAATAATATACCAGTTAATAGATTAATGAAAAATCTATCACAATATAAATTCAAATATTTTAGAGTCTTATTTAATTTTCAGGATATTCGTGAAATACTCGAAAAGATTAAATAATTAAAGGGAAATACTCGTTTCTTTTATTATTTTATTTATAATTTCAAATTTATAAAAAGGGAATCTTAAAATAAAAAACCAGTTTATTTTCGAGAAGTATTTAAATAAGATAAAGGAATAGATAATATTCCCAAACCGGTATTCCGAGTTCCGAAGTTCAATATTCCAAATCTCTTAAAATCTCGAAAAATATATTTACTATAATATAATAAATACCTTTAAACCGATCCTTTAGACCGGACGAAATCCCCTGAATCTCCCAAAGAGTACCAGAGTTACTAAAGGCAATCTGGTCCAAATTATCTCCACTGCCGATATCCTCGTTCTCACCCTCGTCCTTATACTCTACCGGTATATCACCACTAGCCAGGAGCTCCCGTACTATAGCCCGAGTATACTTCAAGGACTATAAGCGTGAATTAGTATTACTGAAAACTCGAAAGAATTTCTTGAGGAACTCACTACTATATTATCCGCACCAGCTTTACTCTCCCGGTAGAGCCTTATTATTTTCAAGACAAAAGGGATAACAGAATCTGGAATACTCTTATACTTACTACTATCCGAGTATATAAAGTAATAATAACCTGGACTAATACTCTCATTATTATAGTAATAGCCATTGCCTATATTACGAAGAAATATACTAGTATATTATAAACAGGGACAAGAGTATATAATACCTGAAATACATATCAATTCTCTGAAAAGATATAGGAAAATACTATAGAAAACTCACTAACTGAATAACTACCAGGAATAGTATTATCCTATTATTTCCACTATTTCTTTTAAAGAGTATTCGGAAACTTCTTGGCGATTTTCTTCGGATAAAAGTTAGTCTGGAATATTAAAAAAGACTAAAGAAAACGCATTTCGGACTTACTTTTAGAATACGAGTATTAATAGTCCTCTATCTCCAATTCTCCTTATATATAACTACCGATCTAGTTCTGGTTATATTATTTGATATTTGGGATATTTGAGATTTTTGGAATAGAAGTAAAATTATAAAACGAGATATTTACTGGAAATCTGAAAAGCATTTAATAGAAGTATTCGTGAGATTATATAGAAAGTTCAAAGTTATAAGTGATTACTCGCGAGTAGATTACACTAGGCCAATTTTGGAATAAAGATATATTACAAGACTGTCCCGCATACTCTGATTAGTCAGGAATACCATTCGCTTAATTAGTGAATACCTAACAGGTAGATTACTAATTAGCAAATAACATTCCTGGAAAGTATATTATATATAGCTCAGTCTCAATCACATTACTGCCAATTCACTTGACAAGCCGCTCGCTACACTTATATAAGAATTTACTAAATTCAGGGTATATACCTTTAATACTCGTATACTTCCTTTTTATTCTAAAAGTTAATTAAATTAATATAATTCGATCTTTATAATAACTCCCTATACTCTATTTATATAATATATATCAAGTTTCTATTTTTCTTTTTCACAAATAGAATTAATAATAAATATAAGGAATCTAATAATTTAATAAAACTCTTCTTTAAGTTCTTTATTAGATATTCTTTTATCTTTTCGAATTCCGGAATATTTATTTTATATAAATAAACTATTATTATAAAAGGCTCTAGTCTATTAAATCTCAATTTATAATCAAATAGTCAGAATTAGAAAAGTATATTTATAATTCTTTTCAAGAAGATACTAATTAGTTTATATAATCAAAAGAATAGAATAGTTTTTAATTTCTCGATTTTAATAATATTCGAAATTATAATATTATTAAGAATATCTTATTCCTTTTTATTAAGTGAATATATTATCTTTTTGGCCAGGATATAATATTCTATAAATTGAATTTTCTTTAATCATTTGAGTATAATTGTCTATTAAAAAAAAGGTTTATACTTGACTTTTTCTAGAGTATAATTAATCTCGTTAATAGTTATAAACTCGTTATAACTATTAGTCTCTTTTATATTTATCTGGAATGAGATAATTTTAATTAAATAAATAGAATTATTATATTAACTATTAGTATTAAAGATATTAAAGTTTAATTCCTCCTTTTACTATTAATATTTAGTCTTTTATATTTAGAGATTATTAAATAATAGTTTAGATTATCTTTTTTTAATTTTTTATTAAAAGTTTATATTTATATTTTTGAGGACTTGAACGAGTATTCTTATTAATTTGTCTTTTTATTAGTAATTCTCTTTAAGGAATTAGTTTTATTAGTTTAAATTCTACTAGTTTAACTTATAATCTTCTAATTAATAAAAGTAATTTTATTAATAATCTAATAGAATATTATATTTTACAAATCACTTTCTATTAAATATAAGATTATAGGAATTAAATTTAATAATAAAGAAATATTATCGGGATTATTTATATTTATTGAATTCTAGATTTAATTTAATAATCTATTAGATAGTCTTATTAAACTAATTATTGAATTCTTATAAGGGGATTAATTTCTTGAATTTATATATTAATATATATAATATATTTATTAATAAACAAATGAGATTTTGATTAATTAGAATATAAATATTCATTTTAATATTTATTAGAATATTAAATATTTTAATTTTACTTTTCTAGTTTATTTTATAATTAATAAGAAATTATCTTTTATTAATAAATTAAATTAAATTAATAAATCCTTAATAGAGATATTATTCTAGATTAGTCACTTCTAGTTCTAAAACTAGACTTTTCTTAAATTATTATTAGAGATTTTATTATTTAATAAATATTAATATATATTTTTATTATCCAGATCTTATTTATTATCTTCAAGATTAGACTAATCTTTCTTAATAGATATAAACTTATTTAAATCCGGATAATTCTTTTTCTAATATTCTATTTTATTATACTAAAAGTAATATAGATTATCTAATTTCTCAGTCTTATTCTTATTTTCTTAATAGGATAATTCCCTTAATTAAATAAATATTAAATATATAATAGTGAGAATATTATAGAATCTATTTATATATTATAAACCGGAGATTATATATTAGTAAATAGTTCCAGTTTATTAATTCTCCCGGTTCTATTAATTTTTAATAAAAAGAAGTCTATTTTTCTATTTTATATATTACTCGATTAAGTCTTTAATTAAATTAAACTTTTTATTTTCTAGACTTTTTAATAGTTTAATATTTATTCTATTTAATAGATTATTATACTAATCCTTTAATAATTTATTTAATTTAATTATAAGATAAGTAAAATCTATTTAAAAAATAAGAAAAAGCTTATTCCTTT
The DNA here is from genome assembly GCA_002865625.1 of Hyaloscypha hepaticicola. Taxonomy (NCBI): domain Eukaryota; kingdom Fungi; phylum Ascomycota; class Leotiomycetes; order Helotiales; family Hyaloscyphaceae; genus Hyaloscypha; species Hyaloscypha hepaticicola. The sequence goes on along the minus strand of KZ613467.1, from coordinate 405,951 downwards.
ATTTGAACTTTTAGTAATTTTTCTTAATTTATTATTTAACTATTTCCTTATTCTTATTATAGACCTAATAGAGGATTTTAAAGATTTATTTAATCTTTATAATTAGAATAATCGAATCGGATTATAATCTATTATAAATAAAGTCTCTAGAGTCTCTAGTTACTAGTTAAATTATATAAATAATTTTAAGGATATTATTATTAAACTCAAAGGAGTTTTATATTAGTTTATTCCGTATATTAAAGGTCCAGTCTTTAATAAGATAATTATCCTTTCCTATAAAGGGAACGGGATCCTTAATCCTAATAGATTATTAATAATCAAATAAATTCTTAATTATATAAATAGAAAAGGCTATAAAGACTTCCTTTTAATTATCCTATAAAGCTTCTGGGAATTTGTTTTAATTTCTATATAAATCTATCTATTTTTTCTTTCATTTTATCATTTTCACTTGAATTAGTTATTCCTTTTTTTGGAAATAGGTAATAAGGACCTTATACTTATTATTCCAATTAATAAATACACGGACCTAATTAGTGAGATATTTAATATAATTGTGAAAACTCTAACCAGACTCTATTTACTTATTAGCAATTCCTATAAAATGATTAACTAGTATCTAATAGGCCTTTATCTTTTAATCCTGTTTTATTACTTTCAGGTATTCCTTTAAAACCTTATCTTCTAGATCGATAAGTAATATCTTATTATTATCTTCTAAAATAGTAGTGCCTTTAAATAATAGATTTAAAGGTTAGATTTTCGCTTGGTTCACCTATACTAGAACAGGGGTTTTTACTAATAAGGGACACTAAAGTCTTGGCAAAAAAAGATAAGGTTTCTG
>KZ613467.1:78296-401251 GCA_002865625.1 Hyaloscypha hepaticicola | reverse complement strand
AATTAAACGAATTCTTAATATTTATTTTTTGTTTTTAAAGATATACTCGAATTTTTTATTTTTTTACTTTTTATTAAATTTAAATCTTTATAAAAAAAGTAAACCTTGATTTAAAGGCTCTTGAATCGACCGAAGGCTCGATCATGCTATCAGATAGTCCTCTCGGTATTGGGAATTCATAATATCGAATTTCTTCTTTTTAATCTTATCCCATTATTATCCCTTACCCTTGGGATCAAGGCGAGTAGACTGGGGAATATCTTCCTGGAGAGTATTACTCGGTCCGGCCTTATTAATATCCGGCTTATAATAGATATTCACTATAGTAGGGTACTAGACTAGATCCTAGTCCGAGAGTAATGGACTGAAACTAGTAATTGTCTTTCCTTATTTAAAATCGGTAAACTGAAACCGATTACCAAGTCCTTCCTTATTTGAAATCGGTAAACTGAAACCGATTATCGAATCCTTTATTATTTTGAATCGGTAAAGGGAAACCGATTGTCATTTTACTTTAAGGGAATACTATCTATTCTAGTTAAGGATCGAATTCCGAGATTAACTAGATTATAAAGGGCGGGAGTATTGTCTATTCCAGTTAAGGGTCGAATTCCGAGATTAACTGGATCGTGGAGAATACTAATTATTCCTTATTTTGAGTCGGTAGAGGACTGACTATTATCCTACTTCATTTTGAGTCGATAGACCTGAACTGACTATTAGCGATTAGTAGAGCTGGGCCCAGCCAGCTAGTCTCTCCAGAGATTTGCAGTTCGAGGAGATTTCGAATATCAGAAATGGTATTCTATTATTATTCCTCAAGGACAATCTGGGTCCTTTGCCAGAGAATATCTTAGTCGCCTTTATAGACTGGTATAAGTGAGTTTAGTATTATATAATAGCAGGATTACTGTAAAGGTTAAAGTATAGCGTTCAGTTAAATCCAAATATAATTGAAAATACTAAGTTAAGGAAGTTAAAGGGCAAGGGGAATCTCGACCTTTAAGCACAATCTGTCCGTTTAGTATATTTGAGGCCATAACGTTCAATGTTACAGTATATGTGAAGTGTGACAAGTGCTGTGGCGGTGCCAGCCGTTACAGGAAAAATATATCTTAGAACTTCATAACTTAAAACTATTTGAGATTCTATTTCTTTTAAAAATAATTAAAATTTATATAAGCAAGTTTAATCGCATATAATATAAATTATATAGAGTCTAGCGTGCACTAGATTTAATTTATTAAATTTGGTGATTTTGGGTGTGATTTTGTGTTCTCGGCAAAAAAGTAAACGAATTCTGACACTCACGGTGGACCATGACATATGATTCGCTGATCAAGAGTCGCCTAAATATGCACGGACCATGTAAAGCTGGCCGCAGCGCAACGGGTAAAGTACTACTATATTCCATTTGACTCTTGTAAACTATTAAGCATAATAGAATAATGGTTTACACAAGCCTTCGTGATTGGATGTTCCGAGCCTAATGATAAGTTATAGCCAGTACATGCTCTTTGGTAAAGTAGCGATGCTTCTTTATACTCTCGTTTCTTCTGAAGTAGATAAGCAAGACTGTAAACACTTGTAAGCGTGTCAGGGTGCGTCTTGCCGAGTACCTCTTCCTTTATCTCGAGCGTTTGGCGGTTCATGGCCTCCGTATCAGTGTACTTGCCCTGGCTATCGAGCACGAGAGCGAGGTTACTCATGGTCGTGAGCGTGGAAGGGTGCGTCTTGCCGAGTACCTCTTCCTTTATCTCGAGCGTTTGGCGGTTCATGGCCTCCGCATCAGTGTACTTGCCTTGCCTGTCGAGCACGAGAGCGAGGTTGCCCATGGTCGTGAGCGTGGAAGGGTGCGTCTTGCCGCGCACCTCTTCCTGTATCTCGAGCGTTTGGCGGTTCATGGCCTCCGCGTCGGCGTACTTGCCTTGCCTGCTGAGCACTCCAGCGAGGTTGCTCATGGTCGTGAGCGTGTCAGGGTGCGTCTTGGGCTGCGTGGTCTCCCTGATCCTGATCAGCTGCTCGAGCAGCTCCCTCGCTGCTTCATTCCTCCCAAGGTTTATTAAGCTTCTTGCTTGAAGGTCATAGAGCGGCAACAAATCTTCCGATGGCTTGTCAGGTTTCTGTCTAAGCTCAAGGAACATGTCTTCTAGTAATTGGCCAAGCCTAGTATCTTGTCGCATACCAAGCAGAGTCCAACCACACTTGAGAAGAATTGAAGTGATAATTGTTTTCGATGCTAAGTCGAATGCCTTCTTGACCTTTAAGTCTAAGTAAGACAAGACATGAGGAAGGAGACGTCTCTCTTGTGTTTGCCACATGCGAGTATTAGAGCGAGAAAACCCAAGAACACAGCCAGTTGCGATCCATGCCACACCTTGGCGCTTTGAATCCTGTCGATCCTTGGCCCAAGCGTGAGTCAGTGGGTGCATCGATAATCCCACGCATCCGTTCAAATCTTGTCGAGTGGCTAATGAAAGCGAGGCAAGGAGAGAACTGGCCTCGGTGAGACGAAAATGGTCCCATTTATCTTCGTCTGGGACCATGAGTTTTGGCAACTGCAAGACGTGGTCTCGAGAGAATTCATCGATACCTCTATCCTCATCACTAGCTTGCGAGATCTCTCTGCAACCCTTCCATGCCTCCTCGAAAATCTGAAAAGGGAGTACGCTAGAGTCAAACATCGACAGAATCTGAAGTAAGCGAAGAGCATCGCGTGCAGACTCGGTTTGAGATTGTTCCAAGACATCCGCTGAGGCTTCGAAGGTTGCATACACATCGCGATACATCGACTGGGCTTGCTTAGGTCTGTATTTCAAGAGCCGTTGTCGCTGCCGTTGGTAGACCTCAGGGTACTGGTAGAGCTGGCAGTGGCCTTGACTGATATACGCTCCAGCTTGTATTAAAGCAAGTGTGTGTAATCCTAGGAGGCGGGCTACTTCTCGGGCTTGATTACCATATGCCAGCCACGATCCTGGAGCTAGCTCGGCTGCTTTGAGCAAGAGTTCTTTCGAGTCCTCTTCTTCTAGACCCCTAAGTGCTTCGAAGGCATCTGCACTATACTGCTTGCATTCGGCAACACGAGATGCCATGAGAACAGCACCGTGATTACCTGGTGGAAAGTAGATTTGGTAGTCGAAGCCCGGGTCGTCGGCATTATCAAGGATGAGGAGCCAGCTTCGATACGTTGTCGCAAGAACTTGAAGTGCTTCGGGGACACTTTCAATTACGCGCCCAAGCAGCTTTGCAACGGCAATAAAGTCACGCTCAGCGGTGGAAGGCTTGTTGACGTCGACCCAGAATATTCCCCAGAACCTATAACATAAGCTAAAATACTTGTGAGTCTTCAAGGGCTGTTGGAAGGACGTACTTCTGCTTCATTAAGCTCGCAACTTGTAAGCATATCTCGCTCTTCCCTTGCCCGCCTAATCCCGTAATCACGAATCTCCTCTGGCATTGGGCCGCAGATATTGATTCGCTTTGTAGAGCCCTCTGGATTCGGGAAAGTAGATCAGAACGCCCAGTGAATAGGCTATTAATAGCCCGAGGTACCATCCAGTGTACGTTGCTATGTATATTAGCGCCTGCACCAAACTCAAGCATATTAGCCAACTATAATTACAGCTCTCAATGAGGTGAGTCCTTATGGAACTTATAAACCTTACCTTTTGAATGTTCGCCAATCTCCCTCTCCAGCCGAATGAAGGCATTTTCTCTCCCCTCGCCATAAATCAACGGCATGTGCAGGTCGAAAATTCCCAATAAAGAATAGGCTTCGTCTTCTTTGCGCTTGGCCGTGCGTTTAGCTACCCATTGCATCCGCTCTTCAATAGTCAATTCGATGAGAGGCTTCCCTTGAAATACTTCCACTGGAATCCCCGTGATCTCGTGAAGTAATGATTCTAGCGATCCCTTGTCGCCTAACCGTTCATTCTCCTGAGAGAAGAACTCGACTGACCGTGGGGAATAAGCTCTTGAAGTGTCCAGGCTCGAGTGAACCATCTACTATGCCGGAATTCTGGTTCCCACAAAGACTGAGAGAATAACTCATTTGTATCACTTCATGTGGAGACGTCAGACAAGTAGACGTAACACTTGATCGCATCCTGATACCAACGGAACATCGAATTAATAGCTTCCGAAAGCTCTGTGTGATTAGATTTGTTGATACAACACGTGTCTACCCAGAAGTACTGTAGCCCATCTCTTGCTGCTTGCTCGCCGCAAAATCGAATCTTTGTATATCCAGTCTTATTTGTGTGATTTCCTTCTTTGAAGTCGTCGAAGGTGACTTCCTCTATATCCTTCCCCCAAGTATGAGATAGTATCGCATATGGCGGAACATTTTCGGTATAATCCTCGGTAAGGCTGAGGTTACCGCTTTCAAGGTGCAGGAGACGCATTCTCATACCAGGATCGGCCAGATAGACTTTCAAATAGTAGGCAAAGAGAGCAAAGAGAGCAAAGAGATCGATACGCGACTGCCAGTGAATGAAAAGGAAAGCGGTCGGTGTCATGATAAGGCTCGCGCTTATGTCGCCAATGGCGGGGGCATTACTAAGCAATGAACTCACTTAACATTCCCACGTGACCAAGAGAGTACTGACAGTACCATGGTGCGTTGAAAACGTAAATTAGGGACTATAGAGTTTCTCTCTTGTATAATATACAGAGATAAGAAACTATATGGGATTACCTTAAATCAATTAAGTAAATTAACTCGTGATGAATTTCACGTTCACTGTTAGGCGCCCAGCCATTAGCAGCGCCCAGCCATTAGCCGAGAGGTATTTAGCCCCGCCACACTTCAGATAGAGGAATACAAGCTTCACATCACAACCCACACATCGTGTCTGCCAGCACCGCCTGTAAGGTAGTTTGTCTCGTCACAGGGTGCGTCTCTCCACGTAGGGATAGACGTTACCCCGAACCCCGTACGAATGGCCTATAAATTACCGTTCCCTCGCTAGAAACATTCCCCAAGTGTTCAGCGACATTTCTACTCCGGTTTCTCGGCGTTCTTTCTGGCCGTCTTACAGCTCAACGTTCATTGATGATGCGAGAAACACAGAGCTATTTGTTGCAAGGCCTCAACCCTGACCAGTAAGGACCCTGAGCGCCATGTGAAAAGCGGAGGAGGACAAGGGCGCGATTGCAATACGCGTACTTGGTAACTTGGCCACAGCATATAAAGAGAGGATAAAGCGCACGCAGTTAAGGAGAACAAAATTCTTCGTCGAGTAGTTGAGATACAGAAGTCTGCACGCCATCTATAAGGAAACTACGCTGCACTATAGCTTGTGCTAGGCATTCGTTCTGACTTTCTAACTTTCTCTCGTCATCTGTTTCTTGACTGCGCTTTGCTATTTCCACTTTGCAGAAGGAGCTTGGTGAAGGCCACTGTCGTGCTCCGTACTTCGTAAGGTTATCAACGACGTCCCTCCAACCCAGCTTCTCAATGTGCTTTTAACGCAACTCTGTGGCTGGGTGCGAGCACTAGCCTGAAGAAAGCAAAGATAACTCAAGGCATGTAACTTCCGGTTTTCTTATCGTCAACGGTTATCAGAAGAAATGGTCTTCTACTCAGACCATTGGCAAGCTAGCACTTGGTGCGCATTTCGAGAATTAGCATCAGAGCCTGCAGCATTAATATTCAATTAATTTCACTTCATGAGTTTCGTTACAGTCGATTTTCAAGTAAAGTCCGGTTAAGCTCCGCCCCTCTCATATCACACAGGAGCTAATACACAACCAGAAGCCGCTCCCACGTGCGATACCTCGTCCTGACTCCTGAGTATTTGGAAGCTGCACAGTGTCAGGGTCTGGGTGACAACTTTATTGCCCCAATCTCGGCGATGTTACTTCTTTGAACGCTTTGTGCGATGTGGCTTGTGTGGAGACGGAGCTGGACCAACGACCCCTCTCCGCCAAAGCTGACAACAACATTGTGCCATAGCACTTCCCCTGCAGAGCTACAACGCCAACCAGAAGCACCACTTTGGCCGTCCAACAGGTGTCATATCTCCTTGGCAATATGTACTTTATGGCAGCCGTTTCGAGGAAGGCAACCGGATGAAGAAGGTGCTGAGTTCGACGACCATTATAGAATCCTCCTATCGGCTTGGCATTTCGCGATCATCTTCACGAGAGGGCGCAAGTGAGCCAAGATACGATGCTCCAAAGGTCAATTGCATTTGATGGTCTCGTGGATGTTGATTGTTTGATCTAGAGCCCTGCACTATATTGTAGACCTTCCTAATATAATCAACGGCGAAGGCCAAGAGATGCAGCTCAGCACCCCAAACACCGTTTCTCACGAGATAAGAGCTTGCGGATAATCTCGGTTGATGTTTCCAACGCCCTGTTTGCGGCTTTCCAGCCTGAAAATAGCGTTTATGGAGGGAAAGCTGTTTGGGACTCAGTTATCACTGGATGAGCAGGTAGATCTCCGTGATCCCAGATCAGGAAGGACCTTCTACCTGGGTCGGCCGAGCCAATACTATTTGTGATTGTTCCACTTAGGTGCAGTGCACCGTGAGATTCAGCAGGTTGGGATCGGCTGAAACCATAAAAGAGTTGCTTCTCCCTGGTACCCAGCTGTTTGAGCTCGACAGTCTCTCAATACCACGCAAAATGGCGGACGAAAAGATCACCGGCGCGGGTTACGTCGATGTTACCAATACGGACAGCAAGGAATTGAATGAGAAGATTGCTGTAACACTTGTCACCTCTCATGAGCCTTACGATGCTGTCTCTCACAACATCAACATCGGGGAATTCTCCACGAACCCCACACCCCGCGGGGACCACGATCAGAATTCACTGAAGGAAGAGCTCTTAGAGGGAGAGGTTCTGGATCTCTACAGACCATTTCCTATCAATGAAGAGATCCCTTACGAAGATAACATCTTGACCATTATAGCTGTGCTGACAGGCGTTGTTCTTGGATCTCTTGTCAATGCATCCAACCTCTACTTGGGTAAAATTTTCCGAAGCGCTGTTCACGCATACAGAATGCTAACATTCGAGAAAGGTTTAAAGACTGGCTTCACGTTCAGTTCAACCTTGTTCAGTGCCATCTTTGGTTATGGTATTATCAAATCGTTCTCAAAATGGACTCCAGGAGTTCCAATACTGGGCAGTGCGTTCGGACCTCAAGAGAATGTTATCATTCAGGCTGCTGCAACGGGAGCTGGCGGCATTGCTGGCATCTTCGTTGCTGGTCTTCCCGCTATGTACAAGTTGAACTTGCTCAGCACGGACCCCAAGCAAGATATTGGACGGATTTTCACAATCACCATCATTTGTTCTTTCTTCGGTCTCTTCTTCGTTACTCCTCTGCGAAGGTTCTTCGTCATTCAGGTGTCGAGGGAGTTGAGATTGATGTTCCCAACTCGTGAGTGACCTTTCTATTTTCATCGTATGGCAAAATTAACATTCATAGCAACTGCAACCGCTTTGACGATTTGGACCATGCATGCTTCAGCTACTGGTGCCAAAGAAGCCATGTCTAAGCTCAAAGCAATCGGTATTGCCTTCACTGGGGCTCTTTGCCATCGAGTAGCTTCATACTATGCCGTTGGTATCATGTCTGATTGGCATGTCTTCACCTGGTAGGTCCCCTCACGTATAAGCATAAAGATTCCTTGAGCTGATCATCTTCAGGTTCTATATTTGGAGTGGATATACTAACTGGGCTTTGAACATTGAAAACTGGGGATGGTACATTGAGTGGACTCCTGCGTTCATTGGATCAAGGATGCTTATCGGCCTCAACTCAGCTATCTCCATGTTTGTTGGGTCTGTCCTTGCTTGGGGTGTCATTGGACCTCTTCTGGTCCACTATGGGACTTGCATTGGAAAGGAGGCTGGTGGTGATGACCCTAGATGGGCCCCTTTGATGTCTTTCACCTCGCTCAAGAACATTGGTACCGGAACACCTTCACCTCGGCACTGGTTGCTTTGGCCGTAAGTCTAACATGCTCCAGTATCTCATTCGGTCTGCTAATTAACAACAGAGGTGTCATGATCATGGTATGTGCCTCTTTGGCAGAATTGTTCACCCAGTACAAGATCATCGTCATTGCATTCAAGTCTCTCTTTCAAAGGCCTGTTCTGGGCTCCAGACCCAGGCCCAGAAGCGTGGCAAGAGTATCGCTTTCCTCGAAAAGCACGCCAGTAAACATCGCAATGCAAATATCGTCGAAGATCCTGCCAAGCCATAAGATCAAGTCAAAGATTAGATGTGGATTGTTAGTCTAATTGTTACCATTGTCATTGCGATGATCATCTGCCAGCTACAATGGGTATGTTCAACCACTATTTCCACTCAGATCAGACACTAATTGCATTCAGCAAATGAATCCGGGTCTCACCATCCTCGCCTGTCTCCTCGGTTTCTTCTTCTCGTTCCTCTGTGTTCAGATTGGAGCTGTCACAGATCAAACACCGCTTACCGCTGCCTCAAAAGCCTCTCAACTTGTCTTCGGTGGAGCTACTGCCGGTCATGTATACAGCATCATGCACGCGCAGAAGCTCAACTTGATCGCTGGAGGTATCGCCTCTGGATCAGCTGACGTCGCAACCTCCCTTACAGGAGATTTCCGAACTGGCTTCCTCCTCCGCACACCACCCATCAAGCAATAGCTTGCTCAAGCCTTTGGCACCTTCGTCTCCGTCTAGATAGCTCCTAGAATGTTCGTTCTCTTCACTTCAGCTTACCCCTGTATCATCCATCCGGACGAATACGACCATTGCGCCTTCTTAGCACCATCAGTATCAGCCTGGGCCGCCGTCGCACAAGCCGTCACCCAGCCCAAGATCCCGATCCCTCTCTCCTCAGGCATCTTCTCCTGCGTCATGGGCGGTGTTGCTGTTGTTCAAGTCGTCATCCGTCACTTCTACCTCGTCAGTCCCCGCGAGAAGTATCGCGCCTATCTTCCTAACTGGGGAGCCATTGCTCTCTCCTTCGTTATCCCGGTCCCGGTATTTACGAACGCAACGCTTATTGGTGCTATTATTGCTGCGCTTTGGACGAAGTATAAGCCGAAGAGCTTTGAGCTTTATGGATATGCTGTTGCGGCTGGGCTTCTTGCTGGGGAGGGCATGGGTGGGGTTATTGGGGCTATTTTGCAGCTGACGGGTGTGAGCGGTGATATTTATGGAACGCAGATTGGGTGCCCGGCTTTGTCTTGTTAGATGACTCGCTGGGTGGATATTCTGGTCTGAAACTGAGTAGATTAGTTGACTGTGAGGACTGTGTAACGCGAGATGTGAGTTTGGTGAGATGATAATCTAATAAAATATGGAGATGTATTATGATCGAACACGAGTGTTTGATAATTATCTGATCTGAGCATGTTCTCTTATAGTGCCTATTTTGTCTGTTAGGCATCAACTCCTAGACACTCCCAGTAGACATAAGAAGCGTCATTCATTCTCAACATCCCAAACCAATATTAGGCTCATAACCAATTCCGCCCCTAGTATTCTCCGGCATAATCATAAATCTACTCGACTCTCTCACATTTCACAAGATTCTGGAACATTTCTGGACACACATCTTGCTATTTTCCGACTTCAGCCCAGGATTTTGACTCGATTCTACTACTGTTTTGGGGTACGGGAAAGTAGCTGGTATCGAACGGGCTGCTGTCGGTCAACGGGTACCCAGCTGATCCTTTGTTCGCCCAGCTATCCGCTCAATTCTACTCGACTCCTTTCCTTTTACCTATCCCTGTTCTCAAAAATAAAACCTTCTGTTAAAAATATCAAACTACGAGATCATTTTAAATACTGACAGAATTTTGCGTTAAGCAATATCTACTCTTGCATATTGATTACTTGATCGAACGATCAGTCATTAGTCCATTATCCGTTTTCGCTCATTCATTAACTCGCTCAACCAAACAACTAAAACTAGCCAACCAATGAACGAACATATCGCCCTCCCAATTCCAATTCGTAGAATGTCGAAATCGCCACGAAATCGCCATCCAAACCGCATCCAAGCCGCCGTCGAAACAGCCATGGAGTGCGATGTGCAACAAAAACACGTGATTATCTTTTTCTTTCACAGAGCATATCGGGTACTCTGTTGATTCTTTCTTCGCTCAGCTATCCCCTTGATTCGAATCAACCCCTTTCCTGACCCCTTTTCTCGACAACAAAATCTTCTGTTAAAAATACTAAGATGAATCCTTTATCTTTTAATAGATGATTATAGGTTCTTAGCTAGAAGAACTCGTATCCACAAGTTATTTAGTTAATGGATCGCTTATTGGTTTGTTATTCGTTTTCACTCGCTCGTTGCTTGTTCCTCGTTCGCTCAACCAACAGTTGAATCGCTCCCTTGACTCTCGTAGAAGCTTTAAATCCTGGAGTGCGATGTGCAACAAAAACACGTGATTAATTTTCCACTTCAACTACCTATTCCCAAAATCTTCGCGGAGTGAGGTGGCACGGGGACTTGAACTCGAACAAAGAGCGGAGGTATAAAGAAAGTGAGATTAAGGAGATTGAGGTTAAGATTTGAGATTTAGTTCAGAGTGTTGAGAATTGATGGCTATTTAAAGGAAGAAAAACGAGTTTTGAGGGAGTGGAAGTGAGGAGGTTTACGCTGGAATTGGTAGGTAGGGGGATTGGATCAAGTCGTTGTGTCGTTTCGCTCGTTCGCTCAACCGACCAACTAACGAACGAAAGAGCGAAACGCCACCTCTTCGATTCGTAGAGCAGTGTTCAAGTCGCCAAGTACGATGTGCAACAAAATCACGGGATTTATTTTCTGAAGAGTAATATAGTGATAGTCCTCAATTACCTTAATTTCTAGGATCTAAAATGGATGAGGGGTTTGAGCTCGGGACAAAGAAGGGATGGATAAAGAAAAGGAGAGATTCGGATTGAGGTTAAGATTGAGGATTTTGTTCTAGTTTGATGATTAATGCTGTTTAAAGGTAGAAAACGAGTTTTGAGGGGGTGGAAGTAATATGGTTTATGGAGGTTTCAATGGGTAAGGGATTGGATCAAGCGGTTATGTCGCTTCACTCATCGATTCGTCCATCGTCTTCGTTTCTGCCTCTTACTTATATATATAAAAGCCTCCAGATTAAACCCTCGATCATTGAATCTGGCAATTTCAATAAATAGTGTTAAAATTCTATTAATAATTAGAAGTAGTATGAGATAAGAGTGGAGTGGTTGATATTTCGCTCCAACCATTCGCTTTGACGCTTCGTCAGTTGATTTGGTTCTCCTTTCGCCTTGCAATGGCTTCGTAGAAGCTAGAGTCGCCTTGCGTAGATGTGCAACGAAAAGTTAAAAACACGTGATTTGATGTTGGAGGGTGAATTGAGGTTGGGGATTTAAGGAGGGGAGGGATAGGGGTTAAGCGAGTTAAGGGATATGAAAGGAGCGTTTGAATGGTGGTGGGAACAAAGAATGAATGGATGGGAATGGGATTTAGGATTTATGGTTGGTTATAGAATATTGGAGCTATGTGGGATATTGGATGTTGTGTGTATGCTCGAAGTCCTTCTATGTGCCCAGTCTCCAAGGTGCCAGAAGATATCGGATAGTGTTAGAGAAGGCATGTTGATATGGAATTTACTGAAGGCTCGGAGCATCGCTGACGGCAACAATAACATCCCTTGGCGCCTCGGTTTTCTACTTCTCGACTCTCGATAGTAGACCCTCAGTCTCATACCCTTCCCCGTCCTAGCCCACCTGCAAGTCACGTCTCATCAATCTTAGTAAGCTCAACTGCATTCTGCATAAATCTTCCGTCCCCACAGTATGTCATACAATTCTCCACATCTGACGTTGCATATACCTTGGCTGAGTTTGCTCATCAGTATTACGGCGTTGGTAGATGAGCTGTTCGACTATTGTTCCGATCTCATCCTATATCTGTGAGCAGCCAAGGAAGCTAAACAGAGGGCTCATTTCTCTTTTTGTGTGATTTGATGAAAGCTTGGAGAATTCCTGTGGGTAGTATATCCTTGTAGGGCACAACAGAGGTGGCAATGGAGGCATCCTTGAACGGAAGTGCTGCTGAGTAGAGGTGGGTGAACATTCTAAGGCTGGGAGTTGGCATGGATATAAACTATGCAATGGGGATGCCGTGTATCTGAGACTTGCTCACGTGAATGATCTTTTCAATTCCTCCTACAAAGTGAAAGCGGGCGTTCTCGAGTGTTAGAGACGGGAATATTTGAGGTGTGCTCGCCCTCCCTAGAATCCAGAGTTAGCATGTTTCCCGATTGTTTGTAGAGTAGGACTCACATTCCATGTCAGTCTAATATTGAAAATCCCTTGTACCGGGTCTTCTTGTACATTGAGCTCGATGTGCAACAAAATGCTGGGTATGAGATTCACTCATTTTCCTTTCATCCTCGTACATGAGATGAAAACCCAGGGTGTTGTATTGACTGACCAACGATAAGCAGGAAGAGAGGGGAGTGATCACTCTGTAGATGTCGCTTGAATATGGTAAGTGATAGAAATAGATAAAAATGAGAGCATGGTATTCAGCCGCCCCGGCCGTGAAGCTCTCAAGTGCCGTCCCGCCTTGCACACGGCTCTTCTCTCCATTGGGTCAATGCTGTGGAAAGGCTGCAGCTTGCAGGAATCTCCGAAAGCGGGATCTTAACCTTATTCCCACTTCCAAGTTCCCACATATCTCTCCACAGAAACAGGGTTGTCGGCCAAGATGTCACCCCTGCAGCATTCATCCGTCCCGCTTCTGGGCGTGATTTTTGGATCAAGCTTGGCGGTTCTTGGCCAGTTTTCGGGAGTTTGGGGTAGATCTGGAGAGAGTTCTCCTACCTGGCAAATAAGAGTGGAATCAATTTATATTTCTGCAGAAAATGGGTTTTGTGAAGCATTTGGTTGAAGTCTTTTGAATATTCTCGGAAGAGATAAGAGGCGGGAGTCGACTTCCGGGGCTTCGTAACCCTCCATATCAAGCTAGCGCGATATATGACTAATCATCACTGGGCCTGCCTCATGAAGCCTTTTCGCTGTCAACAACAAACTTCTGAGATCTTTTGCTTGTTCGATCCATCTGACTCCTATGACTTTTATTGCTAGGGTACTGCGTGGTCGACCTTGGGAGCTGTCGTTCATCCGGTGATAGGACACGACTTTTTAAACCCTTGGATCCGAAGCCTCCGATTTTCCGAACCCCCAGGCTTCCTCCATCTCTAGCTTCGAAAGATCACCACTGTTCCATCTTAAGGCTCTTTCTCGCTTTCCAAACTCACTCGCAATATTGCACCAATTGGATGAGAAATAGGGGGCTCCCTGATCTAAGTTGCGATGGCCTCCTGGCGCAATCACGTTACTTCCTTCACCAAGAGCAAAGCAGTTCGGCGATATCTCAGCCTCTTACTCCGGATCCTGACTTTCCTCCTGATACTCTCAATATTTTTGCAATTCATTCTCGCCTACATCGTTGCCAAAGACCCGAGGATATTGCCACCAGCGCTTCGAAGGGCGAAGAACCTGTTAATCGTGACTGCTCATCCAGATGATGAGTGTCTGTTCTTCTCACCCGCTATTCTGGGCGTGCTCGATGGCAATCCTGACACTAGAGGGGGTCTTATAGTACTCTCTTCAGGTCCGTTTTGACTTTTCACTCTGGTCAGAAAAAATTGTTGACGGTTTTCAGGAAACAATTATGGGATTGGAGAAAAGAGAAAAATTGAACTGAAAGGCTCGTGCAAGGCTTTGAGTATCGATTCTGGAAGATGTCTCGCGCTGGACAATCCAGATCTTCAAGACAATCCGAAGGTATGGTGGGACGAGGCGGCGATCACTGCTGTGGTCAAGGACTATGTATCGAAGTGGAAGGTCGATGTTGTGAGTAATCTCAGTCGAGATTGAGGAATTATGCTTACTCTAGGCACCAGATCCTCACATTTGATAGCGGCGGCGTATCCGGTCACATCAACCATAGAGCAGTCAGTGCTGCGGTCAGGTATGTACTTGCGTTTCAGAAAGCTCCAGCTATCGTATTCCATACTGAGGGATGAATACAGTCACTATGCGGCTACAGACCCCAAGGCCCCTCCAACGTATACCCTGACGACGACCAGCCTGCCGCGAAAGTACACCTTCCTGTTGGATTTACCGCTCACCTCGCTTTCATTTTCGTGGCGCATCTTCAAGGCGTTGTTCACGCCGGTGAACGTCATGGATGACAGCTACGAGAGCAAAGCACTGGTAGCGAGCACGTGGAACATGTACTTCAAGACCAGACAGGCGTTTGGCTCGCACGAATCACAGTACTCATGGGACCGCAACCTGTACATGGTCGCTAGTCGATATGTGTGGTTCAATGATCTGCGCAAGGTGGAAAGGCAGCGTCCCACATAGGATGTACATGTACTTTCGTAGGCTAGGCCTTGCGAGGGCTAGGGTAGCGTGGATGAGGTGAGATGGGCGTGTCATATTAATTTATCATCATGAAAAATAAGACGCCTCTCGCATCTCAGGCTACCTCCTTCTTGGCCATGATGCCTAGATCGAGATGGTGAGGGCGCCAAGACCCTCAAAGAGAAGCTGGAAGGGAGCTTGAAATGAAATGTGGCTGTGACGGGTGCGAAACACCAACGATCTCAGCACCGACTCCGACTGCACCGCTCCTTCCGTGAGCGTGCTACAGTAACTTGCCAAGACCATGCCAAGACCGTGCCAAGACCATGCCAAGAGACCGAAGGCCGCAGCCCGCAGGAGTCTACCAAGTAGACAGCACGGATGTCGGCCGTTGACCACTACCGAGCTGCAACGGGGGTGATGATTCGCCGTGCCTTGCTGCCCTGCGGAAGACATCCCCCAGGCCCCAGCACATCGAAAACTTTAATTAAATCAAAAGCACGAATTTTTGAACCAGGACCGTTTCGGAGCAAGCGCACCAAAGCATGCCGGAAAAGCTTGTCCTGCGCACTACGACCAAAGGGCAAAAGTGCGTGCGAGGGCTGGCGAGGGGGGGTTGCGCCCACCTTCAACGTCCAGAACATCCTGCGGTGAAGGTCGTACCAGAAAGTCATCACGCAGCACACTTTGGAATGTTGACAACTTGACAACGGCCCAGCGCTTTAGAGGGGTCTGGATTGCTGGGCGGAGATGCATCTTATCATATCAGTAGCATGCTACAGGTGCGGCGCAAAAATGGCGGAGCGATCGCGTGCTGACCTGATGGTGCCCGCACGAGCGGGCGAATGGTGGTGGTAAGAAATGTCACCCGCTGATTCAGTTGCTTCAGCCATGGTAAAAATTCGTGCCATGGGCGGCGGCTCGCGTGCTCGCGAATGGACTTGGTTCAATGGAGCCAGCAGGCCCAGCAGAGGCTGCAGAGCAGGCCCAGCGATGCTGGTTGCTGCTGGCAGCTGGCTGATGCTCCTTGAGGATCGGTTACCAGGCTCTGCTGAGCCCCAGCTGGCCCTACCACCACGGCCGCCAGGTGCAAATCTGCAAATATTCCTCGGCAGTGACACTTCCCAGTGCCATACCCATACAGAAACCCAAACCCACTACCGTATCCATATCCAACCAACCAACCCAGATCCTTCCTCCATCCCCCCCCCCCCCCCCCCCCCCCCCCCCCCCCCCCAGCCGCACCAAGGTTCGAAAAGGGCCCAGGGGTGCAGAGACACATCAGCCTCCGCTTACTATTCCCGCCAGTGGCTCGTTCGTTCGTTTTGTTCCGTTCGTTTGCATTCCCTCTCGCCGCCCCCGAGCCTTCCGAAGAGCAGTCGCCTGATTATCAAATATGTGCTACCGGACCTTCAAGATGAAGCATCTCCCCCAACCCAACCCAACCCAACCACAACAAATGGTACTCCAGTCCTGTCTTGGAAAAGCAAAAAGCAGCAGCGCATCCTTAACCCTCCAAACGCCAACGGCGGCTGCTCTCTTGGGGTCATGCATTCGTCTTTGAGAAGGAAGCTCTATGTCGTGCTTGCCGTCCTCTTCGTGCTGCTCTTGTGCCTCCGGTCTTCCATTGGCGTCGCCTTGTCCATCTGCACGCTGCCCGTCACGTGGAGTCTAGGGGCCCGAAAGTTCTTCATCTCCCGATGGCACGATGACTTCGACCTCAGCTTTGAGAAGTATCCAGCTACACAGACTTCTTCTCTTCCAGAATATCCAGATGCCGTTCCACCAATCCTACATCACATCGCGCTCGGCCACAACCCCGAGGCTGAGAAAGCAGACTGGTCAACCGCGAGAAACAACTGTCTCGCCTACCACCCAGGATGGGAGGCCCACCTATGGACTGATGAGAAGGCATCAGCATTCGTAAAAGAAAAGTACCCATTATTGAAGGAGATGTGGGATGGATATAAGTATCCAATCCAAAGGGTCGACGCTTTAAGATATTTAGTTTTGTACGAGTATGGTGGTACGTTTCTCACTTTTGCAAACTTATATTCACTCTTTACTAAAACAAATTTGAAGGAGCCGTTCTTGATATGGATCTTGACTGCAGGCGCTCACTTGGTCCACTACGACGCTTTAATTTCACTGCTCCGGCTGCTCATCCAGTTGGGTTTTCTAACGGTTTCATGATGGCCAGCAAACGTCATCCTTTCGTAGGAGAATTAGTACGAAACCTACCAATTTACAACTGGAGATGGTTTGGATTACCCTACCCAACAGTTATGTTCAGCACCGGATGTCATTACGCTTCGTATGTTCAAACAAATCCCATTGTAAATAAATCAGCTGACCAAATCCAACAGAACCATCCACGCTCTCCAAAAAGACAGATCAGAACTCCGGATCCTCTCGGGCACGAGAAGGAATCCCAACCTCCACGCCCTGAACGGAGACGTCCAGACCCCACTATTCCACCACCTCGGCGCCTCATCCTGGCACTCCTTCGACGCATTCCTGATTGTCTCCATAGGAAAAGCCGGATCGCACCTGCTATGGGTCTTCGTAGGACTCAGCACCTTCGTTTTAGTAGGCAGTTGGTACGCACTCGCACAATTACGAGGCGTAGCAGGGCCGCTCTCGCTCTTTCGGAGGCGGATCTCAGAGGACGGGACGAAGCGGCCTGAGGAGGAATTAATCAAATGTGTATGAGTAGCAACGAGCGGAACTCTGTACTTCATTTCCTCTTTTTTTGGGTTAAGGGGAATAGAAGGATGGGTCTCGGGGAAAGTAATAAAGAGACCCTGTGGCGTTTTGGGGTTCTGAGCGTTTTTGAGTAAAATGTTTTTATTGGAGGCAAGCATTGCGTGGAGAGCATGAGGTTCAGTACAATACCATTTGATTTCGGCCGAGCATTTCGACGGCTGGAGTTTTGAACATTCATTGACGGTACTTGGATTATTTGTGAGACTGCAATACTTGTGTCCCAGTAAATACCCCTAATATCACGTGTCAACCTAACATCCTCCTCCACCTTCCATCACGTGGACTCACGTGGACTCCCCTTCCAACCTTCCCTTCACTCCTTAACACAACACAACCCCCACCCCCTCCCAATACCCCTCCCCATCCTACCACAACCCTTCCACCCCCTCTCATCAAACATCACCGTTTCACACCTAACCGTTAATAGGCGTCCATCACGGATACGGACACGCCACCCGAAATCCCCCCTTTTACCCCCGGTAATCGTCGGCCGCCCCATCTATAAGGCTGAGCCCCCCTTCCCCACCCGCAACGTCGCAGGGGTAAAAGCTTGAACCTGATGAGTAGGTCGTCTGATGTAAGCAGAAATTTCCAAATCCAGCCAAAGACGCCAAATCCGGTCCTGTGGTTCCCGATGCCTAGGGAGCGGATAGGGTGAGGTGAGGTGAGGTGAGGGGGATGATTTGAATGGTGGGTATCGGTCGCCAAGAATACAGTGCGTTTCCATAAATGGGTCATTTTCCACACAAAACGAGAACGTGGAACGGTGAGGTTAAGGCTGCATGCGTGCATCCATGCGTCTAGGTAGGAGGCGGAATACAGTAGAATAGGGAAATGAGAGCCGGATACGCATATGGATGTAGACGTCCTAATGGGGTTATTTCATTGTCAGATTATATTCCGGATCTCAGATTTCAGATTTCCTTTCCTAGAATAACCACTTCTCGCAATCGAGATCTAGAGAACGGCATTGCTTCTCCGCTCCACTGGGTACGGTACTGGGTCTTCGTAAAAGCAGTCAGCGTCAGCATGCACCCAGGCCCTCCTTCCGTGAACCGTGGGTCAGGGGAGGTTTCATTGTGGGGTGTACGGATACGTTATCTTCGGGTATCGCTCGATGAGTCGAGGATTTCGCGGGTTGGGGACGGGGAGGATGGAAATGGGGAAATGGGAAAAGGGGGGGGGGTGAGATGTTAGATGTTTTGGGCGGAGATTGGAGGAAGGGAGGGAAGGGGTAGGGATTGGATTGGGATTTGGAGTGAAGTTACATGGGAGGGGTTAGGGAGGCGAGGGATGCAGGAAAATGAGGATTGAATGCCAAGAAATCGGGTAATGGAATGTGTAGAAGGGGGTTCTTGTTTAAGGAATTACTGAGCAGTCGCGATTCGCTTAAAACGCTACAACAAAGCCCCTATTTGCCGGACTTGGGAGGATGGTAGGTGATCTTGGATTTATGGTGTGCGTTTGATTGATAGTTATTTACGTCGGAGGGCCATGACCCAGTTCTCCCAACGGGTATGGGTACGTGCTAATGTATGGAGAATTGGGGACGGTGGCTATAAACTCAAGAAATTCGGAATGGTGATAATGTTGCTACATCCTGACTTATTCTATGCTCTGTAGACTCTTAAACAAAGAGGCCTGGGGTTTTGTCGATAGCTCCGCGTACGGGTGTTGAGTCATCGCCCTCCTGTTATGCGTTTGCGCGAAGAAGAGGAAATATAGAGAATGAATGTTAAATAATCTTATCTTAGGTCATTGCTTTATTTGTGAACATTCGTGGAAGTGAATATTGAAAGTACTATACCTAGATGAGACCCCTGGGAGGAGGAAGATGTTGAAAGCAGATGTTATTCTATATTTCCCATGGCAGAAATCTATAAAAAAATAAAAATAAATTATTCAAAAACATCAATCCATATCATCCCCCTGCAAAAAAGCAATTCCCATGCGACTCCAAGCTGGTGAAGTGCTCCTCTCGTTTCTCTCTTTCCAAACCCGACTCAGCGACTCTCCAACTCCCTCCTTTATTCCACCTCTTCTCACAACCTCCCTTCTCTCTCGAAATCTTAACAGAAATCTCCCTCCTCTAGGCCAATACTTCCCCACCAAAGCAGCAACTAAAACCAATCCCACACCAACCAACGGTGCCCACTGACCCACCAACTGCATTTCCTCACTCTGCAGGTCCATCCCAATAAAAAACTCTGTTGAAATCAAGAAAATGACGAAGAAAACCAGTATGAACCCCTTCCCATAAAAACTACACGCTCGGTTCCATTTGTCCTTGAGGCTATAGAAAGGCGAATGGAGGGGGATAGACGAGGAAGTGGAGCTGTAAAGTCTAAGGACAAAGATCATGACGCTGAAAATCGGGATCAAGAGCCATATCATGATGGCTAGAATGCTCATCCCCAAGTATAGAGGGCTTGCAAATTTGATGTCGAAGGCTTCTATGACGCGTAGATCACCGGCTTGACGTAGGAAGTCGGTGCTGCTAAGGCAAGGGTAGACACAACTTGGACTCTTAATCGTGGAATTCGTAAAGTAGGTCCAGATTGTTTCGTTCCAGTTGTTGTTAGTAGATATTGTAGGATTGCCGCTAAATGGGAGTGTATCGATGTAGCCAGGGGTGCAAAATCGATATTGAAGTAGAGGACCTGTTCCAGAGCCATTGGATCGGTATAAGACTACCACGCTGCAGATCATACCGGCAAACATTAAGATGGTCCAAAGGACGAGGATAGGTACTGCACCTGAACGACGAAACTGAGCCGACCAGAGAGCCATTGGAATGATGGCCACGAATCCTGCGCTTACGATTGCTAGCGTGGCATCCGCGTCCAGGTCAATTGCGAGAGCTTTGACAGTGATGTCTGACCCATTCGTCCTTGTCACGATACCATCAGGAACAGAGGGTCTTGCCAAGGCTAAAGATGGCGCGAGGAGTAAGGCATGGATAGCAGCGGAACCACCGTAGGTTAAACAAACTGCTGCCGCCCCGGCGGCCAACCAATCTTGTCGTCTGAATCCGATGACGAAGAGAATGAGCGCGTAGTATAAGACTCGTGGTGCTCGCCCATACTGACCACTCATGGGAAATACACATTCTACATCTCTGGAGACCTCGAAGTCTGCCATTTTTGCTGACCTTGTACCATTAGAGGCTATAAAATGAATGTCACAATCTTGGGTAACTAACCTGCTATTGATTTCAATCTGCTAGAACGGTTGCAAAACTTGGCTTCCTTGTACGCCTTCGCTTCTCAAAATAATAGAACAGTGCTGTGAGCAGCAACAGGATGAGAATGGCCGTCAGAATGATGACTATCAATACCAGGCGACTAGGTCGATGCTGATCTGAGTCCACGTATTCACTTGCATTCCTATATATCCATCTGGATGACGTTCCTTAATGTACGCAACAAGTTGGCAGACAGAGGTCGAAAATCAGGCAACTTGACCAGAGGTTGAGCCAAAAGCAAGCCTAGTAGAAGTATCGCTAAATGCTCGTAGAAAGTTTGACACGACGAGTAGCCTACATACCACAGCATTATCTCGTCGTTGTCACCACTTCCTTGGCTGTTACCATCGCCGTTCGTAGATATTGGGTCACTTGCTGCTGGCGCACGTACGTCAATCTTCTGATACGCTACATGCGAACTCCAAGGACGAATTCGATAAGTTACCGGTTGCGGCAGTTTGAGAGTATAAACACCACTAGCTGCGGAATTCAGACTAGAGCTTGCTGAGGTGAAAGGGGTGATTTAGATCTGGCTTGCCATCGCGTGGCATACACGAGTGAGGGTCAAAGCTCGGGAGACCGAACAGAAAGCCATCTTCACTTATCACTGAACCCATTGTGGCAGTGCAAGTACAGCGATATGCAAAACGATCTTTAAAACGCACTTTTTAAGCGACGCGCGCAAAAGGGTCGGAACACGAAAATCACGATTCAGGGAACCACCCACCTTTCAACCAACTATTAATAAAATCCTTATATATTGCATCCAAATACGGGGCGCACTTAAGGGAGTAACTTGATATATCAGAATTATTTTATAGAGTTATGGTTATAACGTTATTTAACTTAAGGCGGGAACGACGATTTTTAACCTCAGGCCGCGACTGGTCTTGGCATACCCCGCTTGAGCCGCCTCCTAGCCTCTCGATTTTAAATTATTCTCTAAATATCTTTATAACTAGCAAGCTGGAATAGAGTAATAATAGCTTAAATTATTTATATAAGTGCGCCCTTACTCTCGTCAAAAGTATACGTCTTAATAATAAGAATTGGTTGCACAGTCGGCGATTTCTTATGTTTTTGCACCAAAACCAGTCGCTTTTTGAGCAATGCCGCCCCTTTCTAAATTACGCAACCATTAAACTCCTAGCTTGGAAATACTCTTGACTCATTATGCCCTTATATTGCCCCTTTAATTTAAGCCTATCCCTATTTTAATTAAGGCTGCCGTTGTTAAGAAGTCGTCAAAAATAATTTCGTGGTTTTGGTGTTCTGACCCTTTTGCGCGCGTCGCTTAAAAGTGCGGTTTAAAGATCGTTTTGCATATCGCTGTAAAGAAAACGACAACGCACCGATCTGACCTCCACATGACGCTGTGGCTGACTCAGCCATGGCGCTGCAAGGCTGTACGCAAGGCTCCCACGAGTTGGTTTCCCGCGTTGTTGAAGGGCGAATTTTCGCCGGCAATGAGTATCTGACAGTAGTCAAGTTCACAAGAAGAGATGTGAGGATGAGGCAAAGCAAGACCGATGAGAGCCAAGGGTGGTTTAGTGGTGTGAACCCTACCTAGACTCCAGCATTGCCTGTACCACAATCAGGTCCACACGAAGGAGTTGGTACTATTTGCAGTATTAGTCCATCCAGCTATTCTTTGGCGAAGTACAAAAGCTAAATGTGTGGGCGGGACAAACTGCTTGGCGAGCTTGGAGTATAGGGAGATCTAGCGATCGTGGTACTCGCAGGGGATACTGAGAAGGAGGTGGAGGAGGCACTTAGGTAAGTTCGTCATTGAAACAGCGAAAATGTATCGTTAGATATCAGAGCAAGTGACTTGGAGAACATTTGCGAGGGAATGATCGGATGAAATCAAAGCTCTTGAGCGAATGGGAACCAACATGGCAGAGCAAGAAACAGGAATCCGAGACGAGAGCTTGAAAAGTGTGGATGCCGACCTGCGGCTACAGCCACTGTCATTAGGGTGGCAGTCGCGAGGCTCACAGAAAGCCCTAAGCGGTTACAGAACCGCATAGCTGAAAAAGGAGAAGGGGCGATATCCTGACCCTTGGTCCTGAAAAGTGGGACGCAGTGTGGTTACACAACATACAAGCTTGCTAAACCATAGGCTTGTACTGTTCCAACCTTCAAAGCTAGCGCAAGGCTCATAGCCTAATTTGTTTTGTGAAATTCATACCAGTTAACAAGCTAAGAATTCAGGCATCTACGGGCGCGTGAGTTGTATCTCGCCTTCCCTGTTGTAGAATATTTCCGTAACCTTTACACTTCTCAAATGGTTCTTTCCACCCGAGAGGGAAGCATCGTGGTAGAACAGATACCACTTTCCCTTAAACTCGACCACAGAGTGGTGCGTCGTCCACCCCAGCACCGGATCCAAGATACGTCCGCCATAGGTAAAAGGTCCAAGAGGATTATCTCCAACGGCATAGCACAAGAAATGCGTATCTCCGGTCGAATACGAGAAGTAGTACTTCCCGTTATACTTGTGCATCCATGCTGCCTCGAAAAAGCGGCGGTCGTGGTCAGCAGCAGCAAGAGGCTGGCCTTCTTTGTCAAGAATGACAACGTCTTGAACAGGGTCATCGAAGGAGAGCATGTCTTTGCTTAATTTTGCAACCTTGGGGAATAGAGCATACCCCGATTGAGCTTCCATCTGACTGTATGCGTCTTTGTCGAACTTGCCAGATGTCCAGCATTGCACTGTGCTCCGTTAGAAACTACGTTTCCGGTTTCAAACTGGATACGTACGCTGACCACCCCAAATTCCACCGAAGTATAGATATGCCTCTCCATCCTCATCCACAAAGCTCGCAGGGTCAATACTGAAGCTCCCCTCGATTGGAGTTGGCTCTGGTTTGAAAGGCCCCTCAGGAACATCGCTAATAGCAACACCAATTTGGAATACCCCCTCTTTATTCCTCGCGGGATAGTAAAGGTAGTATTCGCCATTCTTGGTAGCCGCATCCGGAGCCCAGAGCTGCTTTCCCGCCCAAAGAATATCTTCCAACGCCAAGGCTACCCCATGATCGGTGACTGGGCCTCCCACCTCCTCCATCGACAGCACGTGATAATCAGTCATGGCATACTGGTCGCCATTATCGTTGTCCTCGATATCTGTCTTAATGTCGTGGGATGGGTAGACGTACAGCTTGCCATTGAAGACATGAGCTGATGGATCCGCAGTAAAGATATGCGTCACGAGAGGTTTGTTGTCTGTCATGATGGCCAATTTCAATTGCTTTCTTGGAAAGGAAGAAAAACTGTGGGACGGTGATGTTGAGGGTACTCGCGATCTTATGTAGACTCAGGCCGAAAAGGGGTTTATCCATTTTACCCATGATGACGGTTAGCAGGAACAACATTCGAGTGGCGATATATGATTGTTGGTGGTAGCAAGTTTAAGGTTGAAGTGGGGCATCGATCGTCAGCGGGGGAGATTATCCGGGACCCACCCAGCCCATAATAGCCTGAATTATGTTGTTCCGTCCTCCCGGGTCGAACCACGGCCATGACTGGTCGTAAATTCAAA
The DNA here is from genome assembly GCA_002865625.1 of Hyaloscypha hepaticicola. Lineage (NCBI taxonomy): Eukaryota > Fungi > Ascomycota > Leotiomycetes > Helotiales > Hyaloscyphaceae > Hyaloscypha > Hyaloscypha hepaticicola. Next base: position 377,324 of record KZ613467.1, on the reverse strand, counting down.
TTACCCAGTATGGTGAGATCTTATCTGTTGATACCAGACTGTAAACCATATCGAGATTTTTTGGGTCTTAGAACTCGACATCCATTCTTGCCCCTATTTAAGTCGCTTAATCCGCCACTAAATTGATCTATCTTGCATAAATTCCTATTTACATATCTTGTCACACAGTGAGGGTAGAGAATTAGTGGACAATTTAGGCTTGGGAATTTTAGTGAGATTATACAGTAATTATTGGGAACAATACTTTAAAGGTGTTCATTTTAGATTTTATGGGATGCAGAGGAATTTGTCGTCCTGCAACGGATAGTTTAAGAGCTTACTACCGTAGCTAGACATTCACCTCATTGCTCAGTTTCCTCCAGCTTCTCTGGCTCGACATACTTCCATAAAATCTATAGGAGAACATAGCCATGTCTCATGATCTTCCTCAACAGGAGAAACAGGGATCAATATTGCCAAGGCATTGGTATCAGCCAGCGCTTCCTCCCCGTCCTCCCTCTCCTCTTCCTGCTTCAACTTCGTGAGCGATTCATTCAGCTCCTTCATCAGGAGCCTTGTTCTCGATATCGTGCCTTCGAGTTTAGCTCTCTGTTGCTCGCATTTCTTGCACATCGTCTGGACGGTGAGAGAGTGCAGTGGATGAGAATTCATCGTTTCGCATGACTCGGACCATTCGCCTGCTATGTAAAGCTTTTGGACGGCACATGGACGAACTTCCCCACCCCATTTGAAGTGGTTGCAGGAGAAGATGACACGACGATGCCAGCACATATTCGAGAATTGATGGTGCTGGAACTGCTGGTTGAAGCTGATGATCAAAATTAAAGGATCGAAATGTTGAATTGGCGAACTGGCCCCCGCACCTTTATGGCCAATGTGAAAAGACTGTTCTATGTTGTGTTCGATGCTTGGATTGTTCATTTTGTTCTGCGTGTTGCCCTATTTTCGAACAAATAATGTTGGAGCGACATCTTGTCACTTCTTTGTCTGTCTAGATCGAAGATGTTCTTTGTTCTTTCTCCAAGCTCCGGCCAATGTCTCGCGCTGTCTAACAATTGTGGCCTTGCTGAGATGTGGTCGGAAGAGGTAATCTGCGGTGAAGGCGTGCAATAATCTCGGCATAGTTCTTCTCGTTCTCTGCGGTGATGATCCCATGCCTGATGAAAAAGTCGATCATGACAAGGGCACTATTCGTCTTGAATTCGGTCTTGGCAAGACTCTCCTTAACCTCATCGGTGGTCATCAGATAGAACTCCTTTACTTCTTCATCATTCTGCTTGCAGACCATATTCTCGGGAAGTTCGAGATCATACACATACATGATGTCAGGAGCAATCAACCCTGTCTCCCCATCACCTTTTGGGTCATTCAAGCCAACATATGAGATGCAGCCACAATGCACGACTCTGTTTCGAATCACATCTTCAGGTAGCGAGGCTTCTTCATCACCTTCACGAACTATGCATTCAAAGGGCCCTTCCCCGAAGGCTACACCCCCGGCAACAGTCGTGTCAAGGCAGTTCGGGTATGTAAACAGATCTGGGGAGCGTCGAGGCACCCAAATCTTCATCTCAGATGCGGTCTTAGTATACACTGTGAGATGTGCCCCACGTGATATTATACCGAAGAGAGTGCTACCATATCGTTCCAGGGACACAGGAAAGTTGGCTCCAATAATTGGATATGCTTCACTATGCGTTCGGTGGATTACTCGAAAAGTGTCTTCATCAATTGCCCGTTGAACGAGCTTTGAGAGAGCAGTAGTGCAAGAAATAGAGAGATCTCCTTTATCCTGTGATGGAGAAAGTCGTACTGTTCTGGTTTCATGATCAATGACGAAGTCACTTGTCCAAGGCATCTTTTTAACTGTTTCTGCTAGCATAAAACCATGTGGTCTCGGATCCTCAGGTAATAGAAATTGGTAAATCTTGGTCCAGTGGTCGCCTGGAGGTTTGAATGGATGGTCATATGGAAATCTATCCGGGCTAGTTAGCGGAGTTGGTAGTGTTTGAAGCGAAAACGGACCTATCGCAATCGTTGATGAGATCAAGGTAACTCTTGGTCAGCGAAGCCATTCTGGCACCGATGAAGGCAGCGAATACAAGTCCGATAGACTCGAAGGTTCAAGGTTGAGTGGAATGATAGAGACTGTTGGAGCTGGAAAGAATCAGGGGCCTGTACACAGATTTTGACGTGCTCAGAGGGTTATTTGCTACAAGAAAGCAGGGATTATTTCGAGACGAATATGTTCTAAGATTTCTGATAGGATTACCTAGACTTTGTGCTCCAAATATAGAAAGAATGTTGATGAAGTTTCGTGAAGGTTACTCGACGTCGGTTACCGGCGTTTATTAAATCCGAAGTCCTCTAGGGCACAAAAAGTCTAGCGCCGAGTTAGAGCTATTGACTTCGAGGGAGCCATTTGGAGGCCTGACATCGAATGTTCTCACATTGAAATTAACAGCGAGAAGGGAAAGGGGATCGACGGTTCTCACGTCAACTGGAACATTGTACATTGAACAAAATAAAAATCTCAATTGTGAGAGTATCCAGACAACGCCTTGCTCACTACTCTCTTTAAATAAAGATGGTATCCATGCCTCAAAGTATAAAACACCAATCACGCTAACCGCAGATCAAAAAACCCTCCTCTCCGATCCCTTCTCATTAGTTCAACGAGTCTCATACAACAAACCAACACAATGATATATTTTACAGTGGCCTTCCTTCTGCCATGTTCTTTTTCAGCCGATCGAAATAGCCTTGTGGCCAGACTTTCAACAGCTCTGCTTCAGAAGGATTCGACTGTTTGATCTTCGCTGCTACGTTCAACAAAATTCTTCCTAAGAGCTCCTCGGTGATGGGAAGCGCTGCATCATCCCATTCAACAGGATTCAGAAACGGGTCTTTGTCACTCAGCAGCTCCATCGCCGTGGGTCGTTGAAATTGATCCCTGTTTAAACACTTCTTAAGCGTTTTGATGAGGGACGCAGGCACAGGCACGGAGCCCAGGCCTACTGAAGGATATTCGATTTCGTAGTTAAAGTTGATGATGGCTTGACAGCGCTGCATTTGATTCTGAATATGTGCGAATGGAGCTCGTCCGTACACCATTTGATAGAGAATACATCCCAAACTCCAGATGTCCGATGGTTTGCCGAGCTTCATAAGTTTTGGCGCATTCGAAATTCGACCTCTCGAATCGGATGTGGCATTGGAATCCATAAGTGATTCGGGTGACATGTAGTTTGGTGTCCCAATCTGGGTTTCGCGGTGAACATTAACTGTTTCGTCTGTTTGAATCGCGTTGGCGATGCCGAAATCGATCAATTTTAAGCGACCTTGGACGAGAACAAAGTTATGAGGTTTCAAGTCGGAGTGAACGACGTCGTGTTCGTGAATAGCTTGTAGACATTCAAGCATCTCCTTCCAGTAATGTCGGACGAAGCTGGGATCGAATTTCGCATCATCCGCGTTCCTTCGAAGATCCAAGATTTTGTTCATATCAAGCTCTCCCATTTCCATGAGCTACTTAGATGTAAGCGAAGTCCAACACTTGGAAGAAGAATACTTACCACACTCAACGTTCCCTTATCCTCGTTAAGCTCATAGTCGTACAAACGAATCACTCTTTCCATTCCCTCCAGTTTCTTGAGCAGATCGATTTCCCCCTTGAATCCTCTAACTGCCGCTTCATCGGCATCGTCAAGCGAGACTCTCTTCAAAGCAAAGAATTTCGAGTTCTCTGCCATGACTCGGTAGACTCTCGAGCTCCCTCCTCGGCCAATACAATCGATTCTTGTGAAATGCTTGCCATTTACTCGTAACCTGTTCTTCTTTCCACCCGCATTCGACGCAGCTGCTGCACCAGCGGTGCTAGTTGCAGCATCGAGAATAGACATCTTGGGAGGTGGTGGTGCTGGCCTTCGAGGTGTATTCTGACTTCTGGATGCTAATGGCCTTCGGTCCGAAGGAGTTGCGGCACGCAAGACATCTAAATCCATGCTTTCAGGACAAACAGGTACTTTTTCCATCTTGTCCATAAGAATCAAAGGTGTTTGTTTGTTCCGCTTGAAAGTCGGTGGGGCTTCATTCTCTTGATCGTGTGCTGAAGGTAAGTCTGGTCTAGGGGCTGGGACTTTGAATACTGGTTGGGCTGGCTGTGGAGCTGCTTGACAATTCGACTCGGCTGACCTTTGAGAGCTAGCGAGCGTGGGAGGTGGAGGTGATTTTGATCGCAATACAGAATCAATCTTCTCTTTAGAACTGATAGGGCTTCCAGAAGCAAAGTCTCTATAGGACGAGGAGTAGAAGGACCCAACCTTTGCATCCTGTTCTCTTCCTGATCCCGAATCTTGGCTCTGTGGTTCTGATGTTTGCGATCCAGGGTTTTGAGGCTCTTGACTTGATCCTGCAGCATCTAGGCCATCACCCTGCTCGTCGACTGGACTTTGCTCCTCATCTTCCATCCTTCTCCTTCCCCGTCGCGCCGGTCCTTTCATAAATTGTCCCGCCACTTTCACCACCCTCTTGACTCGCATTGAACTTTGTAGTCCCGCATCTTCGCCATATCTCGTACGTCCAACCGTGCCATATCTCGAAACACTCCCTTGGCTCGTAGCTAAATGCGATCTTGCGACGGTTGTAGGATATTCTTGTGATCCGGGCGCCGCCTCCTCATCTCTAGATGCCGAATCTGTGCGACTAGATAGCTTTCCTGACGATCCAGCAGACAGTCCGTAGTTTCCACACGAAGTAACAGGTAATCTAACAGTTCTTGGAACCGGCGCCGGAGTACTGAGATCCAGCGGGCTTTCAGCTTTAACTGGAGCTATTTCGTTCTGTTTTCGGACCGCACTCGATAACGATGAAGTTCGACGCCGTGTGAAGGAGCCAGGTGTACCACTTAGTCGAACAATTCTTCGAGGATATGGGCTGTGAGCTCGAGCGCCATTGGGCGATAATCTGTCTGGTACTGTGTTGACACTTGCCACCCTTCCATGGAAACTCCCATTCGCATTCCGTGCGGGTGATATTCGCGCCTCTGTCATAGGTGATCCCCCAACCGCAGGTGTTGCAGCATTCAATAAAGCATTTGTTAGGGCCGAGCTCATTGGTGGAGCAATCTCGTCGTCAGAGCTATCGTTTAGAGAATAGGTTCGCGCATGATGGCTCTCGACCGGCACGGAGTCGCTACGATGCAATTGAGGTCGGGAGGGTATTTGTCTGTAGGCTTGTCGTGAAGGGGGGCGTTTGGACAGCGATGTGAAATGGGAAACGCCCATTGGTGTTGGTGAAGCCATTGCCATAGTGTGCGATGCGAAAGGGAATGATAATAATGGTTTGTTTTGGCTTTCGAATGTTTAGTTACCGCGTCGAATCCAGTAGCCCCATGCTCAAGTTTTAAAGAGGAAAAGCAATGGAAGAAATGCACGTCGTTTTGGGAGAGGAATCGCGTGTTTGAAAGTTGTACATTTGGTGGGATCGAAGGTTTAGACTACTCCGTTGCCAGGCAACGCGCATCCCTGTCAACATCGGCAAATGCGAGGCGAGCAGGGAAGGCTGTGTGAGGCGTGCGCTATCGACAGCCTCGGCTTAGTGAGGTGTGGGTTTCTCAAACATCTTGACGATGCTTCGAAACACTCCCTTCGATTGTTCCGATGACATGAAAGATTGAAGGCTTGAAGCCAGCACTCATAATACCGAGTCCGCATTCGGTTTTCAGAACCAAGCAGCTCCCGAATCGTTGATAAAATCGGTGCGCAGAGAGATCTCAATCCCAGAAATCGCATTGGGATCTAGACTGGAAATTAGATTCGAAGACTCATCAGACTTGCAAAGAGACTATCTCGAAAACCCCAAGATGCTCTTCGCAAACTCCCTCCACGTTCTTTGCTTCGGTGACAGCCTGACGGAAGGCATGTCAATGGGAAGACCCCATCCGCATCCATATTCTATTGCCTTAAAGTCGTCATTGGAAAAAGCATTTCCATCTTTCAACATTACAACAGACAATCAAGGAGTGAGTGGAGATCAAGCTACTTCTCCACCTGGCAAATTTCTCCCACGGATGGAGAAGGTATGTGAGTAATATTCTAAGCTTTCACTTGAGATCCATCCCTCACCACTAAGCACCACAACAGACGAAGAGGTCCACCCCAACAACCCATATAATTGGGCCATAGTCCTTGGTGGCACGAATGATCTCTCAGTTGAGTATGAAATAGATAATATTTACGAAGCCCTGCATAAAGTATGGGCTATACCCCTCAGCCATGGCACCAAAGTTCTTGCTCTTACAGTCCCGGAATGTGGAATCGATGATAACCCTATCACCGCCCACGGGGATGAGCTCAACAAGTTAATTATGGAACATGAAGCTGAGAATTAGTAAGTTCGGATGAATATGAGGAATTGAGTGAAAGCCGTGCTGATTATGGCATTAGCTATACTTTTGATCTTCACAATGCAATCCCATTTCGTGGGATACCTGACAAGAAGAGGAGTGAGCTTTGGGGTGACCCTGTGCATTTTTCACCCAAGGGATATGATCTACTTGGGAAGTTACTTGCTGAGAGACTCACAGAGCTTATTCAAGCTCAAAGCACCGATGAAGAAGCAGAGAATCCTGAGGGTAGAACGGAGCTGAAGAAAAGAGAAATCGCTGCTGGATGACCTATTTGGGAGGAAAGTCCATTCTATTTTGCTATCTTGCAAATCCTGGTCTCATTTCTTCGTAACGCCGTTGCAATGATGCCGGTCAAACGCTCCTCACATCCATGCTTATCCATCTAAACGCCTTTTATATATCTCATTGCCACGGGTCAGCTTCATACAACCAAATTCGCTGCAACGAAGTCCTAAAGATGTCAGTCTATCCTTGACACAGGAATTTGGAGCAGACTTACAGGATACCGCAGTTGTAATTCAGACGTGACTTTCTCGACCTCCTCGGCCAATCCTTGCACATTCGCGTCCCACTTCTTCAATTCCCGTCCGACTACGCCCTCAGCTCGTCCACTGCCCTTCTCTCCCGTTGCTTCTCCGCCCTCAAACCAGATTACTCTCTCAATTTGGTCAATTCTGCCCACCAATCTGCCCTGCTCTATCATCTTAGCAGTCGTATCTTCCGCCTTGTCTCCGTCCAAGCCTAACAACAGACCCAAAGCATCGAAGCTAATATTGTTGTACAACCTCGAGGCGCCTCTGAGATTATGTTCAATAACTGCTCGCTGTAGGACCGTACTACCATCTGCCGTCTTCGCCAATTGATGGGGTGCCAATCCCTTCGCAAACTTCTCAACCTCCTCAGGAGTCAATAGCCTATCCAGAAACATCTTCTCTAGGATGCTGTACTCTTCTAATGTGCTCGCACGTTCATCCTTGTAAAGTCTTCCCAAAGCCCGACTTCTCGCAGGGCCTGCAGGGGCCAATACTGCACACTTGATAGCCATGCTCAGCGTATGCAATCTCTCTTCCTCGGCAATCACAGGCATGAAACTGATCTCCTGGTATCCTTGCGCCGCAGCCAAGAAGTTTCGTCTCGCATCTTGGATTCGTGCCTGGCAGAGATTGAAATGCAGATTCAAATCGCGATCTTCTACCGTGTATATCAGATTCTTAGCCTTATTGAGATACTGCTCTGCGAGCGTGGTATCATCGACCTCCAAGTAATTTCTCGTGATCCGAATCCAGAATCGAACTTTATCTTCGTTTGTGACCTTTCTCTGTGACGACTCGAGCGGAATACCGGAAAGAATCTTGGCCGAAGCTAAGAAATCTTCATCGTCTTCATAAGCTGTTGCCATAAGCTCGCGGATCTGTGCATTTTGTTCTTCGAAGGAGGAGGCCTGGCTTTGGAATTTCTCGAGAGCGTATTCGCCGACTTCGATCTTGACGTCGTTGCTCGGGACAGATTTAAGAGTTTGGACGTACGCCACACCAAGAGATCTTGTGGCCACGATACCGAGGCTACCGTCAAAGATGGAATCAAGGATGGCGATTAGGTCTTTGGAGAGGGTGTTGGGAGTAGAAGAGAAGCGGATATCTTTGAGAAGGGCTTCGTACCCTTGTTGCTTGTCTGCAGATGATGCCACCTCCTTGAGAGCTTGAGAGACCTTTGGGGAAGCCATCGTGATGCTTGGTTGCGGTGTCGCTCATCTACTGTTTCTGAGGTGGCAAGAGGAAGTCGTCTTGATGAGGCTGAAGATAATGGCGGGGAGAGCTTCATCGGAGCTTTACCTAGGCAGCACACTCTAGTGGCTTCGCTTGTAAGAACCCCTGAAGGATTAATTTCCAGGCCTACAACAACAAAGCCCCTTGTCTTTCTACGACCTCTCAGTTCCCCATCCCCAACCCCACAAATGGAAATATCCTCCACATCCTCGATTCGATCAACAAACACGATTGTGACGAGGATTCCCGAAATGATCATGGCAGCCTTCATTTCATCTAAGCATTCTTAGCCCATGGCAACCTCGAGCCATACCACGGAAGTGCCGTGTTCCGTGAAGTCTATTTCTGCAGACGCGTCGAGAGCTCAGAGTTTCTGGTACAACGAATCCAGGTTCCAGTCTTCCACCAGTAACTGCAAGTAGTACCAGAAGTCATTTATGTGTTTTAATTTGTCTCGGCCAGTCTTTGCGGGGTTTGTCCGTCTGTCAGGTGGGTTTACCGGGTGTCCAAGTGGCCCTTCAAGACCGGCTTCCTGTGGAACATAGAGATGCTTGATTTTCTGCTCTGCTGCTAGATGTTCACTTTTAACTTTATCTCTGATATATTTATTCTCATACCGCCGATCTGAACGAGGAAGCAGACATGGAAATGGTAGACTGCAGAAGTAAATCTAGTGATTGCCAGTTTGGCTCGAGGGAATATGTACCGAGGCAGCTTAGGATAATGAAAGTAGGGCAAGGTACTCTGATCAATTCTAAGCGCTCATGCCAGCCTTGTGTTTCTCGAGCACAGTACCTGTTCAGACGAATCATGGTTCACCAGGAGGCTGTGCAGATGGAATCTGGAAAGCTCCACTCGTTCCTTCCGTATCCAAAATGCAAAGTGGCAATTGCGAACCCGAAATTTGTCCATGCCCGAGTTTTTGGAATGACCGCTGCCTCTCGGATCTCTTCAATCCGACAAGCTTTAACCCCACCTTCAAGTTTGAACGGCTCGCAAGCTACGGCCACCATGAACGAATTATGGCTTCCCAATGCAAGGTCAGCTGGGAACCTTGGGCGCTCTTGTCAAATATTTGAGATATATCAAAAGACCATTAGTTAACTTTTGCTGAAAGTTGCGTACTTAGATACTGCTAGAGGTTTTCCACGAGACCTCCCGTTCGCCATTCCCAGCCCACGGGCTTCAATCAGAAGTCTGCTGAAGCAAAGAGCGGAGCCTTCAACACATATGTTTTGGCGATTCCAGGATAGCTTATACTATATGACGTGCTGGTAGGCAGTGCAGACAGCTCCGCAAGGTGATTCTGTCGTGGGGACCTTCGGAGCTAGTCGTGGCCGTCCTAGGCCGGCCCCAGATAATGAAGTTTGCCATCACTTCGTCAGCGGAGGTCACACTTAAATTACAGCTGTTCGGGGTTTCGGAGAATGCCACACAATGAGGATTCAATTCATCGGCAAATAGATCTATGCTTTAGAACTCAGCAGCCTACCTGAAGGGGTAAGGTGACGGATGAGACCAACCGAGGGTAGCTGACTTTGCTATCACCTGACTTCTCTCCATGCGTCTATATCAACTCACCTGCACCTATATAAATGTTACTGCCGTGGATGCATGGTCACTCCATTCCATCCTCTACTATTCAATTTCTCCTACCTTACATGCACGAACCTTCTCTTGGATTTGCCTGTTAGTAAAGAGGAGTGTCTAAGCCACGTAGTCTCAATTACTTAGGAGAGGTTAGTGAGACGTCATACGTATTTAGTACTTGCTGTCATCTTGGAGGTGTTCAACACATAATCAAACAGTCATGGTTCAACATTTCCACACTGCGCTTATTTGCAGCTGGATTTCTCAGCATCATAGCTTTCTGCTCTAAGAGATAAAATTAAAAGCATATGACATAAAATCTATATGGTTCTGTATCCTTTTTTTCACAGCATTTCTAACATGTATTCTAGAAAGACAAGACAGACCAAGGACTCCCGCTTATCGCGTATTTTCCAACTCTTTGCGGGCATTCCGTTCCCTCACCGTCATAAGGCATCTCCGTCTAGCCGGGACTCGAGGAACTCCCATAAATTTATGTTACAAATAAATGTCAACACGCCCTCGGGACCTCGACAGAAGTCAATGCAACTCGTTCGTGCTCGTACACTTCCAACTTCAGCCAAGGCCAGATCCAACACCTGCTCAAGACAACGCAACTCATTTTCTTCGGTTTCTACTGATTCTACCACTTCCGCCTCAAAGTCAGGCAAAAATCAATCAATCATGGCTCGACGCTTAAATCTGTCAACTATGCCGTTTGAGATATTAGAGTTTGTCTGCAGTTTTCTCCCGCAGCAGGATCTGCTCAACGTTATTCTCGTCAGTTCAGAATTCAAGGACGTAGCAACTCGGTATCTCTATATGGAGCCCGAATTTGCATCCACTTATCGATTTGCACAGGTAATCTTACCATTTCTTCCTCAGCCCTTAGCATTCCTGAGCCTAGTTGTTGTTCTTTGATCCTAGAGTATTCTGACATCACTCCAGTTCACGTTCACAGTGGTCAATCACCGGCGCCTCGCCCTGTATGTGCAAGTCTTCGACATCAGCAAATTCTTTAACGCTAGGGAAGAAAATGGAGAACTTGCCATCATGGCCGGCTGGCGGGAGTTCAAGTACCGCCATCATGAGATGTATACTGTCCACCGACCGTTTACCTACCGTCAACCCACGTACAAGTCCCTCGAGGAGCAGAAAGCCATGGGCTTGCCATTCTCTGCCCAGCACAGAACTCACCCCGCCCCAAGCCCGCTCCTCAGTAGCTTTCACCAATGTCGCGACGTACCCATCGGTGCGATTCTCCATGTGCTCCACGCTTGCAAAAGGATCAAGCGTCTCAATATTTCCCGACTACAGTTGGCATCTGACTACATAATCCGTTCCGCTGCCGTCCAGCGCCCCGCTTTAAAGCATATCAAGAATCCAGACCCTTTCATTTGCGTACCTGAACAGAGCAAAGCAACCACCACCTTCGTCTCTGATGCCCCAAAATCCTGGCGATTCACGCATCAAGACCTGATCCCGGTTTATGCGGATGATATCATTAAACTAATATGCCGTTTGCCAGAGCTAGAGATCCTGACGGCTCGGCATTCGAAATGGTTGAATTTGAGGAGGGTGAGGACGTTGTTGAAGGACGCGCAAAGGGAGGGCACAGATAGGAAAGGGAGATTAGTGAAGGGCTTGCTTTCAGTAGATTTGAGGCATAGTGGTATGTGGAGGGGTCTTGCGTGGTCGATTAAGGGGAGGAGGGAGATAGTGGAAAAGCTTGCGAATGAGATGGAGGAGACGCATGAGCAGACTATTTCGTGAATAATTGGAATTTCTATTTTGCGATTGTTTGTTATTTTTGGTATAGATTTGTACGATTAATAAAAAATATATTAAATGTTCACACCTTTTATAAATCCCTCCACTGTCCTTTTCATCGAATAAGCAACTATTTCTCACTAGCTGTGCGACCTCATAGACCTCCTTGATGTTGTAGGTCAGTGGAACATTTCATGCAAACTCGTTGATTACGGAATTAATTGATACTGCTCTTGTTACTAGGCACTGTCTCCGTTTATAGAATGAACCATATCATTCTCTGTATGAAATCATGCGTTTCTGTCCGTATTCAGAGATTTTTGATTTCCGATTTGAGAAAACACCGCAAATGCGTCACCCCCAGATGTATGTAACGCCATTGTATGCTTATTAGCATTTGTCCATACCCAAAACACCTTGCAATGCCACGATGACGGTCTGGATCCGTCAATTTTCTAAGGTACCACGTCCTCGAACTTTATGTCATCATCATCTCCATCGTCTTCTTCATCAGCCATATCGCTCTCATCTCCACCAGGATCGCCTTCTTGAGTGGGAGCAACCGCATCGCCAATTTGGTCGTAGTTTGCAATCTTGTTCTCTGGCTTTAGCGACCATTGCGTAGCAAATCTTCCACTTTTTGCCAGCACCGCGACCTTCTCCAACGTTTCTCGTAGGTAAGCTTCCGGCTGCTGGAGCTCGGCACGCAAAGCCTTCATGGACCAATAGTTATATTTCTTGAAGCAATCGAATATACGGTCCAGGAGCTCGTTTTGTGGCATACGGGCAGTCTTCATGAGCTGTGGTCGTTGACCTGCAGCGGGGCCCTTCGTTTTCTATACAGCTGTTAATACCAGACCCGGGAGTGAGAAGTAAGTCAACCTACGATGAATGTCTGGAATGCATTTTGAGCACTGATTGTACCCGGCTGAATGAAGTCTGAGCTTATGACAGAGAGGTCCTCGTTGATGAACTTTGTGAACTTCTTTGGACGCATAGCCTCTAGCGTTCGCATAGCAAGAAGACGCTCAGTCTCTGGATTGTCTACGGCAATACAGTTGACCTCGTGCGCTACTCGGCCAGCAAGAGTTGTACGCTCTGATCAAAAAAATTAGCTTAATTTATAGTGTGTAAAGACCACAACACTGACTTGGAATGGCCTTCCTGTAGTAGGGTTGGAACCGCTTATTAGGATCGTATGGCTGCTTGGACATGGGCTTGTCATTCTTCGGGCGTGTAAGTCTGGCAGGCATGTTCGCGCTAGCGGGATCGAACTTTTGCTTAGACTTGGATTTGAAGCCAGGCAGATCTTGCTCCGTGAAAACGAAGGTGTTATTGACTGTCTGCGCTGTTATGGCTAGCTCATACTCCTTGGGAACCATTTGATGCTCGGCGAGCTGTGATGACAGTAGCATTTGAAGGGCAGTCTGATAAACGAGATCAGCTTTGATGTTATTGCCATGGGAGGAAATGCATACCGACTGCTCCCCATTCGGATCCGTTACTGTCACCTGCCTGATGGTACCAATATGTATCTCCGCATCGTCATCCAGTTTTGACCATGCCTCCCACAGGAACTTCGGTACTCGCGCAAGATACAATCTTTGGAAGGCAGGATCCGTGTTAAATTCAAGGTCGCCCGCGTCTTCATAAATATCATCCTCACTGAAATGCCCTGGTGACGCGCCTTGGGTCTCGGGATCTGGCTTAATGAGAGGGTCTGCCATGGTCGTGGATTATGTGGTTATCGGAGCTCGTCCATGTAGAATCTGGATGTGCAGTTGGGATGTCTGCAGTCGGCGGTTGTTCTCTGTTCGTTGTTCGCAGACGCCTTGGGGAAGGCTTGAGGAATGTGACAAGGATATCATCTGGCGGCTCTTTGATACTTGTATGCGGTACTTGCCGCTGACAGAACGCGCTACAGTAAATTTGTGTGTCACCGCACTATTTGTCTACCTACGGTAGCAAACCTTCTTCTTTCTTCCTCCACTTCCTAACTCGTAATAACAACCACTGATCAGCATACATACTGAGATACGTGACTAACTATTAGGAAAATTACAATCATGGATTCAAATGATCAAGACGTCCTTCTCGCAAAGATCGGCCAGCTTGCTGGTAAGTTCGCCACGCGCCCACCTGTCTGCCAGCTCCAACCGCTCACAAATTCCAATTCAGGCCAGATCAATCGGCACAAGAACGCACAGAACACCGATCAACAATCTCAAGCTAATCCTTACGTCCGGAGCAACAACTACGGAGGTATGGAGGGTTTCACGCAATCGACCGACCACAGTACTGATCAAAAAGGATATCAACAATCAACTGCATGGCGACCAGTCCGTGGTGGCTACTCCTCTCGTAGATACTCCAGAGCCGGGCGCATCCTTCCAGTCCATCGTAATCGAACGCTTGTATTGAATGGCAAGACGCCAACACAAGGTCCTGATGCTTCCGTATCCAATGACAAGGAGAATCCTTCCCTGAGTGCGAATAACACAGGCACTGCTTGGGTCACGAAGCAGGACCGTCACCTTCAACTTATCAATACTTCCATATTCGAAAAAGACAGCCAAAAGCGAGCAAAAGCTATTGAGCAGACCCGACAACAAAAATTGAAGCAGAAAGATGAACGCGAGACGGCGAAATTGATTAGGCATCTTCAGCGAGGAAATAACATCCATGGCACTTCTATGGGTGCTACCGGCGTAATCAATAACAATATACTGGATGTGAACGGAATCCGATTTCGAGTAACACATGGTGGCAGCAAATTGGTTAAAGTCCCTGGTGAGGATTGGCCCCGAGACGCCAGCAAACCATTACAGCTTAGTGGATCAGTCATGAGCTTACGGTGTACAGGCGATCTTAACGCAGCAAAGTATACCCCGAAGTCCGCACTGGTTGGGGGCGTCCGGTTTTACAGAAGCAAGAATGGCAACATGTATCGATCCGGCATCATCAAAGCATATCGGTATGAAGAATCGCCTTTCGATCTGAACCGACTTCCAAGGCATCATAACAGTGCTAATCTATCTACTGGCAGGAGAACTGGGGTCGTTAAGAAGATTAACGAGCCCTGCAAGATATTTACAACTACGGGTATTCCCTTTTTCCTCGGAATTGAGTTCCTCAGCGCTCTCAGAAATTGACGAGCCATTTGGGTTGCAGCTAACACAAGACTTTTGTTTTTAGGCTCCTGTCCGAAAGGCCCCCGATGCCGCTACATTCATGACCCAACAAAGGTTGCAGTGTGCAAAGATTTTCTTCAGAAGGGATTTTGTCCAAGTGGAAATTCTTGTGACCTCTCACATGAACTGACCCCAGAGAGAACACCTACCTGCTTGCACTTTGCCAAAGGCAATTGCTCCAACCCGAACTGCCGCTATACCCATGTCCGGGCCTCGCCAACGGCCCTAGTTTGTCGAGCCTTCGGTATCTATGGCTATTGTGAGAAGGGTGCAAGCTGCACAGAGCGCCATGTCAATGAATGTCCCGACTTCAGTAACACAGGTACATGTACCACCAAAGGCTGCAAACTGCCCCACCGACACAAGGCCAGCGTCATGCGGAACATTACTGCTCGAACTGGCGAATCGTCAACAGAAGAAAGCAGTGATATGTCCAGTGACGATGAGGATGAAGAAATTGATAGCGATGATGTTGATTCTGACGACCTGGATGAGGAGTTCTTTGGTGATGAGGATGGGAACATCGACTCCGACATCCCCATGCAGCAGGACTACGTTCAATTGAAGTGATCTCTGCATCACTAGTTCCTTCGCCAGCTGTTCCTAGCTGGTTTCACTTTCTCTTTTTGCGATTTGAGCCTTACGTATCATGGACGGAGTTTGGCTGATATTGCATTTCACGGCGTGGTATTAAGTGGATCTGGCTTGCTATTCTTGCTAAGGCTTGAGATACCCCAGACTCGCGTCTTCTGGCTTCGGCCTCATTGCTGTAGTGTCAAGTAAAGGAAAATAGAAGAAAAAGAAATAATAGAGACATGATCAAGCACTTTTAGCATGGCACATTTGCGAGTGATTTGCCTCAAGAAATCATTTGACAGCTTGCCTCGATTCCAAAGGTTTTGGGCTGATAAACGCTGCCATTTTGACATCTCTCAAATTCCTTCTGCTGTACATTCCCCACGTTCCCCCCGGTCCCGAACGCGCCATCTTCAGCTTTCGCAATTCTCTCTTTCTTTTTCTTTAATTCAGATCCAAATCTAGATCTTCGTCATACATATCACGTCATCTCACCCCACATCTCTAAATTCTCTTCAACATGGAAGTTGAGATGCATTTACGAGATGTACTGAATACGAAACAGACGCGTACTCTGCTGTATGTTGTGGGATACGATTTCGAATTGGTATTCATTTTCCCATTTTGTAGCTCGATGGGAAGAGGATGGTGAACCTGGAGGTGGAGATGCATGTCTTGCGTTAGACTCGAGGTACTGCGGCGGCTGAACGAGGTGAGGGGTATATAAGGGCTACTATTGCAGTGGTATTATTTCTGGGATATGGGTTTGGGGTTTAGCCGTAGGGGATGAGGGAAGTGAGGTGAGGCATTTTATGGTAAGCAGGTAAGAGCTAGGTGTTTCCCTGTTGTGTTTTAACGATAGGGATGGCTTTGTTGTGTGAGGGTTTTCGGGATCGTTGTAGGGAGCGCCGGAGCGTGGTTCGGGGACTCCGGATCGGGAGTTGTCGGTGTGAGAGAGAGAGAGAGAGGAAGATATTGAGAAGTGAGGTTGGTGGTTTGAGGGAGGAAATGGGAGTGAAGACAGAGAGGAAAGGTGGTGAATGCTAAGCGGCGAATTGAGGTGAAAGCTGGTTTTCGAAGGTGAATGATAGGGAGCGAGGAAGGAGAGCTGTGTTGACGAAGAGCACGGTGCAGTTGTATTCATTATATTCGGGACAGTTGCGTCCATAACAACGAGGGAGATCGACGCTCTCCAACATTCGGCTCCAGCGAGCCCTCTCGTCTGCGTTTTATTTTCTTCCCTGTTCCGTCGGGGTGGATGTCTTTGCTTCTCTCTTTCGGTTGTTCCGGCTAGCACCCGTGAAACTTCCAAAGAGTTGGTACATGATGATGACAAGGAAGGTGCGCGCTTATCAGGAGCAGAAGAGTCATACGGCGGTTATTTAAGAAGGCGCATAGCGAAGTTGGCGGTGAAGAGGAGGGCATGGCCCTCAACCTCAGAGACGCTTGGCGCTCCGCGCCGTCATCGAGCAGGGCGGCGCCTATTCACACACCAACGCGTTACGGCCCAAGAGGAGACTTTGTTAATGAAATCTTGTCTTCAGGAACGGAAGGATTGGTCTCAAACGTTCCCACTATATACCGAGAGCTTCTACTGAAACTTTTCGCAGATTTTTTAATGTACTATTGTACGAAACCCACTCCTAAGATCGAGACCCGGTACCAATCGGCAGAGACCCATTCTGCACAGTTAATACACCGTACATCCGGTCTCTTAAGGATTGAGACTAGAGCAACATGCGGTGAAGCGGCGGACAACCTGCAGCTTTGCGGTGACCGTTTCAACATCAGAATCTTGGGGACAGCCTACGAGGTAACGCGACTACCTCGGTTCATTGCTCGTTTTCATATTTATCTTGATCAGACGTTGAAAGTACGAGTTCGGGACGGGAGTTGGGATGATTACCTCGGAGGTATACTCTCTGACAACTAAGAAAGTCAGGCAGGGTATGCGTTCCTTCCCCGCCCTTGACCGGCTGGATTATATGTTTCAACCTTTCTTCCCTGTTTCAATCCATTGGAAGAGAGAAATCCCAAGGGAAGGGATGTCGTCACCGCCACAATCCATATTGGGAGATCCTAGAGACTAACAAGACCAAAAATGGCATCCATGACATCTTCACCGCTCCGCAAGCGAAAAAAGAAACACCAGACAGTGCGGCACCGACGCAGAGTTTCCCCCAGAATGCACAAAATTGCTCAGGAACAATTGGAAATAGAAACCAGTCTGACGAATAGTGCGTTGCAGGTCCTGCGGCTTTCCGCACGGGAGCATTGCAGGATGCATTTCGATCTTACAGCTCGTGGGACAGAAGGCAACCTCCCTCCGAAGTCGTTTGCCCAGGTAACGCAACAACACCAGTCAGCCATGATATAGGCCAGAGTCATACGAAGAGGAACAGGGGAGCAAGCGATTGAGACCAACAATCCGATTGTGATGAGAGTGTTTGTTTGCTCGCGGCAGGATAGAACAATCGGACGTTCTCGATCAGCGGTTGTCCGTGACTGAACCTGGCGGTGAGGTTCCCTGGACTCCCAACAGTACCGGTAAGATGTGATGTGCCTTCCCACTTCCTTCCCAGTTCCACCAGGCAGATTCTGAGTAGGGCTGGAAACATAATTCTCTTCGCGATCTGGAGCAAAAAAAAATGTCTCCCAGCCTCTCCGACCACTCGGGACGGAAGACGCGAAAGACATTTCCATATGGTCTCCACTTGTGTTGACAGTACTGTATGAGTCGACGTGAACCCGGCCACAAGGTTCACCGCTCCACGTCCGGGTGGGCCTTGTTTATTTTGAATTTTGCAAAGTTCTTGGTTCTGTTCTGGAAGGAGGGCAAGGGCTCGTAAGGAATCGGAGGCTCGGTTGTGGGTTCGCTTCCTGCTACAGAATGCCCCCTGAATACGGAGTACCCTTGTCGCTGTCCTCAACGTCCTCAGTGCCTGGATCATCGCAGTTTGCGCCCTCACTCCAACCTCCTCGGCTTCACCATCTGCGACGCAAATATATGGCGTTCCGTCAGACGCGCCATTGCCATTGGGGCTCGACTCGCGCCCCCAAGATTTTGGGCCGCGGAAGAACAAATTCTGTGGCCGGAGAATAAGAATCGCGCTCCTGATCGATCATCAGCCAGAAATATCTCGTTCAAATAAGGTCGCGGGACCAAGGGTATGCTAGTCCATTCAAGGGAATCCTGACGAAATTCTCCCGCCGTCTCCAGCAAGTGGGAGACGAGCCAGCCCCGAGGGCATCGGGCATAGATTCACGATTCAGATCAGCTCAAGAAACCATTGAAATGTATCAGAAGTCAGGTTGCGGCCATGTCGGTGTGAAAGAGCTAAGATGAAGAGGTTGATTTAGAGCCAGTCGCAGTCTTGCCCTGAACGTTGGGCACGAGTTTTTTATTGTTAGGTACGACTGAGCACCAATGGGTCGCCAGCCGTGAGGAAGTCTCTGTCACCTCCCCCTTAAGGCTGCGGTGCGGTCGAGTGTGAGGCCGCAGTGCTTGTGCCAAAACATTGGGGGTTGGTCGGGGGAAGTGACGGCCTTCCGGATTCCATTTCTCACCACGCCTGATCACGATGAGTTCGGCCCAAAAAGCAAAGGGTGGTGGTGGAGGTCGTCAACAGTCAAACGCGTGACATGGAACCCCTCTGTGAGTACTCTGTATCGTATCGTGCCCCCCAGCGAGGCCGAAAGGGGAACACAGCTCCCCTCTGGCACGAACGCCAATGATCAACTTGAGGCAATCGAGCAGACAAGCTTCCAGCCTATCACTTGGGAGAGACAATGACTGTTTCTGGCGGGAGCTCGCCGTTCGAGCAACTGGCGACTCCAATGGGAGTTGCTGGCAATGGGTGAGCTGCGGAAACAAACTTGGCCCCGGCCTCTATCATGCAACCGCGCACGCGGTGGCCTATCGGACTTAGAGGTTTGAGTAGAGTTGACCCCATAGATGCCCAACGTCCTCAGAACCTGAGCCAAACCCCCGCCTGATGAGGGGAGGCCATACGAGGGCGAGCTCTGACTTTGGCTTTGGCTGTGTCTCTGGGCTCTGCCTGACCAGAGTGGGAGAGAGTGGGAGGGAAGGGATCTTGGTGGATAACGAAGGATAGGGGAGCGATTCCAAGAGGTCGACCGTCCGACTGATCAAGGCTATGGCGTCGCTTGCACCCGCTCCCTACCCGCCTTGCTTTTTCCCGTCCTCCCTGGCCTCTCCTTGCTTGCAGGCCAGGCGCATGGGGTGCTTCTAGTGCTAGGTTAGGTTGGGGCATGTTGCGACCAAACCCACTCACTTGACTCCTTCGGGTTGGACAGCGAGCGAAAATCCGCTGCCATATCG
The DNA here is from genome assembly GCA_002865625.1 of Hyaloscypha hepaticicola. NCBI lineage: Eukaryota > Fungi > Ascomycota > Leotiomycetes > Helotiales > Hyaloscyphaceae > Hyaloscypha > Hyaloscypha hepaticicola. Next base: position 357,680 of record KZ613467.1, on the reverse strand, counting down.
GCAGAGAGGCTCCTTGGGATAAGAATCCAAGAGGGCCCGTTCTTTATCGCAGCCATCTCACCTTATACCAAACGGTACATGCGTCTACACACTGCTCTTCTCCCAGCACACCTCGTTTGTCTGCCTCTTGCTTCGGGAGACTTTTACCTCTTTGCCATCTCACGAACTTCAATCAGAAGCAGTGCTTCGCACCGCAGCTTGCTCTCTTATTAAAGAATCGTCGTTCTCGTCGTCGGTTCTCACCTATTTTCATCGCTTCACCGCCACGCCCGACCCGTCCGATCTTCGCTTCCTTCTCCTCACCAACACCCACCACCAACAAAACCACAAAATGAGCACCTACCCTATGCACAATTTCTATCGGCCGTCAACCTTGACGGTCGATACACACACCCAAAATTTTTACGAGGAGGACGAGGGCAGCATTTTAGACGACAATATCCTTGACCCGAGCTCAATAGACTCTGGATTGGAGATGTCCCCTCCCATGAACGGCAGCCGGCGAGATTCGTTTGCTGTGTCGTCAGCATTGTTCTCACCGAAGACCGATGAATGGCAACAAGTCGATATGCAGCCGATGGCCTCCAACAATCCGTTTGTTGAGCAAAATCACAATCCGTTCATGCGGGTCGAATCTCAGACGTCCTCCTATGGACATCAAGGTCACGGGTGGGGAATGAACCACGGCTCGGGAATGAGCACTCCTATGCAAACCCATGATGGACTTCCTTCGGACTTCGAAGTTAATGCGCCAGTTTTCCAAAGACCAATGCAAACTCCGTTTACAAACCCTGGCAACCAACAACTACCCCTCTTCTCCTCCAGCAGCACCAGCAACGGATCGATCCCAACCTCACCGCAAAAAGAATGGTCGGTAGCAGATGCTATGGATCATCGATCTATGCCCAAACGTATGCGACCTCACAGCCCAACTCTACGGTCGCATCCGGACATGACAAGGAGGGGAGACGGTATCCGGAAAAAGAATGCACGATTCGATATCCCGGCCGAGCGAAATCTAAACAACATCGATCAGCTCATTGCCCAGTCTACGGATGAGCAAGAGATCAAGGAGCTCAAGCAACAGAAGCGGTTACTGAGGAACAGACAAGCAGCGTACGCTTCCCTTATTTTGGTCTTACCCCATTTGGTTTACATGGCCCACTAACTCCTTTTAGTCTTGATTCTCGACAACGAAAGAAGCAACATACTGAACGACTAGAGGATGAGAAGAAGCATTACACTGCTTTGATCAACGACCTCGAGGAAGACCTGGCTGAAGCCAAGTTGGCTCTCGACGAGTGGGTTCGCAAAGAGCAGCAATATCAGCAATTCATCGAAAACATGCAGATGGAGAAGGAGGATATGATTCGTGTTCATACTCTTGAGACTGGTGATCTTCGCAAGAAAGTCAGTGTTCTCACCGAGGCCGTTCAGCGATTGGAGAGTGCACCCGTGAACAACGTTTCAAATTCTCACGCCTTCTCAAATGACTACACCGATATCGACAGTCTTACTATGGATAGCGCTTGGGACAATATTTCGTTCCTCAATGACTTCCCCACCGAACCTGAGGTCAAGATCGAAAACTCTTTGGTTCCTCTCAAGAAACCAGAGAGCAGCGACCCAGAGAAGCCTGCTGCTCAAGGCCTGCTGTTGATGCTCCTTCTCTTCGGTGCCTTCGTCGCCTCCAAGGGCTCCTCTCCAAGCATTCCTCAGATGTCCGACGATGTTCGAGCTGCTTCAGCTACACTCCTTGAGGACATCTTCAAGGATGCTGGTGTTCAACAATCTGCATCTGGTGTCTCTGAGACCGTCGCCCCGCTTCCATCTGGCAACTCCTGGTCAACTTCTATTCCCCAAATGGGAGGAAACGAGATGGTTGGTGTCACCTCATCAACCCTTGGTGATCTCGCCGACAGCCTTGCCCAACCCACTGAGGAGCAAAACCACGAGCAACTTTTCTCTTTGACAGCTGCTCAGTACAACGGCCTCACCAATCAGGACTTCTTGCAACATACACCTCAACGCTCCACCTCTCAAGGGCGGCGGAATCTCGGCGAAACACTTGCTGCCATGCGAAGTAACAGCAAGAAATCTGCCGCAGAAGTTTATACTCGCTCTCTCCTTTGGGAACAGGTGCCAAGTGAGGTTGTCCGCAACTTTGCCAAGCTTGTCTCGGAGTGCAACTCTCGGAATGGAAATAACGATAACTGCAACCCTGCTGTTGGCTGAACGCCTCCCCTTTGTTGACTTCACTTGCTACACTACAATTCACTTTCCTATCAATCTAAGGTTATGACTTACGGCTTTACCACGGACCAGACCTCTGCCGCTCACGCATCCTGTGTTTTCATTTGTATAGCGAGCAAGCAAGCGAGTTTTGAGCGTTGAATTCCTGACTTTTCTGTTGGCTTTTTCTTATCTATTTCCTTTGTTGCATTCATCATGGGCGGGGGAACAGGACCGGGGATACCGGACGGTACAGCTTAGCCTTGCTCACACGAGCAAGCAAGCTGGCAGCAAGAAAAACGAGCCACAGGGCAGAGCTTGCAGCAAACCAAATATTGGGGCACATTTGTAATTTGGATATTTTATTTGCCGTCATGGGAAAGCGGAGGGACTACGTTTGTTTTCCCACCTTCGACGGCACGGGGCATTTTCCCCTTTCACATCATTCGGGCGTCATCATCAATCGCACCTCTACACAAACGACATAACGACATATCACGATCTCACGATCCTACAGAAACCGCTTTTGCCTCGTACATTTTACGACGCGAAACAAACTTACAGACACGAACGATTCTCACGAAAGCATGAATGAATGGAATGGAATGGAACGATATGAATGAATAGCTTGAGCTTATTTGTCAATGGGAGGACAGTTAATGATCACGAAGGTCTGAACTTACGAGTCTACACTTTGTATTTACTGAATGACATGGGGAGGCCATTGTACCTACTCAGCCTTGACGAATACTGCGTCAGTCAACAACAGCCTTCGAATACTCAAATCGAAAATCATTCTTGTTGCTGCCTATATCATGATCGAGTCCCTTGACCTGAGTTAGTGATCATGTTTTCAACCGTTGAGCAACTGCCGTGTCTTACTTCCAGAGCAGGCTGACGTGAATTTCTCCCCGATCGAGAGATCCTACGCAATACCAAGAGCAGCATATGACATCCCACGTGCGAATGAGAAGCGATATGGTGAGACCAATACACGTGATATCTCAGCCGACCCATCTTCGATCCCAAGGAAAATCATACATGCAGCTCAAAAGCCCAATGAATTTAATTTTAGGCCTGAAGAAAGCCCACTACTGCGCCTTGATGCACGCTCCCTTGCCGAACTCCAGAGCAGCTGTGCCTCGCAAAATGCCGTCACGCGAAAGGACATGTCTCAAGCAGAATAATGAGAATATGCAGCCCGACATCTACCTGCGGAGCTGAGTTCTCTGCAACATGGTAGGAAGGAGGCAGGCGTTCGGGAACACGAGCGATACCCTGACCGACCCAAGTGACGACCCCGCTCGTCTCACAGCTGTTGACCCAACCGAATGTCCCACCCCACGAAGGAAAAAACCAAACGAGCAAGCTTTCGTGTAAGGCCCGCGTGCGGTCTCACTTCTTCGGGGTATTGTTCGAGGGATTGTATTTGTCCTTCCAGATCCTATGAAGGCACCAATGGCCGTTAGCGGGGGTTTAGCCAGAATGGGGGGAGTAGAGGCGTGAGAGCCTATCGGGCTTGTATCGCAGGAGTCATCTGGAACGAACGAACTGCAAGGGATGGCGAGCACCGGCCCGCGGCGCACATGCATGCACCTGAGTGATCAGAGTGATCACTGCTCTTGGGAGCCGTCAATGCAATAAAACATGACTTACCAGGAATTGCCCAAGGTCTTACTTCCTCCTTCTTCCGCTAGCCTGTAGTATTTCGCTGCAGCGAACTGTGGGTTTGAAGTCAGCCTCATCGTATTTCGAATGGTAGATGCGCGTCGGGTGGGGTACACAAGTACGGTGAAAGCCCCATTGCTGCCCAAAGGGCAGTGAGCCATGGTCTAGACGCATTCACAAGCCACACTGGTTGCTGCGAGGCTGATGACTTAATGGCCATGAAGCTATTCGGGAGAGCTCGGCTTCTCGACCTCGTGAAGAACCTGTAATCACATACCTTGTCTTTCTTGCATCCAAAGCCTTCAAGGTAGCACCAAGCGACTTCATTCATGGCATCTATCATACCGTTAGTCTTGCTTGATCTATCAGGCACAAACAAGAAGCACTTACCAGTGTCGCCCAGATTGGCGGCCGTCTCGTAATACTGCCCCTAATTGTTAGATTCCGGAACATAGGATGCTTCCCCATCCAATACATCAGAAGGCCTCACCTGTTTGGCTGCGACTTTGTCAACCTGCACTCCCCAACCATGTCGGAAGCAATTGGCCAGCTCGAAGATTGCAAGAACGAGCTCGCCTTTAGCTGCTCCCCCTTTCTTCAGGCCCGCCTGTAGCGCTAAATCCTCGATCGATGCCGCGTTTGAAGCCGCTGCCGACAGGTATTTTACAGCCTCTGCTGGATCTGGGCTACAGCCCCAGCCATGCCTAAAAATTAAGACATCAGAACCGCCTTGGCCGTTGGGCCGGAATAGTGCTTCAAAGATGGACAGCGAGCTCGAGTGGTGCGATGTGACGGATGGAAAGGGGCCAATTGACATACCGCAAAGAAAGTCCGTACAAAACCTGGCTCAGTGCATTGTTCTCGCCATTGGGGTCTGCCAAGCGCCCAAACATGCGTGTAGACGTCTCCAATTGTCCGGCTTCATGAAGCCTGATAGCCTCTTGTATGTTATCATCCACATACTTTGTCGACACCACACCCTTCTCCTTTCCAGGGCTACCACTGATGCTCATATCATGGAATGACTCTAGACCTGCTGCAGATCTTCCCACAGGCGTCGTTGGCCTGCTCTGTGATTCTTCATTCTTTCTGGCCAACATTGTCGCTCTCTTTTCCCATTGTGACTCTACTCCTGCGCCAGGATCCTGGCTGTCATCTGGCACCTGGATCGCTGGTAAGTCATCCGGTACGCTCGCGGAACTGACTTCACTTCTCCGCAGATGCAGACGTTGGGACAGCCGTTTGGTCTTGGGAGAGTCTGGTTTGGACATCTGGCTTGTACGCGAAGAACCAGATGCATTGGACGCGACAGATGTGCTACGGAGGCGTGATTTGAACAGTCTGGCTGTTCTTGAATCGGAATGGCCATCTGTAGAGGATTGTGCGTTGTCGCCGTAGAACGTAGGAGGAGTAATAATCTCTTGGGTATGGGTATCGGTGCGCATGAATGTGAACTTAGGCACGTCTTCCTCCACTGGCGTTTCGGCCTCTACCTTCTCCTTCTTCTTCAGTAGATCTTTGAGAGGCATTTCGTCGCAAGATTTCGTAATTCGTGAGCTCGTTGAGGGGATGTAGAGTGGCTCCGTGTTTGTACAAAGACAGATGTCGTCTGGAGGTAGAAATAAGCAATGCGAGCTTATTATTAACTGATTCGGCGCGTAGCACTAAAGCGCCGAGAGCTGGTGAGAAGCAACATTGGATTGTTCCAATTTTAATTACTGCCTTCCTTCCTGTTGAATTGGCGGTAGCTTGGCTGCTGATCCATCGAAGTGGAGGCTGAGCAGGAGGGAAGCTGCGCCCCTCAACGGCACCTATTCTACAACGTATGTATGTTGGTGGCTTTAAACCCCAGAATCTAAATAGCCGCATATCACAGGATCAAATTTAAAGTTTAAGCATAAACAGAAAGTGAAATCGCATATTTTATTTTATGCATTTCCTAGATCCAGCTTTCAAAAAGAATTAAGGGATATTTCGATTCTCTTGTCGTTTTTTGGTTGGGGGCGGGGTTTCGGGGGTGAGCTCGCCAATTTTGCCCCTTTTCAGACGAGTTCAGGCGAGGGGTTTGCCGGGGGTCTGTCGACTCCCGGATGCTTTTCTCTACTGTACCTGCAAATAACTTACGCGTGATGGTCCAAGTCAAGAATGTAAGTGAGAAGGCGTATTTTCATCTAGATGCGAACTCTAACTAAAATCCCAGAGCTTCACCAGCAAGGCATCTTCAACTCCCGCAGAGGCATCACGCTTCACGAAAATCTTCTTGGGTATCTCATACTCGATAACGGGCATCTTCTTCACCTCTTTCGCATTTTCTGCTTCAAGCATCTATTCGGAAAAGTTAGATACCATACAAATAATTCGGGTTGGACAACTTACACTTCCATACGAATGGTCCAGGAAGTCCTCCAAATTGTAGGAGTGCTTGGTGAACTGCTCTGAAATGATATTTGTTAAGGTTGCAACATTTGGATGATAGTGCGACTGAAGCATAACTATCTCCCAAAGACTGCTTTCAATCGCATGCGTTTCCATTGGATCCTCTTCATCCTGGAGAAAAGGGTCATCCATTCCCTCTTTTTCGAGATCCTCCTTTGCCTTAGCTGTTGTGACTTCTCGATGAATCATGAAAGTACAGGTCGGATGCTTTTTGAAAAGGTTGTAAACCCACGGGACAACGGCAACAACCCCTCCTGGCGGAGCGTTCAACGTTAGTCTTGAAAGCCTCTTGATAAAACTTGCTACAAGCACAGCTGGCAAATGAGTCGATGCTAAGAAGATATCCATCAGACGGAAAAACCTCGAACGGTGTTTCGAATGCAAGATCTCCGAATCAAGGAGCGAGTATAACTTCCGATAAAAGGAAGGATAATCCAAATTCTTCTCTTGGATCAGATAAAATACCCCGGAGAGTGCCAGAAGAGACATGGATCCTCCGGCATCATAGGAATCGGTCAAAAAGTCCATCAAGAGCTCTGGCTTGAGAAACCAAGGTGCGATTGAAGTCGCCGTGAGTCGTAAAATCGTCTTTCTCTGTTCCTTATCCATTTCCAATTTCATCAAAGCTAGCCAAGCTCCTTGTGCGCGTTTCTTGTGTTGTGTGAGGGAGTATAGAGCATGTGTAGTCTTCTCCGGGGCCGGTATGTAAAAGTCTTCGAGTTCTTCTTTGGACTCTGGAACCGACTCAATTGCTGTGAGAATTTCTAGAGTATTGTCCAAAAGAGCTCGCTCAGTAGCTTGACTTCGGGCTTCTACCAGAATTTTTCTAAAGGAGTTAGGAATGAATCAACAACCAGGGAAGAATATACCAACTCGATGGCCTCCAAAGTATAGAATCGAACATCGTCGTTCTCCTCCACATACTTCTCACTGAATTCTTTTCGCGTGCTTCCATCTGACCGCGGTTTCAGCAATACCCGTACAATATCCGTCAAAAGTCCCGTAGGAAAGTTGTATTCTTTACTGTTGCGAAGATGTTGGCCCTCGGTTTTCAACAACCTCATGCAGAGAGTCAATGCTGTTGAAGAAATGCCTTCTTCTCCAAGCAATGTTAGGATTGTTGTTTTGTACTCCGAATATCGTTCTCTCAGCCATTTAACTACCACAGCTTCCTTCTCAGTTGTTCCCTCTCTTTTTGTCATCTCTCCAGACACCATTAACCTCGTGAAAACTCGGCATAACGAAATCGCGGCAACAATTGAGTTGTCTGCATCTTCATCATCGTCTCGAAGCAACTTGATCAATGCAGTGATATTGTTGTAATTTTTCTTGGACTCGAAAATCTCGGTTTCCAGCAGAAGTATCTGAGCTTGGGCATCTTCCTCGCTGCTTTCGGATCGTGCTCGCTTCAAAGGTTTTGTATCTAATGTTTTTCGTTTCCTTTTGGCAGATTTGCCAGGGTCGTCAATTGTTGAAGGCATGCTGTTGAAAGGTCCAGTTCTGAAGTGACAAGGCTGAAGACCTTTAGAAAAAAGTTCCGTCCCGATAATGATAAAGTTTTGAGGCATTCAGGCAACAATTGTCGATCACGTGCTGGTAGCTACAACCGAATCCCGGGAAGCAAATTCAACCACTCCTCAGTGTCAAGCTCAATTCCATCTTCCCTTATCCCACAATGGCATCCCGTTTGGCAAGAAGCGCCATAGGTATGTAGCTGATTATATGGCCGAGCTCTACAGGGCAATTGGGCTTCAAAACAGTGGCTGACAAGCTTCAGGCGCCGCTCGTCTTCGACCTTCGATTCCCTCCCGCACCCTCCCGGCCCTCACTACATCCCTCACAAGCTACCGATCAGCATCTGGTGTACCGGCAGAGGATCCTAAGAAGAAGGCACAATCAATTCTCGACTCATTGCCAGGCAACTCGTTGATCTCGAAGACCGCGATCCTTTCATCAACAGCCGGTGTCGCGATTTATGCTCTCAGCAACGAATACTATGTCGTCAACGAGGAAACTATTGTTGCGCTGTGTCTGCTGAGCATCTGGGGTGCAGTTTTCAAGTATGGAGGACCAATGTACAAGGAGTGGGCGGATGGTCAGGTCAACAAGATCAAGGGCATCTTGAATGCCGCTCGTGCGGACCACACCGAGGCTGTCAAGGCTCGAATTGAGAGTGTTCAGCAATTGGGAAGTGTCGTGGATATCACCAAGACCCTCTTCGAGGTCTCAAAGGTACACCATGGATGGATAGGCTGTTGTTACTAAGTTGCTCATGTTTGACAGGAAACTGCTCAGTTGGAGGCCAAGGCTTTCGAGCTCGAGCAAACCACTGCCCTTGCAGCAGAAGCAAAATCTGTCCTTGATTCGTGGGTTAGATATGAGGGACAAGTGAAGATCCGCCAACAAAAGGAGCTGTCAGAGACCATCATTGCCAAGATTCAAAAAGAGCTCGAGAATCCTAAGGTCCTTCAGCAGATCCTGCAACAGAGCGTTGCGGACGTTGAGAGTAAGTAATTGCGATATAACCCTAGTAACTTTACTGATTCAGGAAACAGAAATCGTTGCATCCAAAGCACAATAGACGAGGGGAAGGATTCAAGAGCAAACATATTTCCTTTGTCACCTGTGTTTTTTATAAACCTCCTGTGCCATAGTCGAACAAGCGTTATCTCTTCCAGTCCCTCTCGATGCGTGCGAGTGAATACCAAGCATCTCTTTGGGAGCCACCCTTTCTAGCTAATCTATTGAAGCAGAAAGCATAAGCACAAATCCACAAGAGCCTACGGGTACAATGACCTCCCTCACTCCAATTTACCCGATTTCTTCATCATCTCAGGAGCTCCGTTTGCCTAAATTCTCAAGTGTGGGCCATCTATCTGTGAGACTCAGACGGTGATGCTTCATTGTCAATTGAAAGATTCTGAAGCTAATGTTTTGGTGGAAGTAATCAAATAGGCTGCTGAACATCACTTCGATATAGCATGGTGTGTATTTAGTGCTTTCAATGGCGGGGCGGAGTGGCTGGGTTCGAGCAGGCCTTACTACGAATCGTCTCAGAATGGTGGAGGTTCGTACAGTGATAACAGAGAATATAATCCGGAACCTCTATCATGGGGCAATAAGACAAAGAAAGAAAAAATGTGATTGATGATGTTTCGTTGGCAGAATTTCCCGGTCTTGTGTTACAACTATATTGTGGGTGAGATGGCAAGACGGAGCAAGTGATGTAGTGGAAGGGATTGGGAGAAATTGAGCGATGTATAATATAATTTCGGGAGGGAGTTTAGCCATTCCGTCAATTTTTTGGATATAGTTAATTATCATCGATCAATAGTGAGAATAAGTGTAAAAACAAAATTAGATGAGCTTCCGGTCCTCAGAAATTCGAAGGTGTTTAAGTGTGGGATCTTGCTTATTGTCATCTGGACTGCATAGAAAAATTCTAGAAACTGGCCCGCCTTAGTTGAGATCCTGTACCAGACTATTCGATCAGCCAATCAAATGAAGCCACAAAATTTGTTGTCAAGATATAAAACTATCTTGTCAGTAAACCTAGGGAATTGAAAAGGGGGGCTTGCTTGACTTCGCTTATTTAAACCTCGCTTCAGAACAGTTGCAAAGAATTAGGAAGAATTTGGCGTACATGAGACGAATGTATTATTCACTGAGCTATGGCACCTTCGAGGACCGTATTCTTGAATTAATTGGTCAACCTGCTATTGGTACTTCAGGCAGCTGCCCTAAATTTCCCCTGTTCTTCCAGCGCCTTCTTCAGCAAATCAGGATACCACCTCGTGCCCACATCCTGATAACTCGTAATTCTAGAGATAAAGACAGCTTCCCTCACACTTTCTCCAAACATCTTATCAAACGTAGCCTCTGCTTCACTCCTGACTTTCTCATCCTTCACCAGATCCTTAATATGCTGGGGGATCTCCAGGGAATTGTCTGTACCATCGGTTTTGATTCCCTGAAACACAGGAAATGAGTACCGAGGACCAAAAGAGGTTCCATCTGCGGATACATAATTCTCTGGCGAGAGGTTCACGCGGTGTGTCGTAGCAGTGCATACTCCTTTGGTGAGAGCCTGAAGGGAGCGTCCTATATTTATAACCAAGGTACCCGGGATTGGTGGTGCCTTCACCCAGACTCCGTTTTTGTTCTGTATCTCTAGTCCCGTATGGGGAGTTGCCTGGAGAAGAAAGGTAAGGAAACTGCCGTCTTTATGTGTGCCAACTCCCTGTATACCCCCTTCAGGAATTTCAGCGTCTGGTGGAGGTGCCGGATATTTTACCAGTTTTAGCTTATTATGCTGTGGCGTATCGAAGAATTTGTCAAAGGAGTTAGGATGCATATCAAGAGCTTCGGCGATGAGCCGGCTGAAAGAGATTGCGAGGCTCTGAATCTCGTCCATATAGTTTTCCACTGCCACTCTGAACCCAGGAATTACAGACTCGTCTGGCCACTATATTTCGTCAATTTCTGAATATTTGAGGTAGGGAGCGGATACTCTACCTGATTTGGACCTCTCAAGTTGTGCCACGGAGGCTCGTTTGGACCAGGCGCCGGGACTTCTGTTGCGAACTTGGTTGTATCAGCATGTGCTGGTACTATATAAGGAATGAAGCTCTGATACTGACATCAAACTGCTCTCGATAGTCAGGTTTCAGGGCAGTGATTTCTGTCCCCAGCCTGGCGTATCCCAGAAAATGCTTGCTATTAGCCATCTCTATCTTCAACTTCTCCTCCAGTGGTAATTCAAGAATCTCTATCCCTTTCTTGATTAAGGTCTCTCGAGTGGCTGGTGAAATAGGGGTGTTCTTGATATAGAAAAAGCCGACATTAACGACAGCCCTTCTGAGAGACTCTAAGAACTTCGGCTTTGTTGGTGGGTTATTGGCGAGAGCGAAGTCCAGCAGAGGAATCTGCTCGAAAGCTGCAGGATCATCCTTCAGAGAAGAAGATATCTGCAAAGGTAAGGCAGTATACTTGAGAATTATGGAACTCATCTTACTAAGTCGTTAGTGAAATCCTCTCGAGCTCTTTGCAGAAGGGAGGAGTTTCTGCTAAACTCGAAATTATGTCCTCCTCCAGGAAGAATCCTAGCATCTAGTTTGGGGGTGTTGGTGAACAAGCCGGCGGCATTATCAAAAATGGGCTGCCCCTCTTCCTTGCCCTTCCACCCAAGTTCAAATTCTGCTGCGAGGAATTGAAGAGGAACCTGAAGATCTTAGATAAGTCGCAATGGCTTAGGAAAACAAGACCATCTTACTCGAACTCCTGGCGCAACTTCATTCACAAAACGATTGTACCAAGCTGAGCCCCACCATTCAAGCAGTTCAGATTTCAGCCCTGAGGCTATCAGTACCCTGTACAGAGGATGGATCTTGTTCTCTTACCGGGCTCAAAAATCTGCGGCATCGATGGATGTACGAGCATTTCCGGATCAATGACCGAAGGCGGCCCCATAAATGTCTCAATAGCCTCAGGTGAAGGCTCAACCACGAAACGAGGGTTTTCAGGATCGGTTCTTAACATGTCTACAAGCCCAGCAGGATGATCCTTTGCAGGTATGATACCTAATGCGCTGACTCCTAGAAGCGGGAGCTCTTCATCTTTGAATGCAGCGATTGAGAGCGCAGTCACCGCCCCGAGGGAGTGTCCGATGAGAACGATGCCATGCTTGCCGTTGGAGTGCTCTTCGTAGGCTTTCTTGATCAGTGAGGAGTACAGAGGGACCGAATCCAGAACCGGCTGTGGGGTGTCCGGTATCGGGTTGCCAGCGTACCCTGTCCTGTTGATGCTCAACGCATCAAAGCCTGCTTCATTGAAAGCTGCTGGTACTCTGAAAATTTGTTAATGAGACTCCTCACTTGTGGTTTCTTACTCACGAATGGAAGTCGTTGTCAAAATATGAAGCGTTGCATCCACCGCCGTGAATGAGAACGATCAAGGGTTTGAGCTGCCTGAGATCTTCTTTTCCTTTCTTGAAGATGCCGTGGGCTTTCAAGCCAGGCTTCTCAAGTTCGATGATGGTTTTATCAGATTTTGACATGACTGTAGTGTTTCATCCAGAATAGAAAGGGTGTTGTTGAGCGGAACAAGTTACGGTGTCGTGGTCCAGGTCCGTTCGTAGATTTAGCGCCGATTGCGCCTTTGTGCAGACAGGTCAGTACCTACCTGTTGGATGACAAGCAAAACGAGAAGAAGTATGAGTGTGTGTGTGTGTGTATATATTTAACGTCTGGCGGGCACGTGCTCAAGACACGTGTCCTAGGAAGCCCGGAATTAGGCAAAAGACGCCGGGGGAGGCCTAAAACCCCCCTCGGGAAACTGTCTAGCTAAACTAGATATATTTGACTCCTCAAAACAAAAACCCTTATAGGAAATAAAAAGAAGGGACTATAGTAGGGGATATAGTATTATCTAATCCAGTAATCTAGTCCTTCAGGAAAAGATTATCTTCTATTAACTATAATAGTCCTCCTTCCTATAATCCTATTCCCTATAATCCACTACTATTACCCAAAGTATTTAAAGAAAAAAGGAAATGATAAAAGGAAGTTTAATATCTTAATTATTCTCTCGTATAGCTTATAAACGGTCCGTAAATCCCGTTAAAGGTGTAAAGCGGTTACTAGACCCGGGCCGAAAACGAGTAGAGGGGATTGAGACTGGGATAGAAGGGCTTCTAGTACAAGTAGGAGTAGTTGGAGTGGTTGGCGACTTGCTTGATGTTTGTGTATCGGCCTTGTACCCGGCCGAGACTACTGCCCTTTTACGGGCAGCTTTTATTATAGACTGATTTGCTAGTTGTTTAGACTGTGGCTTAAGGCCCTTGTAGGTAGACTGTAGAGGGCAGTTCCGGTTGTCTGCCGGGTGGAGGCCCCCGTAATGGAGATATCTAGAAGGGCAAGTATAGTTTATAAAAAATATTAATGGGATATACGGTTTGTGCCCGCTCTCTATATAGTTATTTGAACCGCAAATGCGATAGTATTCGGTTCGGGTATATATACGGGTATTATACTACTAGTAATACCTTATATATTGAATAATCTTAGACTTATAGATAATAGGAATAGTAATTACCTGTGTATCAAGAATTCGTAATATCTTATCGAGTCGAGTATAAGATTCAGACTTAAAGCTAGCAAGCTAACAAGAGTTCGGGAGATTATTCTGAATACTCTGAATAGTCTATATAATTTGGACCGGGACTTATTATATAGTCTCTTTGATCTCTTAAAAGAGAATAGTTAAATCGACTATATAAAGTCCTTCGAGTGTCTATATAGTCCGTAGGATATTATTAATATAATAAGTAATCTATTTTATTAACCTTTCAATTTTATAGTCTTGAATTACAGATACTAGTCAGTCGGATTACTTCTCGAGGGTTTCAAGGTCTATAAGGGAGTCTGTATAAAGAGTAAAGCCTGTCTTTATAGCTTGTATTTCTTTAAGGACAGGTGTGTCTGTCTCTAGTACTCCTTTTAAGGATTATAAAATGGTATATAATCCGTATTAGTATATATGATAAAGTATACCGACTCGTATAAAGAGGCGAGTCTCAGACCGTGGGCTATAAACAGGTCTGGTTCGTTCGAGGTAATATATACGGCTTGAAAGCGGCTAGGAGGACGGGTCTATAGCTGCTTGAGTATACGTTCGAGGTTGTGGGGGGGTATTAGAGGTAAGGGCTGGAGCTGAGGCTGTAGTAGGAGGAGGAGGGGGAATAATATCGGGGATTATATTTACAGATAGTGTATCTGTAAGTCGAGAGAGCGAGGAGCCTTTGATATAAGTATTAAAGTATCTAGTTACGAGGGTCGAGATATCTTTGTAAAGGCGTAATAAGGGTGGGCGGAGTCCTTGCGGCAGAGCGCGGACTGCTTTAGACTCGAGATATTCATCCCAAAGGGTTGCGATTGGGCTGAAGATCCGTTAACCGTCTATAGCTCGTTTGGTGGCCCGCTCTATAACATTTGCCAGAGCAAATGTAAGAGGGGGTTTTGCTGGTATAGGGCGAAGGGATTACATTGTAGCGGCGCGTAAAGAGCGCGTGTAAAAACGCGTCCGTAAGTGCCCGCCGGGCCCTGGTTACAAAGAGTTAAGTAAATTAAAGTAGTAGAGTCGAGTTAGAGTAATAAAAACGCGTGAAAATCAATCGTGAGCTTTCTGCTCTGTGATGTTGTTTGAGAAGAAGTATGATGTATTCTGTTGCCACTTTCCTCCCTGGAGAAATCACGTGCCGTGACAAAACCCACAAAGGCATGAAGAACCCGTTATTTGAAATGTTGAATGAGAACTTTGGAACCCAATGAGTTGATATACAATTCTCACGGTTCGGTTTCTAGGAAGCTACGTTTACTCGGGAAAAGTGGGATACCAATTGTAGACTCGTCGCTCTCCCCTGAGGTTCGGGCTCCACGGATTCACCTTTCTATTCTACCTATCTAAAGCTTGTTTGCTATGTGTTAGAATCTATCGAAGTCTCGAAGCAAATTATCTATCAACATCTGAATTTTCCTGGCAAATTCACCTCCTTAGTAGTCTTAGCCTCAACACATTGAACACCATCACTGTCCTCATTATCCAACCTTTTCTCAGTATCCCATTCTTGATATTTTGCTTCTCCAACATGCAATTAGTAATTAAATTGGTATGATCGGTGCTCCAGTAGTAATACTCGCGATGTATACTTAACTGTAATTGGTAGCATCAGTGACAGAATAGAAAATTAGAGGCCTCCGAGTTGAGAATCCAGAATCGAAAGAGTTTACGAAGCCTGTGCTAAGCGCTCTTAAATGCAAGCCGTGTGCTGTAACATATACCATCCAATAGCACCACAATGCTTGAGGTGATTATGTGGTTCCGGGAGAATAAGTAGCAAAGAAGTGGCCAGCGTCCATATGAGGATTGGCAATGAGTATTGTGCTTCCCATGATTAAGGTTACACCGATAGCAAGGAAACACTACCAGCAGGATTGAATCTGCCTCAATAACCAAATGTAGCACGATCCCAAAAACGGCAGCTCCATATACTGCTATTGGATAGCTGTTCTCTTCCATCACTATATACCCACGAGAGGCATGTTCCCCAAGAAATCGGAGGTAACATACTTTTTAAGGTAGAATGATCCAAGAGCTATTGCAGAATGTCACGTACCTAGGGAAAACGCTAGGTATGGAACAATACCTCAAGAAGTGAAAAATTATCATCTAGAATTGCATGATTTAAGTGATCTCTACCCGAATTGTAAGCGAGTATGTAGGCTATGAGTTTCAGCAACTGTAATAATTGATTATTCTTTATAACTTCCGCATAAAGATCGTGGAAAGTAGCCAAAATTACCAGCTACGAAAAATGCGTGTGAATATAGTCCTTTCCCAAGTGTACTGTTTGGGTTGCCCTGATTAGACTACAGCATGATGCTCGCATTCAAATTTGCTGCGATGAACACATGCTTTGGAGGGGAGATATTTAGTCAAGGAGTCTTGAGCATCTGGTAAACCAGATAAATGAACTGATAGACGGTGTTCATGTAAATGTAATCCTTTCTCACAAAGTTGAGGTCTTCTCCTATATAACTGGTGTAAGCGCGGCCATAGCTTGCCTGCTCAGTCCCAAATGAAACTCTAACAGGGAGGGGTTGGAAAGGATAGTGAAGTCGAATTTGAAGAGTACGATGCGGACTTGACATCGTGCTGAAGGATTGGAGCTTGACGAAAATTGAATAGGCCGTCTTGGCTCGATACACGCAGAACGGAGGACATTGGGGTTTGAGGTAAGGGCTTATCTGTTGCAGCCACGGAAGTGCAATGCATGTCGCGAGTCCCAGGCTTGACAGGTCTCTTGCGAAACTTTCGCATTCTAGATTGATGGCAGAAGGCCAGCTCCAAATGCTATCAGCGCAGGAACTGGTTTAAATAACAGAAGAGAGGGACGTCTACCAACTGAGTGGGACCCTCCTCTTGTTCGTCGATGCTGTCCTGGCCGCATTCCTTAATCCATGTACTTGTCCTTTAATGGTCGACTCACTGCCCGATAATTCGGAGAGACTACCTAGAGGTGAATGACCATTCATGAAGTGACAACGCGGAAGTGAACCCGGCCGATCGAGTTCGTGACACTTGCTACGTAATGGAGGTCTCACGGACGGTGAATGTTGGAGGAGGTGGAGGCAGCTCATACAGTAGCCTTCAGTGGCATTTCCTAGCGACTCGCCTATAAAAGCCCCACTTCTGCCAGGCTGGCAGCAGCAACAACAGCAGCGTCGAGTGCTTCGAAATTCAATTATGATCGACAAGTGGAAAATTCCACATCAAAGATTCACCCCATGGTTGGTAAATGACCACGTGATACTCTGACGATTTTTACATTCTGGAGCCTGTTTCACGACTGACGGCCCTGAAGAGATCAAAGACAGTTGCTCGAGGAAACAACAGTCTCGTCCTCACCTTGCATACCTGCAAAGATGGCCGGTTCCAAACCCCCGAGCGAGCCTCATTTTCACTTTGAGACCATTGGGGTTCATACCGGGTAATTTTATGATCAGCTGAGCGCTTCCCTGCTAATGTCAGTCCCAGTCTCAGTCGATCCGAAAATGTAGTTAGAGATGCTCCGATCTATGCTTCTACGGTTAGTCTCATGTACATCATACCAAGAAAACTTCCTAACATGAATTTTAGTCTTTCAGCTTCAACAACAGCGCCCATGGAGCAGCTATCTTTAATGGGACAGCTGAGGCATTCTGCTATAGTAGAATCGGCAATGTCTGTCTCCTCCACACAAGCCTTAATGTCCCAAGCCAATAACTTCTCAGCCTACCATTGACGTATTCGAGAAGCGCATGGCAGCATTGGAAAATGGAGAAGCGGGCCTGGCTACGTCGTTCGTGGCCTCTTCTCAATCATTTCAGTTCTGTTTAAGTAGCTGACTGTTGAAACAAGATCCGGCCCAGCAGCTCTGTTCTTAGCAATCACCGCATTAGCACAAGCAGGTAGCAATATCGTCGTAGTATCAACCGTCTCAGAATCTTCAGCACATCAATTCAGATATCGACTGCCAGCACTAGGTATTTCCGCACGATTTGTCGAGAGTGGTCAGGTGGTACAGGCTATTGACGAGCATACCAAGGGTGTATTCGTTGAGAGTATATCATGTACGGACCTGCTGGTGGCGGATATCAAGTCTCTCGCGGGAGCAGCTCACAAAGCCGGCGTTCCTCTCGTCGTGTGAGCGCCACAAGGCTCCTAGATGATCTTTGACTAACGAGATATACAGTGACAATACTGTAGGTGTAGGAGGATTTTTAATTCGGCCAATTGATCACGGAGCAGACATTGTCATTGCATCAGCAGCCGAATGGCTCAGTATATCTGGGTCAAATATGGCAGGTATCATAATTGACAGCGGCAAATTCGATTGGTTGAAGAACAAGGACAGATTTCCACAATTCTTTGAACCTTCGCCTGGATTCCATGGCCTGAAGCTCTGGGAGAAATTCGGGAACCTGTCATTCATAGCATTTTCAAGGGCAGCAGTTATGCGAGATACCGGTCCTTGTTTGAACCCGTTCGAGGCATTCCAGTTGCTCGCAGGACTTGAGACACTTTCTGTACGCATTGAGAGGAATTCCAGTAATGCTTTGGAGCTTGCTCTTTGGTTGGAACACCATGCGAAGATTGGCGAGGTTCGCTATCCGGGTTTGTGAACTACAATACACCCTGTAGGATTATACTAACAGCTCAAGGTCTACCATCAACTCCGTTATACCAAGTGAGCGCAAATTATCCAAAGGTTAACTACGGTGGAATACTTTACTTTAGGGTAAAAGCGACCGCAGAAACACCTGCCATGATTCTTGATAATTTTAAACTTGTTTCACGCGGCAGGTCAGTGAGCGTTGTCCAAGATCAAATAAAAACCATCTAGCTGACCAAGGCATTTTAGTATTGGAGGAAGCAAGTAAGTCAATGTGGAATATATCCGGCATATAGATATGTACTGACTTCCTTTCCCCCAAGGACCGCAATCGTCGAAGGAGAGGGACCTGGAGACGGCCGAATATATGTATCTGTGGGACTCGAGAACATCGTACATCTCTCCGAGATTCCCCAACCTTGGCACATTTACTGACAGTGGTGCAGGAAGATATTAAGGCAGATTTTGAGCGGGCCCTGTCCCTGGTCTAGAAATTCATGAGGCATTGCGTCGGCATTGGGGAGTAGACCGGCGAGACAAAAGTATGGACGGGGAGAGATCGCAAGAATAGATATTTTTAAGGAGAACAGTGAAATTAAATGGAGCTTTACCCTTTGAGGCTGGAACAATAATAGATTGGTGCGACGAGTTGTGAATAACCACGCTCAAGAAAGGGGTAGAGAAAAGGGTTAGCGAGTTGGTCTAATCCCATCTCAGCCTAGAATGCCACCCAATGACACCAGATAGATACTGTTTATGAGTGATGAAGTTTGAGCATGAAAAAAGGTTCTGTATTCTTCTGTGAACAGGAACATTGGACCAGTCTGCTCACATAAATTTAGCTGGCTTGCTTCATGTTTCGTGGCTCGAAGTGGCAAAAAATCAGGTGACATACAAGTACTGTACGGCTAAACCACTTTGGGCTCCGCATCGGTTTCTCGTGAAATTTGGCGGGTGATTGAATCAGATGCCAATTCATGGCAAGGGGCGCCACACACTTTGCAACGTCACAAGATTAACAAGTATCATTGTACCGCCCAGTTTGGGACTCTGTCATCATGGCACATACAAACGGCCACGACGCAGGAAGGCCGTCCGCAGCTTCTCGTTTCCCAACAGCACCATCGATCATGACTATGAACGGCCACTTTGCAGGAGTTGGCGATGCGCCAACCAAGGAGCAGTATGAGCATGGCATACAGGTTATCGACGAGGACAAGGAATTCAAGTACGTTGTTCTAGTACCAAATGTTCCACCGCATGTTGGAACAACTTGTAAAACCGAGTTGACATTTTGCTAGTCCCAACTTAAACACTTATCTTCAAATTACAAAGACTGCCCAATCCGGCTTTAACTATCACCTTATTTCTGTCTTTGGATCGCAGTCCACCGGCAAATCCACACTTTTGAACCACTTGTTTGGCACAGAATTTGGTGTTATGTCCGAAACGGATCGGCGGCAGACCACAAAAGGGATATGGATGTCGAAAAACAAGCGCGAGGGGGCAGATGGAGCGCAGAAGATGGCCGACAATATTTTAGTAATGGATGTTGAAGGTACGGATGGTCGAGAAAGAGGAGAGGATCAGGATTTCGAAAGGAAGAGCGCTCTCTTTGCCCTGGCCACCAGTGAGGTTCTCATCGTCAACATCTGGGAGCATCAAGTTGGATTGTACCAAGGCGCCAATATGGGCTTATTAAAAACAGTTTTCGAGGTCAATTTGCAATTGTTTTTAAAGGATAAGCAGTGAGTTTCGGCGCTGTTCTGGAATATGCAATGGGCCTCTAACATGTCTCAGATCCAACCCTCGGTCCCTTCTGTTCTTCGTCATTCGCGATCATCTCGGCACCACCCCTCTTGCTAATCTTCGAAATACACTTATTGCAGACTTGACGAATATATGGACCGGCCTCTCAAAGCCAGCTGGCCTCGAAAAGTCAAGGATAGAAGACTACTTCGATTTCGCGTTTGCAGCGCTGCCTCATAAAATACTGCAACCAGATAAATTTATAACGGAGGTAGAAAAGCTGGGTACACGATTCAGGGTCGGTCATCGTGCGGGCAGAGAACATGGTTTAGACCAAGAATTGGACGGTGGTGTTTTCCTCCCCGAGTATCACCGACGGATTCCTGCAGATGGTTTCTCAGTATATGCTGAGGGAGTCTGGGATCAAATAGTCAATAACAAGGATCTGGATCTACCAACTCAGCAGGAACTTCTGGCCCAGTTCCGATGTGATGAGATCTCACGAGAGGTTTTGGAGGCTTTCGATGTATCTATAGCACCCCTGGAGGAGAAACAAGCCGAAGGTGTCCGGTTAGGGAAGCCGGCTGTGCTGAAGGATTTGGGTACGGCAGGGAAGGCTGCGCGTGTCAAGAGCATCAAGGCTTTTGAGGTCGAGGCCAGCCGTTATCACAAAGGCGTCTATTCCAGGAAACGTGTTGAGTTGGAGGGAAAGATCGATACCAGATTGAAGGCATTATATCACGGCCAGCTTTCAGCAGCACACAAGTCAGGAGTAACATCCTTCAGTGATGCTGTGTCGAGTGCGGTCAAGGCCGGGCAAAAGAAAGGGGCGTCTTACGAATTTGCCGAGATCGTAGAGCGTGAGAAAAAGGTCGCTCTCAAACAGTTCGAAACTGAGGCCCGGAGTCTTGCCATAGAGGGTGTGCCGTGGACCAATTTCAAGTCGCAGTACAACCTGTATGAAAAGGACTTGGATGAAGTCAGTGGGCGTCTCCGCAAAGAAGAAATGCGAAGGCTTGCGAGTCGGGTTGAAAGATGGGTTCGATCAAGATTGGGAGATTCTGTTGGACTAGAATTTAACAAGCTGGGCTCTGGGCGTGGTGGTAGCGGGGCACCTGAGGATGGAGAGAAACCTGCTACTGAGAAAGACTTGTGGGATAGGATATGGAATCTGTTCACAGCTACTGTCAAGGAAGCCGAAATACGGTTTACAGAACGAGCGAAGAGTTTCGACGCCGACGAAGACGAGATTGAGGTAGGGCTGTGGCGGCTGAGGAGGAAGAGTTGGGGTGTGCTGAGAGCCAGAATCGACGAAGAAGTCATGGAAGGCAATATCCTGCTCAAGCTCCGAGAGAACTTCGAGGACAAGTTCAGATATGATGAAGGCGGCGTACCAAGAATATGGAGACCGACAGATGATATCGAGGGAATGTACACGAAAGCGAAAGATTCCACTCTCACTCTTATTCCTCTACTCGCTCGGTTCAGGCTTGCAGAGACGTACGCGCCTCCTGATCTCCCTGATTGGATTGGAAATGCACCTGCTAGCGTAGATCCTCAGGACGAAGAAGACCTTGCCCCTATTGGCGGGGTGGACGAAGAAGAGGGCAAAAGCTTGGAGGAAGAGATGACGATTCTCAGTGAAGCCAAACGCCAAGATCTCGTTGTGAGATTCAAAAAGACAGCTGATGGAGTCTACGTGGAAGCAAAGCGCAGCGCCATTGGTGGTGTAGCTCAGGTTCCATTGTATTTCTATGGCTTACTTTTGGCGTTGGGGTGGAACGAGATCGTTGCTGGTAGGTTTACAAAGCTGCACCAGATTAACTTCAGATTACTGACCTCTTTCTAGTTCTTCGTAACCCAATGTACTTCATCCTTCTCATTCTTCTCGGTGTTGCGGCCTACGTCACCTACACCCTGAACCTCTGGGGACCAATGTTGCGCATGGCAAACGCAGCGTCGGCACAAGCCGTCGAAATCGGCAAAGAGAAACTTCGCGAATTCTTGGAAAGCTCCGATACTGGACGACAAGCAATTGATATGAAGGGGAGAGATGACAGTGATAATATTAGCTTGAATACCCTGGATAGTCGAGGCAAGCGTATGGCTCTTGTTGAAGAAGACGACGATGATATATAGGGCGTTGATAGGCGCTCTGGATCCGTTGGATTTGTAGATAGGACGGAGGCATCCACAGCGTGCTTACGTGTGCTCAGAGCTGGGCGGTAATAATACGTATAATGAAGTGTCGATTTGGTATGCGGAGTTTCCTCGGCCACATGAATAACTTCAGAACCCCCCGTGGGAGTAAATGTTCTAAGTGTCCACAAATGTTTTTGCCCCATCGCCTCCTTCTCTTCTTCGAGCTCTTGAACCCTGTTCAGTTGCTCTTTTCCAGTATATCGCAAATTAAAGCTATCAGTCTTCCATCAATGGCAAATGACCTGTTTCCTTACAGTTACCCACCTATCTGAGCATTCAATTATAGATTATTTCCACTGGAGTAGCAGCTAGTTGTGCAGAACTCCAATAGACTATAATACGTCAGGGCAGAGCTCCTTACCCATTTCCGATGAAGGTCCTCGTCCACTATAGTGATGACCTTCTTGCTAGTTTTGTCAAGAGTGTGGTCAGCAAAGGCTCCCAGATACACTTCTCAGTGAAGGCAGTGCACGCCCTTCCCCTGTAAAACTGGAGTTGTGCGTAAACTTCAATCCTATACATTACAAAACCGGAGTAAAACAAATTTTCTAGGTATTAGAAGACATCTACACTAACAAACTTTCCAAACCATGATCCTAATTCATCAGCATCCCTTTCCTTTCCAGCACTGAAGTAATCGGTCAACCGAGTCGTCTCATCGTCATCTTCAACTGGCCAGTCGACTTTTGCCGCAAGCCCTTTAAGATCCATCATATCTTTTGCAGTTCCCCAACTGAATCGACACTCACTTCCCCACCCAAACACCGGATGCATATTCCTCTTGAGCCAAGACGTACACCTCACATCAGAGGGATAACCTGACCCCCATGATTCCTCCTTCACAGCCTTCGCCTCTTTCGGGCCAGTCATCTGTTCGTCTCCATCCGCATCCTCTGATTTAACTATGTAACTCTCATACAACACCTCCAACGCAGCATCTCTCGTAACTTTAGCACAGACACTCGCCGCACTAACACAAGGATACAAACTATCCGCCTTTTTCGCAACCGTAACCTTCGCTGTTGGGAAAATCCTCTCAAGTTTCCTCTGATAAGTTTCCGGATTTCCAATCGTATCAATATAAATCTCCTTCACATTGACGCCCCGCTTATACACTCCCTGTATCAGAGCAATTGTAGCATCCATCGCTTGAGCATTCAAGTTGTATGTTCCAACAGGCTTCATCATATTTGCGCCAATGTCTCGCGCGCTCATCACGTCGACTGCCCATCCACATTGTGTATGTAGGTCTGTGGATGGCGTGCAGAGTTTTTCCATAAGATTCGAGCGCACAGTGGGCGTGAGAACTTTACTGTCATCGAAGTGGTGGGTTTGTCGAAGGAGAGAGTCGGAGAGGGGTATGGGGAGATAGAAGAGTCCGTAGACCATGGGGCCAAGAACGGGTCCGCGTCCGGCCTCGTCGACTCCTAGTGCGCATTCTGGGCCTGGATTTGTGCTTTCCGAATCTTGGGAAGTCAAGTCGGGAGTGGGAAGGAGTGTAGGGGGGACGGGCGAGTAATGCGTGTAGGAGGCACCGGTGAAGAGAAGGGTGGGATTAATTGAGGGCGCGATGAAGACCTCTGAAGCGGGAGTTTCGAGAGCAACATCGTCTTCCATCTGAGAGTCCGCCATAGTGAAATCTGCTTTGTGACCAGTTTTGGTGATGCAGGTCTTCCTTGAGTCTCGCGGTTGACGCGACGCGTTTTGGGCAATTCACGCGACGCTGGCACGTGCTTCGCTACCCCTTTTTATGAATTAAAGGGGATATAAATAAATTGATTTTAGAGTGCTGCTTTGGTGTGAGATTTACGAAAACCTGATCTGAAATATCGTCCATCCCGTAATGCTAAGTTGGGGAAAGAATATGAGATGCAACCAAGCCCTTCCACAAGGCGGACCCTTTTGCTCTACTACTGTAGGTACCCACTAGAAGCAGAATGTATTATGATGCTGCCCCTAAGGGGTTTTTGTCTCTTTCATCTTTCCTTTTTGGGCTCCTTTGCCAACGACTTGTGCCCAGGACCCTCGCTTCATTTTTAAGGATCCAGTTTCAGGCTCATATGGTTCAGCCTTCAAGTAATCAGACCTCGAACCGTACTCTGCATCCCGGTGTGGAAGATCATTCGCATCTGACCATCCACTGTCAGCACTTTCGGAGGTGTGCGCGGCTGTGCTATGGAAATCGTGTGCGACATCTCGAAATCCGGCTGCTCTCGCTGGTTTGACAGGGAGTGGCACTCTAGTAGTCGGCGATGGTACCCATATTGGCGATTTTCGTTTTGCCGCCAGGTCTTGTTTTTGTATTTCGTATGAGTCAACAGGTTTCTTCAGCTGGGTTCTCATTCCTCTTACCAAGGGCTTTCAGTCCATCTAGCCTAGCTTCGGCTTCTCTCGCTGGTCTGACAGGGAGTGGCACTCTAGTAGTCGGCGATGGTACCCATATTGGCGATTTTCGTTTTGCCGCCAGGTCTTGTTTTTGTATTTCGTATGAGTCAACAGGTTTCATCAGCTGGGTTTTCATTCCTCTTACCAAGGGCTTTCAGTCCATCTAGCCTAGCTTCGGGTTCCTTTCTGGCGTTCACTTCTGCCCAGGTCCCTTTTTTCAGAGCCTGATAATGATCTCCACCATGTTTGCGCTCCTTTTCGATCCGCTGTTGCCATGTGCTGTTATTTGATTCAAGTTCCGCTACACGAAGTTTCGCCTTTGCTAGCGAGGAAACGAGTTGTTGAATTCGAACATTTGCTTTTTCGCTTGCTGCAATGAGCGCATTCCTTGATTCGACATATGCGATGAATGAAATTGCGAGGTCATCTTGTAGCATGTCCCATAATGGAACAGGAAGTGAAATGAGAACCATGGTTGAATGACTTCGGAATACTCCTTCCACCAAAACGTACTTCGCAAGCGCAGGACTGTCGCCAATCCAACGGACCCATGAGTCTACATCCAGAGATTGATCTTCTTCCAATGCAACAGATAAGAGGACGTGCGGGACCTTGAGATTTCCAGATGGTAATTCCCTGTTAAGTTGTGAAAAGTCGAATGGGTCCTGTCTGCTAGGCAACGGAGCGTTAGGTATCGTCGATCTACTTGCAGAAGCCGTTACATCTGGCGAAAGCCGAACCGATAACTCGATGGACTTTGACTTCGGATCGTTCGAAGTAAGGATATAGATAGGTGTCTTCCGATTCTCTACTCTGTTGGCATCTGTCCGCCGCCTTCTCTCTGGTCTGTCATGCCTTATCACGGATAGTATCTCGGAGTGAAGCATTGCTGCCGAAAAAGACGGCTTATCGATCCAGTCATCTAAGACTTTAATGAGAGCATTCGTAAATGAGTGTCTTCCAGGTCCCGGAGCCCAAGTTTCAAATCCACAGGCTGCGATTGTCTCGATTACACCATGCCCACTGTCCGGGGCAGCTCCTGCAGCAGCACAACAGTCCAGGAGAAATAGTACGTCACATTCGCACTCTTCGAAAATGCCTTGGACTGCTGACCATTTGACAGTGGGTGAGGAGGGCTCCCGGTTGCTATCTGTAGTCACTAAATGTACGTGAGGTGGATATGGTCCTGCTTACCACATCCAAGTAGCCTGCCTAGCATTGTTGATTGATCCGTGGCCACCATAGTAAACAATCATCAAATTTTCACTGCTGTCATAGTATTCCACGAATTCGGTTACCTTCAACATGAGTTGCAGATGTGCAGATTTTGAAGGGATCTCCCAGACTTCTGTTATGAAGTTGTAGCAGTCCTTGAAAACATTAAACAATGCATCGACTTCCGTTTGAACATTTAGGTCGTCTTCTTCCCAACGAATCAAGACCGCTATTACTTTGGAGTATCGAGACCGTCCACGATTTGGGAAGGCTCTTGCTGCGGCCTGGAATGATTCGATTAGTTAGGACCTCCTATGTTTTGCGCTACGCTGAGAGAAAATCATATGAAAGAGTTGAAAACAACATATTCAAAGTTTGAGCTTTTCTCGAATCTTTGACTAAGTGCAAAAACTCATCGATACTCGATATTCATAGTTCTCAGCCCGCGCAGTCAAGTGTGCTGCTCCCTCTGCATACAAGAAAGACTTGCTTGCGTGAGATGTTTTCTCACCTGCTCCAATCTTGCGGCAAATATGGGGAGCTCCTGTATATGGTAGCTCGTTCGACTTGTATCGTGAGTAGAAGCAGATACAGAAGAGGGTGCAGTGGTGTTGTCTGAGATATCCTAATTCGGGTCTCGTTAGTACACGACCACGGTATTTGCTACGATTTAATGAACCAAAATGTTGTAAATTATCACGGAAGAGGCTCAACACACTGCGTAATTGAGAATGAGATCCAAGGACAATAGAGAAAGGCGGCTCTGTGCAATGAAGAAGTGGCGGCGAAGAATCAAGAATTGCTTGCCTCGTCGCTTCCAACAGTTGCGTTCAGGGACGATTGACTAGCTGCTAGGTGCGACATCTCGACCCAGACAGAATTCAAAGTATCACTGGACTGATGTTCAAGCTTTTGAAGCCTCAGATGTCGAAACCGCTCATAGCCTTGCCAGATAAACCCCGCAGAGGCGCTGAAACTCTTGAAATTCAGCCGCCGTGAGAGGCCAAGCACGTGCCAGGGTCTCGCGACCGGTACTGTAAATTAGGTAAATCGACTCAGGAAACTTCTTTCCAGACTTCACTGGACTTCATTTTCAGGCTGGCTGTGTTCCGATCCATCAAAACCTTGGAATCTGATTAGTTGCTTTCTTCGAGAGGAAATTTCCTGGCTTTATCTCTTCCAGTCCCTGTTTCCAATCTCCCAGACACTGCCCGATTGGCGCCTGTTGTAACTCATCCACCCCGCTGTGCAACACGGAAGGCAATCATCAACGTCGCGACTTTCCTCCTAACTCCTGCAATCTTTCCACGCGAGTCACTCCTTGGGAACGAAACAGTCCATAATGGATCAACCAAAGGCAGGAGGATCTGTGGCCTCTCTTGACCATCGCTAACATTTCTTAGCCAGCATCGAATGGCCAGGAGAGCATCGTCTTCACGAAAGATGTAGCCGCATGGGCTGCATTCGCGATATTCGCACTCGAATCTCTGATCAATTTTCGTCAAGCTCGTCTGCAAGATGTTCAACGACATCAAAGTCCTACCAAGGGCGACGAAAGTGCTGTGCAAAGACTCCAGCGCGCGAGAGCAACAGTGATATTTCGAACAATGAAGGCCTCTCACTCCATGTTGCTCGTACTGCTTTTCGTGAAAATAGATGTTGGCCCATGGCTATGGGATCTCGTGGGCGATTTCCAGATCACATTCCTGCCATCCTTTACAAACGAGTTCTGGAGAAGTTGCTTATTTCTCGCTTCCTGCCTCTTCATTTATCTGGCTTGGAGCGGACCCAATTTCATCATCCGATCGATGGCATTGAGAGAGGACGTCCGAGAAAGTTTCGCCGTTCGCTGGGCATCAACTTGGAGACTCCATGAGCTTGCTGGTGACAACGTGGTGCCGACGGTACTATTGTTCGTCACCTTGAGCGTTCTCTTTTGTCAAGTTTTACAACTCAATTTCAACAAAAATTGCATCGAAATATTCGCCGCCGCTCAGCTTGCGTTTGTCCTAATCTACCCTATCGTCAACCAGCCAAAGAAGGAGAACCTGCTGCTCATGAAGCCAGGAAATTTGAGTGATGAAATCCACAATCTCGCTGCCAGTGCCGAGTTGAAGCTCAAGAACATCTACATTGGTTCTGGCCCACTGCCAACAAATATCGAAGATAGGGTGCAAAATTTTGGCTGGCCTCGAAAAAATAATCTCTTAATTCATGAAAGTCTTATCAAGAGATGCACCGAGGAAGATATCAAGGCTCTTGCCGCCCAACAATTGGGGTGTTGGTTTTATGGAAACAATATCCGAGCTTTTTTCGTTTCCCA
This sequence comes from Hyaloscypha hepaticicola, assembly GCA_002865625.1. Classification (NCBI taxonomy): domain Eukaryota; kingdom Fungi; phylum Ascomycota; class Leotiomycetes; order Helotiales; family Hyaloscyphaceae; genus Hyaloscypha; species Hyaloscypha hepaticicola. The sequence continues at coordinate 329,760 of KZ613467.1, read as the reverse complement.
AGTACGTCCTCTTGCACTTGTTATTGCCATAATGCTGACGCTTGCTTCCAGATAGTTATCACTCACACCTTTTCTATGGTGATGATTTTCATTCGCCAGAAATCGTCATACAGCCAGTGGAACTTCCCGGCAGAAGTTTACCCCAAAATCCCTGCAATCGTGCTTTTCTCTATTTGCTTTGCCCCTGTTACATGGTTATGGTTCACTCTTCAAATGCATTACATGCACCGCAAGAATGCGTTCCTGGCTGGTAAGGCTCCCTCTTACAGATGCACCCGAGAGCCTTGCTGATCCATTCTTAGACAAATTTGCTGCCACTCAAGGATACTCATCCGAACTCAGCACTATGTTGAGCAAGAATCCTGCTGCTGCATCCGAGACGAAGATTGATTGGATTTACTCACTCTATCACAATTCTACGCCCCAGATCTCGGAACGTCTTGAGGCATTGGAGAAGGCGAGGGAGGACGAGGAAGGCGCTATTTCTTTGCCGTCTGTTGTTGATGAGAAGCATTAAATTAGAGCTTCCTGCAACATCAATTTATCAAAAAGAAGATCTCGAACGGGTGAGGGATTGCTTGGGCTACTTCTTCTAATGCATTGATAGAATACCAAGAAATCTTCTCGGGGCGTCTGAAAAATTATTTGTTCAACACTTCAGAGTTTATAATTATCAAAAGTTATATCAGTTAGTTGCTTGGGATGCAGATTGGGAAAGTGTTTAACTTGAATAAGGTAGTGGGGCGTAGGGCCACGTGGGGCTGCTTTGATTGGCGGAGCCTTCATCTCCCGCCCTATTTTTACTGTAGTTCGTATAATTTAAAATAAGCAGCTTTTTCTCACAGCCCCTCGGTTTTATGGTGTAATGGTTAGCACATCGGATTCTGATTCCGGGGATCTGGGTTCAATTCCCAGTAAAACCTAAGCAACCGATGGTTATTTTTTTTGTTCTTTTATGCCTCATTTACAATGAGGAATTCGTGCAAAAAAAATAAAAATTTGGTCTTCGCCTAACACGATGTCGCTACTCGCAGGCATCTCCGCACCCGGTTCAGGCCAGTTCGCGTTACTGTACACAAGTCAGTCCCAGCATTGCGGGAAATGTCGACGAGTACAGCCAGCTTACTTTTTTTTTGTCTTGAGTGTGCACTTCTCAAATGAAAGGAAAAACTCCATTCGAAACATAGTAAATCTCTTGTTATAACAGAAGTATTAGTACATGGAGTTTGTTTTACTTTTGAAGAAGGTTTGGTCAAGTTTATGTAAGGGCTAAAGAGTAGACCTTTATACTTAGCGTCACTTGTAAGCCAGATGGTCGTTGATCATGAATTTTAAGTAAGAATCCGCAGGATATGGTTGACGTACTCGACATCTATATCACTACCTGCTTAGAACCGAGTCGTTCTTCATCTTGCAGTTTTCGTTCTGACTACCTGAGAGCCCCGTATTTTGTGATAGGTAGTTCAATTACTAGGTGAATTTAACTCAACGAGAACTACGTGAGAACGAAGGCAGACCTTCAGATGACCTTCTTGACAATTTTCAAACAAGGGATGCCACCAATCGAGAACTACCAAGGGCACGTGCATATTTCCCATCACATGGAATGAACTCCTGGTCCGACAGAGCAGCATCTTGTGCACTGCAACATGAAACATTTTTCAGAAAGAGCATAGGCTGATCGTTTGATGGCAAATGGGCATTAAGCCATAGAAGAGAGAGAAGTTGACAGTCTTATTGTGACTTGTGGATGGGTAGAGACGTCAGGGAGAAAATTGTGGCTTGACTAGTGTGGCGCTCCAGGCGAAAACAGTCGCATAAGGTTCAATCTTCAAGAACCTTGGAACCCGAGATTTTTATCCACACGAGCAACGCCGACGAGTCTTGCTTGGGAAGTGTGCTGCTGGATGACCCTGAAGAGCACTCCGTCGACATAAAAACGCGCCATTATTGTGCCTTTTGGCCCGGGAGGACACACGCCTAGGACCTCTTTCGACGCGACGCATCAAAGTCCTGAGCCCGTTTCCCTCCTGCATATTTTCGCCTCCCCTCCATCAGCAACATGGCATCTCTTGGTGAGGACTTGCTTGGGATAGTTAATAAGCTGCAAGATCTGGTTTTCAACACTATCGGTAACGATAGTTTGGACCTTCCTCAGATTGTACGAAACCCCTCACTGTTGCCATTATCCGTGCCATGGCTAATTATCCCCAAAGGTGGTCGTTGGTTCGCAGTCCTCTGGAAAGTCATCGGTCCTCGAAAACATCGTCGGTCGAGACTTTCTGCCGCGTGGCAGTGGCATCGTTACTCGAAGACCGCTCATTCTCCAGCTCATCAACATCCCCACGGACGATGATTCCCCAGAAGCTCACACATCTGCCGCGGTAGCTACACAACCAGAATGGGCTGAGTTCCACCACATACCGAATCGAAGGTTTACGGAATTTCAAGACGTCAAGCGGGAAATTGAAAACGAGACGGCGAGAATAGCAGGCAATAATAAGGGCATCAATCGGCAGCCGATAAATCTCAAAATCTATTCTCCACATGTCCTGAGCTTGACATTGGTTGATTTGCCTGGCTTGACAAAGGTTTCTTAACTCTGTTAGATATCTATTAAACTTCCTTCTGACTTCAAGTACAGGTACCAATTGGCGATCAACCGACCGATATCGAGAAGCAGACCCGGAACCTCATCTCCGAGTACATTGCCAAACCGAACAGTATTATCTTAGCAGTGTCTCCTGCAAACGTCGATATTGTCAACTCAGAGGCGTTGAAACTTGCCCGCCATGTGGATCCTTTGGGCCGGAGGACGATTGGGGTTCTCACGAAGATTGATCTCATGGATCACGGAACTAATGCTTTAGATATTCTGTCGGGTAGGGTGTACCCCTTGAAGCTTGGGTTCATTGGCGTTGTCAACCGATCGCAACAGGATATCCAGGGCAACAAATCTCTCGCGGAGGCTTTGAAGTCAGAAGCGGACTTCTTCAAGCATCACCCAGCCTACCGAAACATGGCAAATAGATGCGGCACTCAATTCCTGGCAAAGAGCTTAAACACGACCTTGATGGCACACATTCGAGAGCGGTTACCGGATATCAAGGCGCGACTGAATACACTGATGGGGCAAACACAACAAGAACTGGCAAGCTATGGAGACATGCACTTCAGCGGCAAAGAACACAGAGGATCTTTAGTCCTCCAATTAATGACTCGGTTTGCTTCTTCCTTCATATCCTCAATAGACGGTACATCCACAGAAATATCGACAAAAGAACTTTGCGGTGGTGCCAGGATTTACTATATCTTCAATTCAGTATTCGGAAACTCCTTGGAAACGATAGACCCGACAACAAACCTCTCCGCGCTCGATATCCGAACAGCAATCCGAAATTCCACAGGCCCACGGCCGAGTCTCTTCGTCCCCGAACTTGCTTTCGATCTCTTGGTCAAACCCCAAATCAAGCTTTTGGAAATTCCCAGTCAAAGATGTGTCGAGCTGGTTTACGAAGAGCTCATCAAGATATGCCACACTTGCGGTTCTACAGAACTTACTAGGTTCCCCCGACTTCAAGGTAAATTAATCGAGGTCGTTTCTGACCTTCTCCGGGAACGACTTGGGCCAGCATCGAGCTACGTCGAATCTCTAATCGCTATACAACGAGCGTACATAAACACCAACCACCCCAACTTCCTCGGTGCTGCAGCTGCCATGAGCAATGTAGTTACCAACAAGCAAGAAAAGGAAAGGAAGAGATTTCTGCAAGATGAACGTGAACGAAGAGAGCGGAGACGACAGAAGGAACTTGGTGCTAACGGCGCCGACACACCCGAAGATGATGAGGAGAATGGGGATAAGATCGAAAATTTGGCTCAGCGAAAACAACTCCACAAAGGACAACGAAGCATGTCCCCAGCCATTCGTGAAAATGGTGCGGGGAGCATTGCTGCTACTATAAATGGTGCACGATCCAGCTCACCTCCTCGTTTCAACGGCGCAGCGGTTGGGGGTGCCCGAGATTCGTTCTTAAACTATTTCTTTGGCAAGGAGGGTGGCTTGCCAGGTGGATCTGGTGCCGGGCAAGGATCATCCTCATCCTACAATCCTAATCTTGGGAGACACGTTAGCCAGAGCACCGAGCCAAGCTTCAGCCAAAGCATTCGGAGACAAGAGGATCGAGCAATTCAACGAACTCCCGCTCAGCAATTACGGGAAGATGATTATGAGTTGGGCAGGGCGCAGAGAGATTACGACTACAACTCTCCATTTGTAAGCTCGCTGACCCTTTTCTGTGTGACTAAAGCTAATTTTTTCTAGGGCAATAATAACGAACCTGCTTTAACAGACCGTGAAGCAATGGAGACAGAGCTAATCCGGGCCTTGATTTCGTCCTACTTCAACATTGTACGAGAATCGATAGCCGATCAAGTGCCTAAGGCGGTCATGCATCTTTTGGTCAACCACTCAAAGGACGTTGTGCAGAACCGCCTGGTCAGCGAGCTTTACCGAGAAGACCTATTCGAAGAACTCTTGTATGAAGACGATGCCGTGAAAAAAGAGCGCGAGAAGTGCGAAAAGCTGCTTAAGACATATAGAGAAGCGGCCAAGATCGTCGGTGAAGTGGGCATATAAAGCTGCTCAGGATTGAGATGTTAGATTATTTCTAAGGCGCATGCATTTGGGGAGGATGGAGGCCACGGATGATGACTGTAGAACATTGTATTGGTTGATCTCGGGTTTTGGGGAGGAAACTGTACTTTTCCCACTCTACTAAGAGAGGTCTTGAGCACAAGGCCGTGTTTATACTGGAATAAACCACACCATTTGACTACTCAACTTTGATATGTATAGACTGAGAATTCGTGGTTTCAATATGTTTCATATTCGAGAGACTTTTAAGTGTGCTTAATCTTGTTTGCGGCACGGGATAATCTGCATGCTCGAACTAGGAGACTCACCTGGATCTGCCTCCGCAAGAACCTGGATTTCTCCCCTAGCAACCTTCAAATCTCTCCAGCATCGCTTTGACGTCGATCATCTTGGATTACGCTGAGGCCTTTGCTTTGTCTGACCTTAATAAAGCCTTGAGCCTCCTTCCATTTTTCGAGCCACTCAACGTTGCCACCTATCAGCGCCCAAGCCAGCCAAGAATCCATGTAAGCTGAGCGCATGTTTGGCCATACATAGCACAGACAGCTACCACAACATAATGCACGATACATATTCTCCCTTATCATATCCAGAGTCATCCAAAATCATCGACTGTATGTCCGTCTCCACGTCGAACGATCATTTCATCATCACAAAATGTCGACGACTCCAACAACAACTACTACCGGCATTACGGCGGTCGGCGGGCACAGTCATCATAGGGGCAAACGAGTACGCCACTTCATGCTCCCCGATGGACGAAAGGTCCATATAGCTCTCTCGCCAGAGGAAGCAGAGACTCTAAGGCAACGACTTACTGCAGTCAAGAAAGACGAGCCTTTCGATCTGGTTATCTCCGGTTCGCCAGAGCATCTGGACGCGCTTCGTCGAGCGCACAGCCACTATGATGAGAAGCGGGAGATGCTGAGGGCCAAGCATGGTCCAGATTATGATGAGTTTGAGAATGTTCGAGCGGAGTTGGATACTTTGGGGGCGGAGCTTCATATGTTGACAGATCACGCTGTCCAGCTTGACGCTAATTTCTCAAAGTATGGATACTCGGGTAAGGCTTAGGTTCATAGCTTATTTGCCAATTTTGTCATTAGAAGCTGTTTCGGGAGCTGGCATACACATTCGTCTTAAGAGCCTGGCTCCTCTTTGGATTGCTGGACCTCTCATGCTAATTTGATGCTAGCTCATTTGAGGACTTATGATGATCACTCAACCCCGGGCTCCAGTGCTTCGTCCATTAGTGGGTTCCATGACCCGGATCACGCAAAGAAGGATTGGGAATCTGAGAAGAGAAATGGCAGGATTATGAAGATTTACAAGAAGGTATGCCCCAGATCACGTGGTTCTAACATTGTCTTTGATCATTTCACTGACTTCAAATAGCCAACTGTCAGACAATATTTTCATAAAGGCCTTATATGGAGAGCTTCAGAGACTACAGAAGTAGCATCCTTCGAGCTCTTTGTTGACTTACTTTATGTCGGTATCCTCGCCATTAATGGTGATCATGCAGCAGAGGATCCTACCGGCTATGAACTGCTCAGATTCTCCATTACTTTTATTATGAGTTGGAAGATCTGGAGTGACCTTGCCCTAATAATCAGCTGGTTCGAAACAGACGACATCATGCAGAGATTATCTGTGATGCTGATTATGGCCTGCCTGCTTGGGTTCGTGTTTCCGTTCCCAAACAAAAATACCTGAATTAGCGATGACAGAACTTAACTAACTTTGATCACAGGCTTACGACCAATATGCTTGATGCTTTCGGAGATACCTATTCTATGCTAATCGCATTTTATCTTGCTGCTCGTCTTTTCATGACATCGTACTACTTCTCTCTCGCCTGGGTCATTCCCATGGTCCGAGCTATGATGTTGGTTCATGCCTGCCTCGCCATCATCCCAAGTGCATTGTGGATCGCTTCGATATACGTCGAATTACCTCAACGACTGGCGGTGATCTGGGTCGCCATTTGGGTTGATTTAACTGGATCCATGTTCGTTACGCTGATTATTCGTGGCTCGAAACTCTTCCCAGAACCTTTTACGCAGTGGCTAGACCGTGTGTTTGAGTTCTATCCCGCAATCAACATCGAACACAAGGTGGAGAGGACGAATGCCTTTGTTACCCTAGTCTTTGGTTACTCGGTCGTCGCCATTATCTACCAAAATGCAGCCTCCTTCGGACTGAATGCGTTCTTTGGAAAGGCAGCGCTAGGACTTGTGCAAGCGTTCTGTTTTAACTGGATATATTTTGAGTTGGATGGTGCAGATCTATTCACCCATGCGATTCGGAGAAATGTTACATCTGGCAAGTTATCTGTCCCAAATTGTCTCGAATGATGTGCTAACAAAGACTGAAGCAATGGCATGGAGTACAGCACATATCCCATTCATCATGAGTTTTGTCCTCGCTGCTGCAGCTCTATCAAAACTTGTCGTAGCCACCGACTGCTCCGACACGAAACTCGAGGCCTTAACAGAAATGTACATGCTGAAATCCGAGCCTGAGATCCCCATCGGACTCCGATGGTTCTACTGCGCAGGGCTCGGCATAGCTCTCCTCTGCATGGGCATCATATCAATCTGCAATGAGCACAAAGACCCAGCAATGGGCATGCGTGTACGGAAATCAAAACGCATGGCGAACCGGTTTGCAGTCTGCATCATCCTGTTCTGCTTGCCAACAGCACACCACCTCAATTCCCTCCAGCTGATATCCATAACTACTGGGCTGACTATCTGGGTATTGCTTGTCGAGCTGTTTGGCTGCAGTTCTCCTGAAGAGAGTTTTTTTGGGGAGAAGAAGCAATGCAAATACACGGCGAGGTGCAAGATTTCGAAGAAAGATTTGGAGTCTGCTGTTAAAGGTGGACATGTGATTAAAGTCTCTGAGTTGAGTGATGCAGGCGAAAAAGCCCAGTTTGAGATTAATTAGATTGTTTTTTGGCTTATATCGAGGGTTTGAATATTATGTTTTGTGGATAGTGTGGGAGTTGCAAAGGAGGATCTAGATAGGGTGAAATATGATACATTTAGTTCCAGGAAGGATAGGTGCGTCGGATTGTAGATATGACTCGACTAAGAAATTAAGGGTGCCAAAACTCCTGATCCACTTAAAGAGAGGCAACTTGAGTTTTTCAGGGAGTGCCGAGGCTCTGGAAAGGACGAGACTTGGATTTCAAGAGCCCATAGACATACTAGAATTTCGTCTTCACCAAACTCGTACTACTTGCTAGGGAATCGAGCTTTGGGTCTGAACTCTCTTTTCCAACCACTCCAGGAAGTTCTACATTGCTGACAGGAGTTTTAGCTGGGCGCCCTCCAACTTCCCTTCCACCAACATCTACAACTCCTCAACACCACCACCAACGTCTTCTCCAAGCTCGGTCTCTTCCTCAGAAGAGACAGAAGACGAATCACTAGGACTACTCGGCTCCACATCCTCCACAACAAACTGATACTCCGCCCCCAAATACGTCGTCTTCCAGCCTGGGCCATCCGTTTTAAGTATCTCAAGCTTATTCAGTAGCGGCATCGTGATCCTAGCTTTGGTATTTGGGGATGCAATCGCGAGTATTTTCGTCGTGTAAGTGCGTGAATCAGTGCTGCGCGAGCCAGGCTGGCGGAAGAGGGTTGCGATCATGGTGGATTTGGAGGGTGTCAGGGTGTGGAGCGTTCCGAGACAGTTGTTCGCGCGGTCTCTTAGGCAGGAGAGGAGGAGGTTTACTTGGTGGGTGAATTCTGAGGTATCCATGGCTTTGTGTAGGGGGTATCAGTGAGGTTTCTGTGTGCAGTATGAGGAAGCGGAAGAGGTTCTGCAGATGGATTTTGAATATATCGAAAGATAGGAACAATACTTTTCACAAAATAGATTGCTGTTCTGAGGACCATTCTGTTGTCTTTCCTTGAAGGCCATCAATGCACCAAGCTGTTCAAGACTTGGAACAAGGAGAAATTCAACACGGAACATTGTGGGAAAGTCTAGGGTTTCCCACACTTGTGAGATATTGCCAGAGAAGGCACTGATGCTACATTGCAGAAGTAGTCTTGAAGAATCGGGATTGCATCATCTGCTACCTATTCTTGAGAGAGCCACATCCATTGTGAATTGTGGTCGAGATCTCAGGTTTTGAGATACTGATATTCCTCGGTGATTACCACTGCTATCCTTGATTATACTTGCTGGATGTTCCAACCATTATGTTTGGCATAATAAGTTTGTTATTGTTTTGATCAAATGTATCTAGATGAGGACGCAACAAAGAAACATCACTTGAAATATACCAACTCGATGCGGAACAATGCACAACGAAATTACGAATAACAGTCGAAACCTTTGTCATACACTTTGCAATACGCCAATTATCAATTGCCGAAGCAAAGGAGATTTAGAGGATAAAATTTCAGGTGATATTGTAAGGCATTCTCAGAATAGAATACTGAATGTGATATACTACAACTTGCAGAACTTGTAGAAAAATCAGGGAGCTTGATAGTCTATTTGAATAAACAAGCAATCTTCTTCCATTAACAAGTATTTGGCATCACTCTGAAGATTGGGGGGAAAGAAAGTCTCGAGCAGGTAGCACGGAGTTTTGGAGTTATTAATAAAAGGAGTTCGCTAAAGCTCCTTGGAAAGGGGTTCTTGGCTGCCCCGCTCTCTCGGAGACGCTTTCCTAAGACGAACTCATCCGCTGCAAGTATCGGTTTAGGAAGTTCCAAGTTCCCAACAAAAACTGAAAGAGGGGGTGAGGGGATCGCTGAGGTCTGGAGAAAGTAAATTCACGTGATAACACTCTTGACTGAGTAGGCTAAGGGTTTCTGAGGAACAAGTGTATTAGGGATAATGCTTCATAGTGCCGTACCGGTTTCTTAAACAAAATCACCTTCTCAACGCCCCAATTCGCCGTCGTAACCATGCTAACCATATTCCAGACCCAACAAAGGTACGTATGTCTCGGTTATGAAATGGCAGATATGCCTTCGTCCTCAACTACAATTCGTCTGCGGACCTCGGTCTCGTCGATATCGATTTTGACCTTGCCATCGGCGCCAGTCGTCTTGGTCGCAATGGCCTTTTCTTTTCTTCTCTGCTCCTTTGGCGGTTGGAATCTCTTTCGAACCGCATCTATCATCTTGCCGAACCAGTAGAAGTTCAATGTATTCAGCACAACATTGCTTCCCAGGTATGTAAATGCGAGCCAAAGCGGGACAAACTCCTCTCCAGCAAATTGCATAATGCCATCGTGTATAGGCAATGCACTCTTCCCAAGCGCTGCATCGGCTCCTGCAGAGGTGGCATTGTTCAAGGCGTCGAAATGAATGGTTGCAGCAGCAGGCCTATGGTGGAGAGCACGCCAGACATCTTGGTATACACGGACAGATTGATATGTTCCCCAAACCAAACGGCAGCAAAAAAATGTAAAGAGCAGCATAAGCCCATTGTAAAGTTGAGGTTTCGAGCCGGTCATTTCGAGTTTGTCGAAGAACCAGTGGAAGTTCAAAAATGGGGAGGAGAGCTCGTAGAGAATGAATGTACAACCGTAGAAGTTAACGAATGGTCTCTATTATGTATCATTAGTGGCCATCTCTCACAAGTATATTTAAGGTCACCTACAAAGCCAAATGAGAATACCAAAAGCGCACTGAAGGCGTGGGCGAGCATGCCCAGTCCAAAAACTTTGGCATGCTGTAATGTGATCATTAGGTCCCAGAGAAAGTATCCAGTTGCCAGGCCTTGAATCATTCCAGCTGCTCCAGTGTAGCCCCAGACTCGTTCCTCCCAGCTCATATTCTTGCGCTCGTTATCCGTGAACATAACCCATAGCGCGAGGGCGTTGATAGTAGTGCTTTGGACCAACGACACAATGTGCACATCCCAGTTGATCTTGCGCTCGGCAGAGAGCTTTGGGTACTGCACTGGAAACAGCCATTTTGAAACCACAGGCGCAAAGACAGTGTTGATGAAGGTGTATGCAAGGAACGACCCGAGAACCTCGTGTATATGGAGAGGAAGTGTTGTTAGGTGGAAGTAGTCGGCGAATGGCTGGACAGCCTTGCTCAGCCAGGGCAGGGGCGGTATAGGAAACGGATCGTGCATTGCAGGAAAAGGGTTGAGGATGAGAATCTAGGGAGGGTAAACAATCTGGTGGGTATTTGTATACACACTCCAGCTGCGAGGGAGTGTGCAGGGCCGAAGGAGTCGCGCTATGGGGAGGGATTGAGGGGAGGTTTCGCAGCTGAGATGGTGACGAAAGCCTGGGGGGGTGCCTTCCCAACAAAAGAACGACCAGGCAGGCCGCGGGTAGGCTAGCCGCTTTAGAGGCCTCTCCAGGGGCTTTACTGTATCTTCAGGGTCCGCAATAATGACGCAAAAAGTAGGGAACTTAAGATGGCCACTTCTACTTATATTTGTAAGAAGTCTAAAGTCTTTGTTGCTGGTTATTAAATTCACATCCCGAGGCGGACTTTTTAGGCAGACGGACAGGCAACATGACTAGAGCTCGAGATGTTTGACATCCTTCAAGGCTGACCAGCCCCACGTGAGCTTCTTCAGGCTACCACGTTCACTGGCTGACAATCCTTCCGTTGAAAATGGTGGTCCTGTCTTGGCAGGGATCATAGATCAGCTCTTGAACTGTCTTTCTACACCTGAATGACCCCGACCCCTTGGTGATCTTAGGCCCAAATATAACGCTGATCTATGATTAGCACCTCGACTCCTCGAGCAAAAAACTCAATGGATGTAAATACAATCCAGGGTGAAGAAAGAGCGGGAATCTGGAGCAAGTACGCTCGGGGAGTACTCACAAATCTGCAGGGTCACCAACGTCAAGCTCGATATCGGATGATTCCGAGAGGTTGATCCCCATGGCCAATTTGGCGCGGTTCGAGACGCATTGCTGTCCACTCTAGTCAAACCAGTGGACCTTCGAAGAAATACGATGACGCTTACCAGCAAAAGCTCAGCGTCTGCGTTGGTTCCAGCCTGATAAACCCCGACACAAAGGGATGCTAAGCTGAGAGGATCACAGTTGCCCTGAGGTGTGAACGCATTCCCGACATTGTTAATCCCCATAGCAGCATTCAACCCATACTTCTTGATCATCTGAAGAACTTGTAGGGTGCCTCGAACCCTTTGACCCCCACCGTCTTCCTCTTTCGGCCTACCCATCATAAACAGATCTGAAGTTGGCAAACCGACAAAGGAAACAGGCAATCCTTGAACTTTCTCGCAGAGATTCAACCACTCGCTATTGTCGAATAGAGTGAGTCGAGTACAATGACCAAAGATTATGGTCCGGTGTTCGAAATTGTTCCAGTTTGATGGCCAGTTCATGGAATGGAGGAGTTTCAGAGCTTCCATTACTATACTTGGTTTCGCCGAATCCAGATTGTAGTCGATGTGAAAGTCTAAATGTAACTTATACCGCTTGGCCGTCTTTATAGCAAACTCCATGTTCTTGATCTGTTTCTCATTACTGCCATCTTTCTCGACATAAGGAGTACTACCAAATACTTCTACACCAGGCCTACTCGCAGCATTGTCGAGTAGCCTCATCATAGCTCTTCCCTTGTCCGGGTAGCTGTAGATTGGATCCTGAGCAAAGACGCAGATTTGAATGTAGCAACGATCTCGGAACAAGTCTTTGAGAGCCAAGCCTGCCTCTAAGCATTTGAATTTGACTGTAAGATCGACTTCGACAAAGGCTCGCATGTGCGTGACTCCAAAATTGATACTTTCCTCGATGAGAGCACGGCCTCTCTCCATGAGGTCATCGACTTCAAATCGTTGCTTTGCAGAATCTGCGAGAGTATAAGAGATGAAAACCGAGAATAAACAAAATAGACCTACTTGTCAGTTTCATCGCTTCCGCAAAGTCTCCCTTCTCGACCTCCAGATCTGCATATTTCGGATGAGATAGGAGGAAGCACTTGTCGAGATGGATGTGAGGGTGACATAGACTTGGAGCCAAGAATCGCATGTCAGATTCTTGCTCGGGCCCAAGTGGTTTGTGCTCTTCGAGCGAAGCTATGACCCCGTTCTTGGAGCAGGTTAAGTCCCATTTCCCAACCTTCCCCGCCATGCAAACACCCTTGAAGGTGAGATCTGGCACGATACCATTTTCTTCTTGGCTCGACATTGGTAGGGTTATTGAGAATGAGAAGAACCCCTTAATAACGCATCATAATACAGAATTGAAAGCGCAGCGCGAGGTCAACGCGAAGCTGAGCTGAGATATGACGCAGCGTGAGGGGGCAACCGCGGATAAAGTTGAGAACCGCTTTGGAGAGCTTCATTTTTAAGCGAGTTTTGACAGCTTTACAACTGCACATCACAGACCTCACGACGTGGACATAGAAAGCTGCTCAACATGGCCGATCCACTATACGAGCTCCTGGTTCCTTATTTTGACACGCCATCACCGCGACCTGCGCCGGCCTCTAATGATCCAACCACCAATGCGTATTTGAATCGCCTGACTACCCTCCCACTGTCCTCCCTAACAAGTACCGAGCCACAGTCCCTCTCGCAAACCACTCACTCTCTGCTCCTCTCCCTCCAATCCCTCTCCAAACGCTCCCATAATGCCATAATCAACTCATCCACACACCTGTCAACCTTGAGCACAACCCTCCCCGCGCTTGCGCAGTCGACAGCTTCCCTACGAGACGCCCTCCCCAAACTCGACGATGCCGCCATACATTTCAGCGAAACTTACAACACACGGGCAGAGAATGCTTTGCTTGATAGACGAAGAAAAGCTCTTCTCTTATCCCGAAACGTTGACCGGTTGGCGGACATACTCGACCTCCCTACCTTGCTCTCCTCTGCAATATCCACCTCCAACACTGCCTCAGCATCTGCTGCAACCTCGAACTCAAGCTCCAATGCTACGTTAAATTATGCCTCAGCATTGGATTTGAACGCCCATATAAGACGCCTGCATGCATTATACCCAGAATCACCGCTCATTTCGAGCGTGGAGAAGCAGGCGGAAGAAGCAATGCAAGACATGGCCACAAACCTCATCGCGAGCTTGAAAACGAACTCATTGAAGCTGGCCAGTGCAATGAGGACAATATCCTGGTTACGGCGTGTAGCGCCAGAGCTCGACCCAACTCCATCTTCTGCCAGTATTGCATCTCCAATGAGCCCAATTGAACGTGCTGGAGGAGCTGGAGGGCCAGCCAGGGAGGGGAGTCTAGGAGCATTATTCCTGGTCTGCAGACTGGCGAATCTACAGCAAATGCTAGAAGCCCTGGAACCGTTACGGGAATTGGCTGACCAAGAGACGTTACGGCTACAAGAGTCCAGGTCGGGCAAGGCGGAGTCTGGGAAAGAGAGGGGTAAATGGGAAGGCGGGCAGCAAACGGAGAGATATCTAAAGCGGTACATTGAGATCTTCCGCGAACAGAGCTTTGCAATTATTTCTATGTACAGAAGCATATTTCCTCCCGCAGCGAGTTACCATGAAGAGAGTTTGCTGAAGGGGATGGGCAGGGCGCCGGTGGAAGAAGATCCTTTGATGCCGCTGCCCAGTGCATTGGGGACGTTTCCCTTGACACTGGTAGGCATGTTGGAAGAGACATTGAGAAAGTATCTCCCCAATGTGAGGGACAGGAGTAGTCGGGACAGCTTGCTTACGCAAGTTCTGTACTGCGCAGGGAGTTTAGGGAGGTTGGGTGGGGATTTCAGCATGATCCTCGCGTTTCTCAATGAGGCGAAGGAAACCGAGGAAGAAGAGGAAAGCGAAGAATGGGTAGAAGTGATCCGAAAGCATAGAGTGTTGGCCGGTAGATTAGAATTGATGGTTGGGTCTCGAGATTCCTAAAGTCCAAGGACCAAAATAAAACAGATAAAAAAAGTGAATATCTACAAAACCAAGTCTTCAACTTCAACAAGAACTCTGAAACCCCGGAATAACAGCCAGGCCACTCTAATCATTAAATGAACAATGCCCCGAAACCTTAACTGCCCTGTGGATCCGTTTCCGTTCTCGCGCCGCGCCTGTTTGCGGGAGATCGCCCTGCGGCCAATCAGAAGTGCGGGATTTCTCAGCAACCCTGCAATGAGGCGTCGTCCGCCTTTTCTTTAACCTCCATTCCTAACCACAACACCACAGCTCCTCCACATCTCTACCTTTTAATTTTAGTGCTTCTTGATTGAAAGCCCTGCTATCCTTGCTCCATTACTTCTCCATTCAGGTTTTCGAATTGAATCTGATCTTTACGAGATTTGGACCTGAACGACTGTGGGAGCGGGCTCAAGGAATGTTAATAAACATGACCTTCTCCTATCCCACAAGACCAGGCAAGAAGCAAACCAGAGAATTGGACCTGGAGTCCTCTAATCCGGCTGGGTTGATCGATTCAAGTATTTCGTTTTGCGACGACTTCGGGCATCCAGCTTGGTTTGGTACAAACAGGAAAGTCATAGAAGGAATTCCCAAACTGGCTTCAAAGCTTCCACAAGAGGACTAGGACAACAATGAGGTAACGTAAAAGAATCTGGAGGTATACGATTCGGTTGAATTGATCAAATTGAAGCTTGAATTCTAGTGACACGCGCCACTATGCAAGGTCGAGTGGACCAAACAGAAACAGCCTAAACAGCTCTGAACCGACTTCACGGTTTCAGCCTTGAGACCTCGGGAGGAAGGAGACGTATTACAGACAGGCACAAGTATGAAACTCGTCTTCCCCTCTCAGCAGGATCGATTTGCTCGATGACTCTCTTGTGGTACCCCTGGCTGCCACAAAACACTCGAGCCAACCACACAGGATCGTCCTTTGAAGGACACAAGACAAGGATTGCAGATTTGGTCCAGGTATCGAGCAGAACCAAACACGTACTGAAAGCCAAACAGGACTGAATGATTCACCTATCCAAGATCACTCCAGGATTTTGTTCTCCAGCACCTTTAATCCTCACAGCCAGCGCGCGCGGACAAGTTGGAAAGTCCTCAAAGGCACACAGATGCGGAATTCCAGCACCAACCCCCTTCACCGACTTCTCGAAGTACTGTCATACTAGACAAAAAGCAAAGATGGCAAGAATACACAATCAGAGGAGTCCAGCTCCCACCCAAACTTGGGTCAGCCAACTTCAGCAATTCGGACCACACTTCAAGAACTCCAGTGCAGGACCCAGCAGACAACACCACAAGAAGATACAAAGTATCCAGATCATAGACTTCAAGTTCCGTCCTGATTTTGACGTGTCAACTTAGAAATGGGTCACATAATACGCCTTGCATGGCCCACACCACGAATCCCTAGTTGTCAAGCAACCTTATCAACGAACATCAACGAGTTTGCAAAGGTATGTGCAATGCTTTTATTTGCTCCATCAATGGCAAAGCTGCCAGTAATCTATCCTCAGGTCAAGGTCTTTGCATCTCCGAAAATATCTACAAGGAAGAAACTCAAAGTGGTACCTTTTTAGGTCTCGAGCATGCAGCCCTCCTATGCAATCCAAACGCCACCTAATCCTTTGTCTACCAGTTCTCCTGTCTACCATAGTTCATTATTCGTATCATTTTTTGTTTACTCTGAGTTTGTCCTAGTGGGTGCAGCATGAACAGTAGTGATTGCCTTCTCGGGGACTGTTTGGGCTGAACTTCCCCTTTCGAAGATACCGCTACTAGCATTGCTTGTGTTAATCACGCTAGAAAGTTCTTCCTTTGGGTGAACTGGTTCCTGGTTTTTGCTTCTCAAGAACGGAAAACCCTTGCTCTTCATGGATAGCACAAGTCGGCTCTTCATGAACGGAAGGTGGCCCGTGTTCTCCTTGTATCTCATAACCAAGAAGCCGATGACAATAATGATCCAGTACACGTTGTAGGAGATGACTGATCCATACGTCGCCGAGTTCTGCCATCCGAGGATGGCATTGAAGATACCCCATCCGCCGCCGCCATTGAGTTCTGGGTTGCCAAACTAAACAACTTTAGCCAGGTCTTGTCAGTGGGATTGAAGGTAGCTTACGTTGACGTGCCAGACACTTTGACCAATATCATACGAACCGGCTCCGGCTCCAAGTTCCGCGGCATCGGTTCCAACGGCCTTGTTCCACATGTCTTGCTGCAGATACCATACGGCTTTTGAGAAGAGACCGGCGGCGATGAGATAAAGGAAGCAGGTGGAGACGATCAAAAAGACCTGGAGCTTCGCTGAGGCACCACCCCTTGATTACGATTAGATACTGCCGACAGATTCAGGTGAGGAGACTTACTTATAAATCATGTATCCGACGAAAGTTCCAGCAATCACACCCATCACGACTGGAAGAGGTACTGCGGAAGCAGGTGCCGAGAATGATACACCGGCGATGAAGATTACGGCCTCGAGACCTTCTCGCAGTATGGTGAGGAATGGCACCGCGAACATAACATACCTCTCACACCAAACCTTGAACGCCTGCCAACCATATCCTGGAAGTGGTCCATTCTCCACATGATTAGCAAGCTTAACGCGCCACTTCTCCTGCATCTTGGACACGCGAAGCAGAGCAGCACCAACGACTGAAATGATTACAGTGGCAACGATGGCAAAACCGCCTTCCCACTTGTACTCTGTGCTGCCCCACTTATCCTTTCCATAGCGATAGAAGATTGCGATGAAGATAGCTCCGACAATCAAAACGATCAGAAGGCCTGAGAAGGTGCCATACCAGACCTATGACCGCGTGAGAAGGAGATCACCAATGGCTTAGTTTGAACGAGAAATCTCACCTGCTTCACAAGCTTTTTATATGTCCGGTCATCTCGATTGGGGCCACCCAGAGTTTGCTTCAGGAAGGCAAGCAGGACAGACACAATAACGACAGTCTCTAGCATCTCTCGGAAGACCACGAAGAAAACGGGTACGGCAAAGACGTTGATAGTCATGGCTGGTGATGTTGAAGTTTTCAGTTAGGGTCAGGTGATTGAATGAGCTCTGGACTTTGAGCAGCGGGGTTCCAGAACTGGTGCGCGTCGAGTTGCTCGAGGAAAAGGAAAACGAGCAGAAAGTCGACGGAACAAGAAATCTCTCAAGGTTGGGTTGTCTTGGCAGGAAGTTTGCGTCGGTGCTGTCAAGGGAGGATCAGATTATGCGAGAGGATCTGATTAAGCGGGAGCGGGAATGGTCGAGACCTCGTCGAGACAACTCTCGATATTGTATGATACCAAAGGTCTATTGTAAGGAGCGACAATTGTGCCTGGGAGTTGGCAAGAGCCGAGTCGATGATTGAAAGGGTTGGGGAATTGAGTTGGTCGTGATTGAGGAGGGCGCAGACAGCGAGGGAGGGTCGATCTGATTGCTGAAGTGACAGTTCGAGCCCCACGCGAAAATCGGGTAGGAAGGTTTCAAGTCTTGGCTGCGGAGAGAAACTCGACGAAGACCAACCAGGACAAGGACTAGCGGCGGGAAGAAACCAGGGACTCGACTCGACTCGGATCTAGCTTTGGCTTGGGATTGCCACGGTGCAGCATACCATTGCAGATTGCTGTCATGCGTTTCTAGTACTCCAAGGTTGTGTTGTTGAAGAATTGTCCGGCCGGGTTTGCTTAAGTTTCTCGCGCTCAGGCCCCTGGGGAAAAAGTAATGCACCACCAGCACCCGCAGAAACCCGACGATGCCCGAAGAGGAATAGCGTATGCGCTAAGAACACCACATCAAATGCCGTGTGGATCAGATAACTTGCGCTGGCAGCATGCAAGCAAGGTTGGCCGGCGTCTGGAAATTTCGAACCGCTTTTGTCCTTGACTACACCACTTTGGGACCAAATCTCTGGAGCGCCTCCCATCTGATAACAAAAGCAAGCATTTCCACCCGAACTGCCACTCCAGTTGCCAAGACCAAGCTACCGCCTGTCCAGATCTTGTTTGACAGGCCTGCTGCTGATCAAAACGTGGGTAAAAAAAGGCAACTGGTGCACCCCTCGGGCTGCAGAAAACGAAACGAATCGTCCTTTAATCGTACGTTCACTCCACCTTTGTCCGTGTCCTCCCCGCACCCAGGCGCGACGAGGTGCCAACCAGAGCTCACAGCCAGGTGCTCCTCAATTTGCTGTCCTTCCCCGAAACATTCGGCCAGAACTGTTAACAGTGCTCTTCTGCTAGGAGCAAACGGTCTTCAATCGTCACAAGAGAACTGGTAGCCTGCTCAGCCTCGTCCTGAGCCAAGCAAGATGGCGACCTCTTTGTCATTCTTCCCTATTTTGTCCGTGCTGCTCCTCACGCTCTCCCATGCTGCAGGAGCAGCCACGATTGTGTACGATTTCAACATCACTTGGGTTCGAGGTAAGTGTACTCGAGGACCCTAAGCGGGAATTGGCTGACATCCCCAAAGCAAATCCTGATGGACTGTACGAGCGACCAACAATCGGTATCAATGGACAATGGCCATTGCCAATTATGACGGCAAACATCAATGATACAGTTGTGGTCAATGTGATTAATCAATTAGGTAATATCATCTTCCTTTTTTAAACATCTTCAACTAAAAGAACGTCCCTAGGAAATCAATCCACTACTCTCCATTTCCATGGCCTTTTCCAGAATGGAACGGCGGAGATGGACGGCGCAGGTCTGGTTGGCCAATGTGGAATTCCTCCAGGATCTCAGTTTACCTACAACTTCACTGCAAGTTAAATGCTACGAGCAGAAATCGTATCTACTACTAATGCTGTTATTTAGGTCAATCAAGCAGGCACATACTGGTATCATAGCCACTACAAGGGCCAGTATCCCGACGGTCTCAGAGCTCCATTTATCGTCAGTGACCCTAATTACCCCTATAAGGGTCAATTCGATGAAGAAATTGTTTTATCAGTCTCCGATTGGTACCATCAGGAGGTCCAGGTCCTGATTCCACAATTTATGAATAAAGACAACCCGACTGGAGCAGAGCCCGTTCCACAATCTGCACTCCTTAACGACAGACAGAACCTTACCATCGCAGTTAAGCCAGGAAAGACCTATCTTTTCCATGTTGTGAATGTTGGAGCTTTCGCAGGCCAATACATCTGGTTCGAGGGACACAACATGACCATCGTCGAGGTAGATGGAGTCTATACTGAGAAAGCTGAAGCTGAGATGATATATCTGACTACTGCCCAACGATGCAGCTTCATGATAACTACGAAGAACGAGACATCTACCAATTATGCTTTCGTCGGTAGCATGGACACGGTTAGTACACTCCCGTTCTTACTAAAAAGCCATATCTGAGGTTCAGCAGACACTATTCGATAAAATTCCTAAGGGCTTAAATTGGAATGTAACTGGTTGGCTGGTTTATGATAGTGCTCAGCCAATGCCCGCTCCAGCGCTTGTGGACCAATTCAACGACTTCGATGATTTTGCGTTGATCCCTTACGATCAAAAGCCACTCCTGCCAGAACCTGACCAGACCATCACTATGGATGTTGTGATGAACGTCTTGGGAGACGGAAAGCAATAGTGAGAATACCTGTGAACCATTCATAACAGCTACTTACAATCTCATAGTGCCTTCATCTCGAACATCACATATGTTTCCCCCAAGGTTCCAACACTTTATACAGTGATGACGACTGGAGAAGACGCGACAAATCCTACGGTTTATGGAGAATATTCCAATTCGTTCATTTTAGGTCATAATCAGATCATCGAGATCGTGATCAATAACCGTGGTAAGTGTTCGCTCCGGTATTTTCTCTCCTATTCTCATAGTTGTGTAGACACTGGCAAGCACCCATTCCACCTCCATGGCCATAACTTCCAGACCATCGCCA
Organism: Hyaloscypha hepaticicola; assembly: GCA_002865625.1. Classification (NCBI taxonomy): domain Eukaryota; kingdom Fungi; phylum Ascomycota; class Leotiomycetes; order Helotiales; family Hyaloscyphaceae; genus Hyaloscypha; species Hyaloscypha hepaticicola. The sequence continues at coordinate 309,323 of KZ613467.1, read as the reverse complement.
GGTCCGAGTTCAACGCAGGAGATTTTAGCCTTGGAAACTCGACTGAAAATAGCTATCCGGCTATTCCGATGCGAAGAGACACTATTCTTGTGAACCCAGGAGGCTATGTTGTCTTTCGCTTCGCCGCTGACAACCCTGGTGTATGGTTGTTCCATTGTCACATCGAGTGGCATATGGACCAAGGCTTGATTGCGACTATGGTGGAGGCTCCTCTGGAAATCCAAAAGAGTATAACCATTCCACAAAACCATCTCGATGCTTGCAAAGCTGGGAATACATTATATGAGGGCAATGCTGCCGGAAATACCGTTAACTTCCTTGACCTGACGGGCGAACCTGTCCCTCCGGCACCATTACCGGCAGGATTTACGCCACGTGGGATTGTTGCTCTTGTTTTCAGCTGTATCTCTGCTCTGATTGGAATGGCGGTTATTGCATGGTAATATTTCTCTCTCCGTGGCTTCAGATTCTCGACTAATCATAGAATAGGTACGGAAGTGTTGACATGGGAGCAGCCAGCAAAGTTGCTGAACAGCAGCGCATTGCGGAGATGGAACAGCAGGAGAACCAGGAGGTTACTACTCAGGCAACAACTATAGTTGAAGCACCTGAGGAGGTGAGATAACAGGGACTGAAGAAATAGGGAATTTGAGTGACTGGCAATGGAGTTGTGGGAAATGACGGTGGCAACAGGATTGCTTTTACCTTGGGTTTTGCACTGTAGATACCCTTGTTACCTTGTGACGGTAACTGCGGCGAACGAGAAATAGATCCTGCGAAATGAAATCAAAAAGTTCTTGCATTAATTATTGTTCAAACTGATGAATTTATTTTCTTGTTCAGTTATTGAGGATCCTGCGAGGGCAGCTAAGCGACACCAGTATATCAACTTCCTCGTCATTTGATACATTCAGAAACAACTTTAGGAGAAGGCTTCAAAAATCCGATTTATCGAGAGCAATGAGAGGACTAGAATTTAAAATATTCCACGAGGTGAGATTAAATTTCAAGGTCAACATTCTGCGCGTTCAACTCGGCACAGGTTAGTTGAAAGAAGGAGTACCGCTTTTCCGCTTAAGAGGAGAGTTATCGTCGGCCTGAACCCCTGAATTTTGCCGATGCGGAGAGCCCCCCTGTTATCCGCGATAGCACGTATCTTATATCCGGATTGACCTCTTGCAAATAGCATCGGGCGCTGGATATCTCTTCCTTCACCTCATATCAAATGGCACTGGGACTCTGTGTCCTAGACATCTCAATTGGCCCTGTGCCAGACATTCCTATGCAGCAGGCGGCTCTATGAGCTGCCATCTGTACACATCTTTGGTATGGCTGGAAAACGGTCTTCTCCAAATCGAGCACTGTGGTCGCTGGCAGATTCATATGGTACGAGTATTTTACCATAGCAACTGGTAATACTGCTAATAATATGCTTCTAGACTTCATTGCTTCCTTTCTCAGCAAAACCGCATCATGCAATCTATCTATAGATGGCCTCAGACCCTTGGAACAACGACGCTCTTTTCGATCTTCCAGCTGCCAGCACAAGAATGTCAGCCGCATCAACCTAAATAGACTGCCTAGAATGGCATCAGTATCTCCTAACTTGGTTTCTTCGCCATCACAGTATGGCACAAGGCGTCACTTCCACGACTACTTCGTCACGAATCTTCCCTCCTCCTCTCTCCATCCCGACTCTCGATCCTCCACCGGGCCACATCACAAGCTCCCTCGATCAGCTTCAACGCCCCATACCCCCGGCCCTGGGCGCTCCCCAGCAGCAGCTCCGCCCATGATCGGAGTTTCTCGAGAGCTCACCGTCGTACGCATCCCGCTGCGAAGCGCGAAACATCATTTCGGGGTCTCTGTATCCCGAGGCACTAGGCCATACAATGAAGATACATATCAGGCCGGCACAATAGAGATCCCGGCCTTCGCTAAGAGGGGGCCTATTAGTTTGAGTCGTTCAGGCTCGAAGATAACTGCGAGCGGGGCGACGTCTGCGGAGAGTGCTAGTGGGGATCCGCAGGTTTTCTACTTTGGGGTTTTCGATGGGCATGGTGGGAACGAATGCAGCGATTTCTTGAGAGAGGAATTGCATAGCTATGTTGAGAATGCTGCAGATTTATTTGAGCTTGGGTCGAGCTTGAAGACGGCGAAGAAGAAGGATAGGGATGTAGAGGGCCCGAGTGCGGGCCAAGAGGGTGGTGAGAGTGAGCTTTCATCCCGTGGTAGAGAGAGTCTGAATAGACTTGAGATGAAAGGTGAAAGGGAGGTAGGGGGGACGCAGAATTTGCCAAAGAGGAAAGACGATGGGAAGATCGAGGTTCCGCCAGCTAGACGGACTCTGTCGGGCGAGGAGCCTGTTCCAGCAGAATCTAACAAACCGAAGGCCATCGAGCTTGAGAGAACTTTAGTTGCGCAATGGAAGGACACTGTTGGAGGGTACTTTCGGAGATTCAAGCCCGAATACTTCTCCCTGGCTCCTGATGGAAAGACTCAGTCTCAGGGTCCGATTTCTATCGAAGCAGTCTTGATGTACGCCTTTCTCAAGGCAGATCTGGACTTCGTTACAGCACAAGCGCGCAAGCCAGATGACGAGAATCAGCATGGCGACAAGCCACTGAACGCAGACGATATCCTCGGCGAACCCGCCCATCTAACTCCATCAAAACACCGCATTGGAGGCCCAAAACGATTCATTGGAGGCTCAACCGCTTCTGTAGCTCTCATTTCCACGCCCACCCCAACACCGTTCTGGCACCCTGCATCTCCATCAACCATCATAGTTGCCCATGTAGGCGATACTCGAATTCTCCTCTGCAACACCGCAACCGGCCTAGCAATACCAGCAACCACAGATCACCACCCCAGTTCTCCAATCGAGGGCACAAGACTGCGCCGATACGCAGCAACATTCGTCACGGACTCCTTCGGCGAAGAACGCATGTCCGGCCTAGCTAACACTCGAGCCTTCGGCGACATGCGCTCAAAACGCATCGGCGTCTCCGCTGAGCCTGAAATCCGACGCATAGAGCTCTCTCCCGCGGAATACAGCTTCCTCGTTCTTGTATCTGATGGTGTTAGCGGTACGTTATCAGATCAGGAAATTGTGGATGTAGTGAAGGAGGCGAAGACTCCTGAACAGGGAGCGAGAGATGTGGTGAGCTATGCTACGGAAGTCAGTTCGGAGGGCGATAATGCTACGTGTTTGGTGGTTAGACTTGGTGGGTGGGAGAGGAGGATTGAGGGCGGAATGGGGAGTATGGGAACTAAAGAGGTGAGGGATTTTAGAAAAGGGGATGCTTTGGATCCGAGGAGAGCTAGGACGTAAATATGTGGTGGGAGTGTATATAGCTTGCATAGAGCGTAAATTGTGTGTTTTTGAATTAACCCTTCCGGAATTTTCACTAATTCTTGTAAGTTCACATTCAATCATCACATTCCCTTATACATTAAGTCTTGGATGAAAGTGTGTGCTTCGAAAAGGGCACTTCTGAATAAAACATGTTTGAGGGAGATCTATTGATCACCACTTGCTCCTTCTGCCATTCATCTCTCATCCCCAAACTTCCTCAACAAACTCTCCATAATCCTCACCGCACCACCACGATACCCACCCCCAAAAATCGAGTAGTGATTCAAATGATGGTACCTAGTATCTATTAGCCCTGTCCTCTCCCACTGTCTCTTTTCACTTACAACTCATACAACATCACCCTATCCTTCCACTCCTCGCTCGGTTCATCCTTCTCCTTTAACTCAAAATACTCTTTCTCAAAAACACCTGAGAAGCCACCAAACATTCTCATAATTCCCCACTCGAACTCCGCATGACTATAACTAGAACTCGGATCAAACACCACCTCTTCCACACCTCCCATTCCAATCGTCCCTCTTCCATGATTCCCAGACCCTAAAGTAACGGGGGAATCAGTGATTGATCAATGCAGAATATTCCAGGAGAAGTGGAGCATTATCTTGGGAGAAGTTCCCGAGAAAATCTAAAAGAGGAAGCGGTTTCTCCCCAAATACCTACAAAGATCCCCATGCACCACGACCGGCACCACATCCCCTCCCCCAGGACTCCTCAAATGCCCGTCCCGTAACAGCCTCGGCACCACCACCGCCACCGTCCTCTCAACCAGAGAAGCGAGTTCAGAATCCCTCCCATGCTTCTTCTCTCCCTCTTGCAGCACACCTCGTAACCGGTTCTCCGCGTAGAATTCAGCCCATGAGGCTTTGAACGAATTGTCTTGAAAAGTGTCGCCACAGCATGTTGGGACGGGGAAGCCGAACTGCGGGTTATTGTACCCCTGGGGGATGGGTGCGGGGGTGGAGTGGAGTTTTGCTAGTTTTTGGGCGAGGGAGAGGTTGGTTCCTGTGGAGGTGGAGGTGGAGGTGGAAGGGGAGAGGTTTAGGAAGTCGGTGGCGAGGAAGAAGGTGTTGTTGGTGGAGGATAGGGGGCCGTGGGTGTAGGAGCGAGGACAGAGGGAGGGGATTATGCAATGGATTGCGTTGAGGGATGTGTGTTCTCCTGGTTTTGCTTTGTTATCATGTGATGGTGTTGATGTTGGAGTTGGGAATTGGGGAAATGGGGAAATGGGGGAAGTTGAAGGTCAGACAAGAGGTGTGAGAATTACCGGCAAACATTATTTCACTTTCCTTTCCTTTTCCTTGCTTTACGAAAAACAGCTTTTCGTCTCCATCACTTCCCTTACTCATGATCTTGAAGGTTGATGCAAAGCCGCTTCCGCCATGTGAAGCTATCGTCGTAGTTGCGGCATCTAGCGAGAGTGCTTGGAGAATTGCTGGGTCGATCTTAGGTGCCATGATTTGCGAATTTAATAGCTTTCAGCGTTCGTTGAGAAAAAGAAGTGAGGAAGTTGATGCTAAGTAGACGACTGAGTGCTGCAGGTGGCATGATGTAATGAGGATGCACGTGACAAGGATATCAAAGAGAAGAGCAATAGAGAGACTGGCTTTGAATGAGAACAAATAAATAGTCGCAGAGAATATGGCACGGACTTTTGTAAACTAATGAGGAAGTTCCGTCAAACTCAAACTCGTCAATTATCGAAAGCTGTATCAAATGTACAAAAATCAAAACAGGGAGAAGAAGGCAGATCGTTGCTTCATGACCCATAACCATGAACTCCTGGCCACCGAACAAATGCATCCTTATAACCCGCTTGCATCTCCAGGAAGTGCCATCCAAACAATCTTCGCTTCATCTCAAAATTACTGGCCGTCCGGAATTTCTTCCTGGACCTCGCATCCCTGCGCGAAGAATATCCGAGCTGGCTTGTCGTAATCATTCACAATGCTGTAGAAATTTCCTGATAAAGTCAGTCCCAGTTTGACCCCCTTTCTTGTACAGAAAACATACCTCTGGGAACTTGCCACATCCCACCCTTTCCTATTCTGAACTCGTTGTCATTGACATTGACCTGAACCCTGCCAGAGAAAACGAAGAATACCATCTGCATCTTTCTAGAGTTCTTTGGCTTCTTCACAGCTCCAGCTGGCAGATCAACCATTCCGGATCCAAAGAACGGATGGGTGAGTGTCTTGGCAAATCTGAAGCTTGCACCAGGAATCTCTCGAGTGATTATGGCGGCAGAGGAAATGGCAAGCTCCTCTTCTCTCTCCTCGGCCATTGAACCTAATTGATCTTCTGGGTCCCAATTCCGGATCTCGCCAAATATATGACCAGGTTCAGTCTCCCAAGGCTCAGCTTCATCTTCTTCATCTTCGGATTCTGGATCCGGTTGACGCTTCTTTGATTTTGAAGACTTGTATTTGCTCTTCTGGCGTTTTGGCTCAGCCACTTCATCAGCTCGAACTACTTCCTTGATCGTAGGAAGCAAGAATTTGGATTTGCCCCAATTGTCTTCATTCTCATCCTCAGTATACTCGATTCTTTCGTTCTTCCAGTAAGCAACTGGCTTGATTGAGTTTCTACCCGAGCGTGTTTGTTTGAAACCGCTTCCTTCCATCGGAGTTTCTCGTCGCAGAATAACAAGCCCACGGTTCGTTCTTGGCATTGGTGGGCCACGTTGAACTTGGGGAGAGTCTGCTTCGGATATTGTGGCAAGTTTCGGCTTCCCGCCAGCAAGTTTTGCTTTCGGTGGGTTAGCCGCTGTGGGGGCAGCAACAGGCGTCCTTTTGGGCTTTCCACCCTTGGTCTTAGAAGCTTCAGAAGTATCAAACGAACGCCTAGTCCGTTTCGCAGGCCTCTCTTCTGCCTGCTCCTCCTCCGGTTGCTCCTCTTGAGGAGCTGATTTCTTGGGCCTACCACCCTTATTTTTGACAGGCTGAGCCCCTTCCAGAGACTGCCGTGTTCGCTTTCTTGGCTTCGCTTCTTCCTCTTGTACTGCCGGGAGATTTTGCTTCTTCGGCCGACCCCCTTTCTTCTTCGGAGGCTCAGGTTCGGGTTCTGGCTCCGGTTCTTGTTCCTCTTCTGGCTCCTCAACCTGCCCAACTTCCTCCTCATCTCCACCATCGAGCATTTGGTACGAATCTTCCCCGTTCTCTATACCGGTATCATCTCGATCATCATCCACACCATTCTCGGAGAACGCTTGTCGAGGAGGCGGAAGACGTGATCCGCTGGTGAGTTTCGCTGCTCGTCCTACAGGCAAAGCAGAACTGGCTCGCTTTTGTGGTGATGACCCATTGACCACTGAGGTGTCGTCGATGCTCGCATTCGAGAAATCCAGCTTCCGTCGGACAGATGCTGAGACCGAAGCTGTTGTAGGCGCCACAATTGAACCTCTGACTGGGGACGATACGGGACCGAGAGATGGGTTTCTTCTTGCTGGTGATTGTAAATATGTCTTGATCGGAGATTTGGAACGCGGTGGAGGTAATCGCATACTTGCTCGTTTTCGATCGGTGAGGACTGCTTCTGGCTCTGGAATGGTGCCTGCACCAAAGTCAATACAACTATACATGATACACGCGCCTAAGTTTCCAGTCACATACTGTCTCCCTCGTCCATGTCCTCTTCGCTTGTTAAGGTTGCATTGGCGTTCTTCCGGGCGCCGTTGACTTTCTGAGAAGCTTTACTTTGAGGCTTCTCTGGTGATGAGAAGAGTCCATCCAAAGGTTCCAGGCCGTTCTCATCTCGGACTCCAGTATCAGGAACTGTCAAGCCGGTTTTCCTGCTCTGCCATTAGCTACACAGCTCGTATAACCTGGGATACCACATGCCTTCCTACAACCCCCACATTGAAAAGATATTGGTTCTCGCGCGGCTTGCGCTTCGATGCTGCTGGTGCCATTCTTCTTTTCGACACGCAACTTCGGATGCGCGTTTCCGTGCGACAGAGCAAAGGCTATGCTATTGCAAAGCGTGATCGCCTAGTAGAAGGCTTTGATCAGACGCAAATTGGGCCTAGTCGCTATCGCAGAGGGTGATGCTGGAGGAAGGGAATAGTGATGTTCAAGTGGGGTTCGAAATATTTCGTGTTCTATGAGAAGTCGCGACCAAAACAACGCTAAAAATGCCCGAGGCGCTAGTCTCGGTGACCCTGACGCGACCTTTCACAGCTTCTCTTTCTTCCTCAACCATCCGCTACTTAGGAGATCCTTCTACAAGACTTTACCCATACCAAGAGCGTATAGTGAGCTAGTCCTCATAATTTCACACAGCGCCTAGTTTATCTGAGTATATCACTTGAAAAGCATTATTGTGATCAAGGACACTTTTCCATTCCTCGAGAAGCCTCCAAACTGTCCGCCTTGTTTATGAAGCACTCAAGCGAGAGCAATTCTGAAAAGTCTAGATTATATCCTTATTTTGGAAGCTTTCTTTGTTTTCCAAAGTCTTAAGCATAGCTCAATTCCTGAATTCTAGGAAGGGGAAATCCTCTTACATGTCACAAAAATTTACTGCACCTATCCGCTTTTCCGACAAGACACCCATCGCAAAATCAGACGCTTTACTCTGAAACAGCTTTCAACATCAAGACCATGAAGAGCAGCTCCGACAGGGCTCAGTGGGAGGAGCATATATCTTTCTACTTCAAAGGATACACCGAAGAAATCGGCGGAGATTATGACTTGATATCATGTGCAACAGAGCGCTTTGGGGAGATGAGGGAGAATACACTTAAGATATGGTTTATGATGCTGAATGTGAGCTATTTTCTCAATTGGCACCAAGCCCCGAAATTAGAGCTCCAAGGTTCCCTAAGAATATGTATGCTGAATCATACCCGGAAATCTTTTTGTTTTGTTTGGCTGTGGTTGACGACGGAAATGCAAAGATGGTGCAAGGGCGCTCCCCGCAACAACACAATAGCCACTTCCATCTCACTACCGAAGACGAATTTGAATAGCCAAGATACCTAGCAAGAAACATCGTCGCAAGCAAGAAACTTTTGGCTGATTATAACATGAAACTTACTGGAGAAGGTGGAGGTGGTTTGAAAATAAAAATTTGAGGGAGCGGACGAAGGACGATAAATATAGCGGCTTAAAGGCATTTCTAGGTTAAAGGATATTTGAGTTAAAGGCTTTGCTAGAGACGAAGTCCCGGGAACAGTCAATTATACTGAGGGCTCATAGGCGAAGAAGAAGAACAGGAATATTGTCGCTCTCCGTATGGGTCAATAAGATTACTAGTTACTCTCGGACATTTCCCTGGTCTTTTTTTCTTAAATGGTTAATCGTACATTCCGCGTTTGGCGATGTGGCCACGGTAAGACATTGGTGGATTGGGGATTTGCACTTCCATTATGAATGAAGTTAAACGAAGTGTTTCTACTATGCCTCGATTTGAAAGTAAAAGCCTAAATCTTTCCTTGGGTTTAGTGGAAATTCGGATGAAAGGCGTAATGAGGACCCAAGCCAAATAAGCGAGCACACACTGAACCCACTTCTCTAAAGCCGAGGACCCACCAGGCTTTCCCTTTCATTATCTGGAACTGTTCATGTAAGTATACAGGGAGACACATTGCACTGTCATAACGAGGTGGATACGGGATGAAGCCCGAGCAGTCCATATGGAGGTGTGTACACTTCCCCAACTTCCAAGCCTCGCTTCCGAATCCGCCCCTCTTTTGAAGCTCATTTCCATTTTTAATAAAAGAGCATTCCAAAAGTGAAGTGAAAGTCACACATACAAGTCATTGCTTAATCTTTTAATTGTCTCAGCTAGCAAAAGTGCAAATCTCTGACTTGTTTTAACAAGCTGCAACGGGGTTTGCAGTTAGAGCAAAAAGACAAAAAACATACAACAGCAGGTATTCGCTGGTGGTCACCCACCCAACTACTAATCTGCCGATCTGAGGCTTATGTATGGCAGAGCGGACGGGATGCCCAGTTCTCCTCAGTCTATGGTCGTATGTGACAGGTAATGTCTTGATTAAACTTATATAGGGGCATTTGAATCGAAGTCCAGCTCCGGCCCGGGCTAATCTACAATGCTCCTTAAATTTTTGATTTGAAGAGTCTCCTTTTTCATAAACTCGATAATGAATTATGAAAGATTCTTCTGCATAATCTTTCCTCTGAGAATGACCGGGTATTAGGAGGTGTTCATATCAGTCTCGCCACGGACGACAGAAGCGCAAAGATGTACCTCTTCTTATCGGTTCATTGCGACGTCCATGAAAAGAGGATGTAAGTTCAGAAAAATACTTGGATCACTTGATCAACGATTCCGGAAACTGAGTGAAGCATTCGGTAAAGCAGAGTGGTTTGACTCGTCCTGAGGGTCGACGTGCCAGTTCTTGTCTTCAGCCAGCTTCCAATCACAACCCTTTGGACTTAACTGCACAGTGCATCTACTCGCTAATAAGGAATCAGACCGCGTCATCTTATTTTTGTGTAGTTGAATAATCAAGAGACAATCATTTCTGACTCTCGAATTTTGAGCTGGCAGGCGATAGAATGATTCCGCTTAGTTAGACGCCTTCCAGCTCCGCTCCTACTTTCAGATATTCAGCAAGGAAAACTAAGTGAATTGAGATGATATTCATTCTCTTTACTTCGCTAGAGCGGTGTCTTATGTGTAGTATCTTACAATGGGTTTACATACAGCTGCCCAAACCTGAACGCCAAATCCATGGGTAGCCCCAACGCCGTAGTTTAAATGGAAATGCAACACTTCTTCCCAGTAAGCTCTATCTTCGTCCCCTCACCTCATCTCTTATTCCACCATCAACCCAAAAAGCCGGGCATGGAGTTCCCTCTCCTCTCCCATTTTTCTTCATAGCTCCAAGCAACCAGTCCGTCAGACCTACGACTCTTGCACCGACCCCTTTCTCCCAGTTTCCACCCTCCTGCACATGTTCGATGGTATGACTGACGACCCTCCCTTCCTCGTCAAATTCAAAGAGGAACAATCCAGTAAACTCCTTACTATCATCCTCCCCTTTTCCACCACCAAGCCATTCGGTAATTTTATCCACATTATCACTTGCACCAATACCCTTATAAAGTCCCCCAGTCCCTTTTCCACGCGTCTTGCCAATTGTGCGCCACCTAACAATGAGTTGTTCTGGCCGGCCAGACTTTCCATAATTGGAATGTTTGACCATTCGTTCCGACATAATCTCCAGCTTGACATTACCAACTAGGGGTACACGTCCCCATGCTATAGGAGAAGTCCACAAGGCAGCAGAGTAGGCAACACGTCCGGTGACTTGTGGCAGGTGTGGATGAGTGGAAGGAAAGAGGTGGAGGGTTATTTGCGGTGACAGAATTTCTTGTGGTAGGGGGGACTGGAGAAGAGTTGGCATGCGCTCCTGGAGGATACTAAGAGCTAGAAGTTTGTTAGTTGGCAATCATAAGAGAAGAATAAGTGGATTGCTTACTTTTTCCAAGTTTGACTGTCCGCTCGTCGGGTTTGCGTGGTTCATAGTAGTTTTGAGTTGGTATATTGCGAAGCGGAGCAGATCGGGTAAACCAAACGTCGGCTAGGGCTTTTGGTCCTGGATTGACTGTTGCGAGGCATCTTGAAGCGGCGTTTGCAAGGGATTTGGTAGTACCTCGTGAGCGACAGCTCAGGGTAATGGCGGGGGTTCTGGAAACATTGTGCGATGTGGAGCGAAGGAGACAGCAAGGCGTCGACATCAGCCCAGATGTTTGAGTATAGCCTCAAAATACATCAAGACATTAATGCTGGGAGTACCGGGGAAGCTCTGCGTTGGCGGTTATTCTCTTAATGAAGGTCCAATTCCGTGGAACCCAGTTCCTGGGAAGCTTTTTGCCTCCTTATCGATTACGGTACCTAGGTAGGTAGCTTTCAAACGGAACTACAAAAACTCATTGCTATCCAGAACACGATGACTTGCCTTGATTGAATCACATTAGACTGAGATATACCGAATGGACTTTATATACTTCAACAAAGAAAATACCTCTTTGGCCGTGAATCTAAAGGCCTTACGAGCAAGGGAAGTTGTTCTATCACGTGCTTCATTAGCCGAGTCCTTGGAAGGAGCGAGGCGGCCATCATAAGTTCAAAGACGACTGCGATACGTTCACCTCATCTCCAAAGAATCCAAACAACCACATCGCATCGCACCTCCCATCTCCGGCATCCACGTCACACATCAACCTTCTACTGAACAGAGACTCAGCTACCATCATGAATCCCGAGTAGTATGTCTCCTCAGCAACGTCATCCTTCCTCGACCACCTCAGCTGTTCACCATACACATTTACTGACTGTTCTGTGCTCTAGAGTTCACCTTCCCCTTCCCAGTATGGCCTTCGATCAGAAGTACATGGGCGCCAGCAGCTACCATCCTCTCCCAGAAGCCTACAATTACATTACTCACGATCTTGGCAGATACGATTACCTCTTCAAGCTCCTCCTTATCGGGGACTCTGGTGTTGGAAAGTCCTGCTTGCTGCTGCGATTTGCGGATGACACATACACGGAGAGCTACATCTCGACCATCGGTGTTGATTTCGTACGTTTTGGAAAATGGTATTTTGGAGGCTGAAACTGACAACTAGGCAGAAAATCCGAACGATCGAGTTGGATGGGAAGACCGTGAAGTTACAGATCGTAAGGGCTCAAGTACACCGCTTCGCAGGTATTAAGGGCTAATGGATCATAGTGGGATACTGCTGGACAGGAACGCTTCCGGACCATCACTTCATCATACTACAGAGGCGCTCACGGAATCTGCGTTGTCTACGATGTCACAGATATGGACTCATTCAACAACGTGAAGCAATGGCTCCAAGAGATTGATAGATACGCCACAGAAGGTGTCAACAAGCTTCTCGTAGGCAACAAGAGCGATATGTCAGACAAGAAGGTCGTTGAGTATACAGTTGCAAAGGTACGTCCTATCACACGCTCAATATCACCTGTTCAGTATCGTTCGAGACATCCGAATCAATCCCAGCCTAGAACGATGACTAACGTGGATCTTCTTCCAGGAGTTCGCCGACAGCCTAGGTATCCCCTTCCTCGAAACCTCAGCAAAGAACGCCAGCAATGTCGAGCAAGCATTCTTGACCATGGCCCGCCAGATCAAGGAGAGAATGGGAACGACGACAGCAAACAATAAGCCAACCGTACAAGTCGGAGGAGGACAGGGAGTGCAATCGGGATCAGCCGGGGGCTGCTGTTAGACAATTTTCTATGTTAGTGCTACTTTGAACGAACGGGATGACTAGTTTTCCTTCCCTCTGCGCATTAGATCGTTTCGAAGCGACTTCCTCTGCATTGCTCCCTTCGCTCATGGTTCCTCTGGATTTGGGCACATACAATACACACACCACGCATTGGGGGATAGATATGTAATGGGTGGTGGGGGGTGATTTCAAGCCGTTGACTTGGCTGGCGTGTGAGGGAATTCGGGGGAATTTGACTCTTTTCTTTGCCTGGGTCTTTCCGAGTGTCTCTGCTTTGGTGCTTGCTGCGCGGTTCTTTATACTAGCAAATCATCCAAATCATACTTGGGCATTGGTATCGCTCCCTGAACTTGTGACTTGGGGACGAATATGGTCAGAATCACAATACCGGCTACTTTTTGTTAAATCTTTGCACGGGCTATCGCATAACAGCATGATTGGGGCATAATGTCTCAATTTCACCATCCTTGCCTGCCCCGAAGGATCAGGACAGTTGTGAATGCCCACATCAGTTTACAGTATCCCAATGGATTTTAAAGAGTTAGTGATTTGACTTTCTATGGGGGGGGGTCAGAGTATAGATGCACTCCAATGGCCAAGTGACCGGAGCTCTAATGCAGTCAGCTCGCCTTGGGAATAGACAAAATGCTTGGCCTTGTTTGATTTGATTGTGACTGTAGAACATAAGCGAACATGACATTTCAATTAAATGGAGCACTTGTGACAATAGCTGTGTCAACTTGCCTAGGGCTGTGGAAGCTCCATCATCTATTGTATCCATTCCAAGGTTCTCTTCTTAAGCCGCCGTTCGTATGTTTGCATATTTTCGTTTCTTGCCCCTTATTCAGTATTAGGAAAGGTTTATTCCAGGCCAAGACCTCCCCCAGCACCATCATTGGCTGGTCCCTTCTAATGTTCCCAATTCATCCAGCCCTCTCGCAGAAGATGCGTCCCTCAAGCCATCTTTGAATATCGAAATCCCATTAGGCGATTTCCTATGACTTGAATCTCAAAAACTGGATAAGACTTGTGAATCATTTGAAGTTGACTAAATATGCTAGACCTCTCCATTACTTTTGAAAGGGGTAATGATTGCACAAGCCAAAATTCAATGAGCTTCTAGCTGGGAAGGAGGTAGAGCTGCAGAAGCGAGATCCAAAACTCCTTAAACGTGACAAGAGGAGCAATGAAAATTACTTCCTCCGAATATCCCAAAAAGCCCCGAATAAGAAACAATTCACCGCATTTTGCAGCCGTAACAATAACGTGGTTGCCTGTTACACACCAATCACGTGCAGGCGCAGGTGGTGTGGTTGCCGCTGCCTACTTCGTGTGCAGATCGTATGACCATGAAGTCATCTGCACCTCATTAAAGGTGAGTTCATTGTCTCGCAACATCATCTCGCTTCCTTCAGTAAAATACGATCCAACGCAACTTCGAGTACAAAAACAAGCTCTTCACAAATAGACCAAAGTCAGACGATCCACTCCTACTTAAGGTACACGGCATGGCTTAACACAAGGTATCACAGCAAAGAAAGCAAAATGGGCCTGCTGGGATTAATCTGCTTGATCATCGTCACGATATTCAGTCTGTCTCTCTCACCTCTCTCTCCAACTTGGAAACTAACAGAAAACTTCTAGTTCCTCCCCTAGGAGTCTTCTTCGTAGCAGGCTGTGGTGCGGATGTCCTTTTCAACATATTGCTCACTTTCCTCGGGTACGTCTCTCCTACTTTACTTTCAGTCCGCTCCGTAAAGGTGAGAGTATGATGTTGATGGATGAACTTGTAGCTTCATCCCAGGCCATTTCCATGCGTTCTACATCATCTTCGTGTACTACAACCGGAAGGATCAGCGTAAGAAGGGGATCCCGCTCGCTGGGGATGCTCCGTTGATTTTCAGCGATCGGGTGCAGAATGGTGGGGGCCGGCCGGTGGTGTATGACCATGGTCCGAGGTATTGATGTCCCAGCGTGCTTTGAGTGTTGGCAAGGGGTTGGCAGGGAGAAGGACAAGCAAGCAGAGAGCATGGGAGGACTCCTTTCTGATGACTGATGATACACGATATTATGAGTTTTCTAGCTTCATGCACAGAGAAAGTGAAAGCAATTGAGGTAATTTCTTGATAGCAAAGAAGTTCATAAATCATAGCAGCATAGTTCGGCCTTATTTTCCAGCAAGGGATAAGATACTATAGGAGGTGTGTATAATATAATGAACGCGCTCCACTAAGCTTCAGCACCATTTCAGCCAGTGACTTGCACTTGTTCTTGAGATTTTCCCTCTGTGGTCGGCCGAACTTCGCTGCCGTCCACTTGCTTCTTCCCACCAAACCAGCTCCTCAGCAACGCAGGCAAGAATGCTGCCGTCGTCGTATTTTCAGAGAAATCCATACGTCCCTGCAAGTCAATCTTTCTCTTTCTCGTGATCTTCACGTTACCCAGAGTAGTGGCAGCTAAGACACAGAGCCACATAAATGGCAATATGCTGATGAAAGCCCAGACAACACCGTTTCTAATCTTGTCCTCAAGCGGTCCCAAGATATCCGGAGGTAGTTTGGGAAGACCTGGCTGAGTTGGGGATGCGTTCAAGGAGAATCCAACCTTGTTGAAGAAGACCGTGGACATCAATGTCATTGCTAATGTTCCTCCAAAGGGAACAGCGAACGAAGTCATGGCTACAACAGCTGCGATGTCGCCTGGGAAGAACCCAATTCCGTGGAGAGTGCCTGGCATGAAACGCAGGCCAGTCCCGGCACCTGTAATTGCCATCATGAAGGCGATGGTTGTAGGGTGGCCTTGGTGGAGAGCCCAGGCCAGAACAGATATGCCGGTTGCCTCAGTGACAGAGCCCAGGAACAGTGGGAGAAATGTCTGTCGGGGCCAAAAGTTACAAAACATCATTGCGAGGTAAACACCAACTGTTTGCATCAGTAGAATTCTTGCGAGAATCGGGCTTTCTTACTTCCAATTCCTGGTGTGTAGTAGAGAAGCTGAATGCCAGCAGTATCGGTCGCATAACCTTTCACATTAATATAGTAGAAGTCGGTGAAGTAAAGGACGGCGGTTATTGCTATACGAGTTAGTGTTAACAATGATTCAGATATTGGTTTGCGTACCCATTCCTGTTGCGAAGTTAATGTAAAAGAGCAAGTACATGTTTCTTTGCGCAAGTAATGCCCACTTGAAGACCGGTCTTTCAAGGGGAAACTTTCGAGAGAGATATCTCCCTGGAGCCATCAGGTATTGCCAAAGCACGAAGCAAACCGAGAAAATTGAGCCTATGGTTAGAGTAGTCACCACTCGAGCATCTTGCCACGGATAACTTGCACCACCCCAGGTCAATCCTAGCACGAGAAAACCCAGCCCGCAGAGAAAGAAGAATTGGCCGAAAACATCGATTGTTGATAATTGTGCCTTGAACTTCCGAAATCCTCTTAGCTCGCTGTCTTGTCCGAGAAGCTCAGGCAAGGGCTGGGGCCCTAGTAGCTGTGGTCGGAGCACCAAGAATACCAGGACTATGCCAACTGCTGCAACTGGGAGATTGATGGCGAAACACCATCTCCAGTTTCTGTCCGCAAGGAAGCCACCAATCACGGGTCCAATTGCATAGGATAATCCAGCAAACAAAGCAAAAATGCTGTTGTTCTTAGCGTTCTCCTTCAAGGTCACCTTGTCGGCCATAATGACTCGAGTCGACACGTTAATACCAGACACTGACAGTCCTTGCAGAGCTCGACCAAGAATGAAGACCGGAAAAGCCTTCAAAGGGGCTGCAGTACATAAAGCGCTTCCTATGAGCATGATGACCAGAGTAAGCTCTAATGTGGCGGTGCGGCCAAATATGTCCACTTAATATCTGATCAGTATGGAGTATGGAGTATGGGTATTTGCTGATTCTGAGGAGCCGAAGTGCTGAAGTCCCCAGACAATGGGAGCAATAGTTCCTGCTCTCGATATTCGCCTTCCAAAACAACAATAAATTAGTGTGAAAGAAACTCACCAATCTGACCCCAAAAGGGGATAAAGGTCGCAGAGCACAAACTGAATATCGAGATAATGAAGTTCATCTGTTTCAATTCACCTGGTAAAATCAGTAGGCATGCCAATAGAGATGGGAAGGTAGTCACCAAACTCAGAGGCAACTCTGGAGAGCGCCGAGGCAACGATAGTAGTATCGAGGGCCTGGAGGGCGAAAGGGAAGAAGATTCCTGATGTCTGTTATGTCATATTCAAAGGCAAGTATAACATAAGAAAATTGCTCGGAGAACTTGGAGCTTACCAACGATGAGCCGAATTCGATACCTTCTTGCTGCCAACTGTTCGTTTCGACATATTTGGCACCGACCTTTTGAGTCTCTCGCAATGGGCTGGGCGACACTTGGGTTGACTTTTGTAGCATCGTTTGGTTTGACATCTAGAGACGTGGCAGCTTCCACGTGACGAGGTAGTTGATTTATTGTCTCGAGGATTGGCTCTTCCGACGGCTCTTCTGGCTGCCTGCCCTGATATTCGTGAATACAGTGCTGAGTCTTGCGTCTGCTCTTAAAACCTCCCCGAAAGATACTCATGATTGCTTAAGCGGGTAACTTAACGTGCTTGAGACGACAGTACGAGGCTAGCTTCAAAACAATGCAGTACAAGGCGATGTAAAGTTATAGGAGAGACTGGATCTTGCCAAACAACGCTCGACTTGAATAAATCACCGAATGCTATTGATGAGAAGAAGCATACTCAAGCTGAAAAATGAATCCTGCGAACGTTTTCAGCTGCGTGCTTGTGTAACGGCTAACGGTCCTCAAATGCAACGGTGACAGTGTCAGCATGGAGATGCTTTCTCCCGCGCCAGTGGTGGCTCAGTGGCTGAGCAGCTGTTCGTAAAAAGACACGTGATAGAGTGACGTTAGATCACTCCATAACCACTCTGCATTTCAGCTGCAAGACCACGGCTGTGGCCCTCACCTAAGGTACATATCGTCCGATCGGGTGCTGATAAAATTGAGATGAGAGGGGTGTTGCGAGGGAGTGATGACAACGCGGGAAGGTAAAATTAAGGTTACCGTAGAGCATCACGTGCTACCCCACACTTCCCACGATCCCAGACAACGGTTGCCCACTCACGCCCACCTCATGCCACTTCCTCCTCCGCTCCCCCGTGAGCTGGTCGGCCACCGTGACCGAGGTCATACACTGCTCCGACGTATCTGACCAACATCTAATAGGCAGAATCATCCAAAGCGCGTTCGAGTTTCTCCAGGCCGCAGTTCTGCACGCAAAGTATATGTATTCCTGAAATCCAGCGCCAGCCCAGCTCAGATATCTGCCCCACTAAACCTCACAACCCCGCCCCCAGCACCAGCTGCTTGTCACGTTGCCCTGGTGAGAAGGCTCTGCGTCAGCCCTCCGGGAACAGTCTCCCTCAAATCCTACCTATCGTTAACGTTCCTTCGATCCGTTCTTGCGGGCTCCACCTTGCTGCAGCTGTCTCTCAATCACGATCTCGTTTCGTGGTCAGAAAGTTAGATTTCCCAGTCGCTCCCGGCAAAAGCCCTGTACCAACCAAAACATCCTCTCATCCGAATCCTCGGGCTTCGACACCACATCTGTCCACTGTGAGGGAATTCAAGCTCCTTTTAACGCCCGGAGAAGCAGTAGCTCGTCTTCACATGCTTTGACACTGTTGTCGTCCGGCTGTGCTTTCCGTCTCTGTCGAAGGGAGCAGACTCAAGCTGATCAAGCCCCCTTTGCAGCATACCACATTCTGCCAGTCGAGTGGGGTCAGATACTTGTCCCACGCTGCAGGGAATCTTGGATCGAGGTTACAGATTTACACTCCAATTAGAAATTATTTCGTGGTACGTCGAGAGCGTTTTGCTTGCTGTTTCGAGGCCATCACAAATTCGGTGCTACGGACGTTGATATTAGCTCGGCATTTGTCCCCAAGCTAGTGTGCGGGAGTTTACGCCAAAGTGCATCGGCCGTCTGACCGGCTTCAGAGTTGTTCTGTGTTTGGTTGCAGTAGAAGCATCATGCGGGGCATCCACCCCCACTATGGCCCATTTTTGTAGCACCTCAGATATAACCAAGGCTCTCCGGCTGCTCTGCCGTCTAGAAGTAGCTCCATCCTTCCCATTCATTTCAAGTCTTTCGACAACGCTTCAAGTGGGATGCCGTCCTACTGTCTCCAAGATTGTCATTACTTCTACCGCACAGCTTTGCGCGGTTTGAATATCGCCACTTCCATTTCTCCGCTCTACGCCTGAACACACAAAAGGACTGACCAAGATGCCTTCTTTACACACAGCTGTTCGTACTTTCACCATGCCAAAATCGTTAAATGAATCGTTGGCCGAACCAGGTCACCCTCATTTGGCCGTTGATAGTGGACGATCCCTTGACTCGGCTAAGAAAGTCAGCGATGGATATACGAAAGAGCAGAAAGATCCCCTTGCTAGCAGCCAACCAAGTCACAAGCAAGGCATCACATTTGCAGCGCAAGACAAGCTACCAAAGTTACCTATCCCAGACCTAGAGAGCAGTACGTCTAAATACCTTGCCGCCTTGAAGCCTCTCCAAACGCCAAGGGAGCATGCCGAAACTCAACAAGCAGTCGAAGAGTTCTTGAAATCCGAGGGCCCAGAATTGCAGGAGAGACTGAAAAAGTATGCAACTGGAAAGACAAGTTATATCGAGCAATTTTGTAAGTCATATATTTCCGACAAAGAAAGTAAATACTAATCATTACCAGGGTACGACTCGTACTTAAATTTCGACAATCCTGTTGTCCTTAATCTCAATCCGTTTTTCCTTCTCGAAGACGATCCTACACCTGCCAGGAACAACCAAGTTACTCGCGCTGCTTCACTAGTGGTTTCTGCCTTGTCATTTGTGCGAGCCGTTAGGAGGGAGGAATTGCCGCCTGATACTATCAAAGGTACACCGCTTTGCATGTATCAATACTCCCGATTGTTTGGTACAGCTCGTGTACCAACGGAGAATGGTTGCCACATTGGACAAGACCCAGACTCGAAGCACATGGTTGTTCTCTGCCATGGCCAGTTCTATTGGTTCGACGTTCTGGATGACAACTCGGACTTGATCATGACCGAGAAAGATGTCTCGATCAACCTTCAGACCATTGTAGATGACGCTCAACAGACACCAATCCAGGAGGCGGCCAAGGGAGCGCTTGGCGTTCTCAGCACGGAGAACCGAAAGATTTGGTCTGGCTTGAGAGATGTCATGACGCGCGAGGAAGGATCGAATAACGCGGACTGCCTTGGAATAGTAGATTCTGCCTTGTTCATACTCTGTCTGGACTATACAGAACCAGCATCCGGTGCAGATCTATGCCAAAACATGCTTTGCGGAACTAGTCAGATCGAGAAGGGAGTTCAAATTGGTACTTGCACAAATCGATGGTATGACAAGCTACAAATCATCGTATGCAAGAACGGCAGTGCGGGAATCAACTTCGAACACACAGGTGTAGATGGACACACTGTGCTTCGGTTTGCTAGTGATCTTTACACGGATACTATTCTTCGATTTGCTCGGTCCATAAATGGACAAGCTCCAAGTCTGTGGGCTTCAACTAGCCCAGATCCATCAAAGCGAGATCCTAGCAGCTTCGGAGATGTTAGCACCACTCCGCACAAACTCGAATGGGACATGGTCCCAGAACTGAGCATTGCTTTGCGATTCGCTGAAACCCGACTTGCAGATCTGATTCAACAAAACGAGTTCCAAACTCTGGACTTTGCTGCCTATGGCAAAAACTTCATGACGTCGATGGGGTTTTCCCCCGATGCTTTCGTCCAGATGGCTTTTCAAGCAGCTTACTATGGTCTGTATGGTCGTGTGGAATGTACGTACGAGCCGGCGATGACGAAGGTCTATCTTCACGGCCGCACCGAAGCCATTCGATCTGTGACACCTGAGTCTGTTGCCTTTGTTCAAGCGTTCTGGGGTGAGAATCCACCGCAACAGAAAATCGATGCATTGAAAAAAGCTTGCCAGAAGCACACAGCCAATACAAGAGAGTGCGCAAAAGCTCAAGGGTGTGATCGACATCTCTACGCTCTCTTCAGCGTCTGGCAGAAAGCGCTTGATGAGGATGGAGCCGAGGCCGCAAGTAGCACTGGCTTGAGTAGTAATGGATATTCCAGCCCCGTTGATGGTATGTCTGAGCGAGATCCAGCATCGGTCGTTGGCAGCCCAGGCAGAAACTCGGTCTTATCGGACGGTGACGATGGAAGAAGCATCCGTTCAAACGGGCAGAGAAACCGAGGAAACTCCTCGCCCTCTCGAGGGCAGCAACACAGCATGCCCTTGATTTTCGCCGACGGAGGGTGGGATAAACTTAACAATACGATCCTCTCAACCTCAAACTGCGGCAACCCTTCACTCCGACACTTCGGATTCGGGCCCACGACTGGAGACGGTTTTGGAATTGGATATATCATCAAGGACGAGGGGATCAGCATTTGCGCAAGCAGTAAACACAGACAAACCAAGCGTTTCGTAGATGCACTTGAAAGCTACCTGCTCGAAATCCGACGCATCCTCCGCTTAACACAACGAAGAGGTACCAGTCCCAAGGCAAGCCGAGCGCGAGAGGCCAGCTTGACCAGGCCAACTGGCCACCGACTTAAGTCTCGTGGCCGCGTGATCAAGGCCTCTGACGCTGGCAAGAGGTCGCCTGGAACCATGACTCCAGTGGATGACAGCTCAGCACAGAGCGACGACGAGGGTTTGGGAGGCTGTAAGTTCTTTTTCCATGATTCGATTTGAGAGATTGAGGCTGACGCAAGACACAGATGGCTTCTTTGATGCGGGCATGCTTCTTCAGGCTCTAAAGGCGAGAGGAGAGGATGTTGACGATGGGAACGTCAAACCTTCTGAACGAGCGACTGTCAATGCGAGGCGGCGGGAGATCGGCAAGAAACTGAGGTTGAGCGAGTACTGAGGCGTGAGGGGGTGGTGATGCACTGACGATCTCGAAACGGATCTTGATAAGATACTGACTGTGTAACACTCAATGTTTCCTTGCAGAATCTGGTCTGCTGCATTCATTTTTTAAGCATACGATAGGTAGGATTGGAGAGCACAGCGTTTATGAAGTTTATTCTTATTGGTTGCTTATTTCGAGTCAGGCTGCCTCGCCTTGGCTTGCAGCATGCTTTGTTTGTTTCGAAACTTTTTCGATAAATTGAAGTGACATGCTCCTCGAAATGTCTCTGCCAGCCCCCGACGCCACATGCCTGCGGTGTATCGGAAGGATCGAGTTTTACTCTCCACCAACATTTGACAAGGCAGAATTGCCATACTCAAAAAAAAAGATTGCCAAGCTGAAAGATGATGTGATCTCATTTTTGTGCTTAGAATTCAGAAACTAAGAGAAAAATTGTTTCGCGGTGTGTGTGGAGAAACTTCCAAGAGTTGCCGCGTCTCGCCCGTGATCTGGGCCGAGGCGATGAGGATGATTCAATGGAGGGGTGGAGCGCGATTGCGATTGCGATTGCGATTGCAAGGACTTAGGGCTGGCGCGCGAGTGCTGCGACGCGAGGCAAGGAAAAATAGAAGGTAAGCGGGCGGGATGCATTCCAGCTAGGGAAATCGCAGTTGGTAAGTTGGGAGTGTACATAGTACCTGTGGTCAGCAGTCCATGTCTAGCTTATGATGCGAGTTGCTGCAGGTACAGTAAAGTACCTCCGTACGGATTTAGTGTTGATGCAGTGAGAGAGAGAGGTCCTGTGCTGTTGGGATTTTTGATGAAGGCGTCTGAGAAAGTTGGCGATAGGCATGGATAAGAAACACGAACAGGCCAAGGCGCGGTGATGAGGTGGACCAGTGGAAATGGGAGGAGGATTCGAGTACGCAATCACATGATTCCCTGTGGACCCCCTTGATGGTGACCACGTTTGCTCTGTTTGTTCGTGTTCCTTCCTGATTTCATCCGATGTCTTTCCCACCCCTGCCCCTGAACTCTTGCATTCTCATCGGAGAGTCTTGGTTCTCGGCCAGCAGCGCAACGCCCGAAAAAGAGAACCACGCATCGGCTTCCTCTTTGCGTCCTCGGCCCCCTTAGCCACCACAGCCATTGGCTCCGCGTACCTGCGTCTTGCGGCATGCAGGCTGCACTTCTTTTTCCATCCGCTCCCCCCTTACAGAAAGAGCCGGTCTCCTCGCATTTCGCAATGCTGACTTGCTAATTCTAGACCTTCGGCTGCAGGCGGATGCGGATCCATCTAATCGCTAGACAGGGGAATCATCTCCACCCACCAACGGCAGGATCGAGAAACATCTCGACTGGTAAAACGCACTAGGCCTCCTGTTCCGCCATTCACATGCGCTCGGCTAGGCAGGGCGACCCGCCGGACGGGATGCCGTAGGGAGTCTACAACGTAGTCAGGGGCAGCAGGGGACTAGCGTTTCAACATCGCCCCAACTGCGAATGAGGCGTGGGCGAGGGGCCTGACATTTTCGAGCTGGTGGAGTCCACGTACCTTGTCCGGAGGAATTCAGGAAAAACACGTACTATGTACAACGTAAGCATCAATGTCCGAAAAGGGGGAAGCTCCAAAAAGGAACGCCGCAGAAAGCTTGGCTAAGAACGCGGCCCACTCCGCTGGCGGGTTGGGAAAACATGGGACCCAGGAGACCGGTGCTCAGGCTGTCCTGTGCACACCTGGCCCGACATGGGACGGCAGCCTTTCACCTTCACTTTTGGGGGTGTTGAAACGCCGAGATTCACTCTGCAGTCTGCAGGTGCTTGGGCGAGAACAGAGCAAGGAGCAACAGTGACTGACTGGGTTCTGCCGCCCGCCAAACAGTTCGTCTGCTCCCCGTTGAGTTGGCAAGCGAGAAGCCCTGCCCTTCCTTAAAGCGTGTCCCACCCCTTCGTCTTCCGCTTTCGCTCTTTTCCCCTCCATCCAACCTTTTGGCTCTTCGTTCCTTCTACGCAACTTCTCAGTCGCACTTGACGTTGCGCGGGATATTCTTCATTCTTTTTGGAATTCCCTGAACACTATCGTACTACAGTACCTTCACCCACAGTCACTCCTTGTTGATAGAGTCAACTGCGTCTGCATCCCTTCTCGCACATATTCACTCACCTTTGTTACGAAACAAACACTCTCGACGAGCCGCTTAAATTCGCTCCGCTTACCGCCAACTTTTACCATCTTTGAAAGATACTCGTCAAAATGCGTTCCTCAACTCTCTCCAACCTGGCCATTGCGGCCTCCTCTTTGCTGGTCAAGGAAGTCTTTGCTGGTCCTGTAGGGAAGAGAGACACGTATGTGGTTACAGATGTGGTTATTGTTACCGCGGAGATGACTGTCTATGATTACGGTACTTCTTTCTCGACTGGAGCACCCGTTGATGTTGCAACCTACACGTCCGAAGGAGTTCCCGTCCTTATCCCGGCCCCGGCAACAACCTCAAGCACGAGCACTCCAGTTCCCATCAGCACACAAGCTCCCGCGGTCTTCATTGAGAAAACCACTGAGAGCACAACATCCACAACTTCAACCACTCCAGCCCCAGTTGTTGTAAAGCCTACCACTGTAGCTCCGGTCGTTGTTCCTACCACCCTCGTCCCTGTCGTCTCATCGCCTGCCCCAGTCTCGACTCCTACCACTGGCAGCACCACTTCCTCTTCAGCCAAGCGTGGTCTCGCTTACAACGATGCCTCTCTCCTTACCGGCTTCACTGGCTCTAACAAGATCTCTTGGGCTTACAATTGGGGCTCCACAACCGCATCCATCCCCTCCACGCTCGAATACGTTCCTCTCCTCTGGGGAGCATCTTCATCCTTCACAAACAATTGGATCTCGGCAGCTACCAAGGCGCTCGCCTCCGGCTCCACCCATCTCATGTCCTTCAACGAGCCCGACCTCAACACTCAAGCCAACCTCTCTCCTCAAGCAGCAGCAGCGGCATACAAGACCTACATGGACACCCCCTTCGCCGGCAAGGCCCAGCTCGGTTCCCCAGCCGTCACCAACGGCGGTGGATCCATGGGCCTGACCTGGCTTAAAAACTTCATCAGCGCATGCACCAACTGCCAAATCGACTTTGTCTGCATCCACTGGTACAACGGCGGCGATGCCAACGCATTCATGTCCTACATCGACAATGCCTACGCAGCGGGCGGCAACCGACCTCTCTGGATCACCGAATTCCAAGGTCAGGGCGATACCAACGCCCAGAACACCTTTCTCCAGACCGTGATCCCACAACTCGACGCCTCGCCCAAGGTTGCGCGCTACGCGTACTTCATGGCGAGCGACGGAGTCCTCTTGAGCTCCGGCTCCACGCTCAGCCCTCTCGGAAACACTTTCGCGAGTGTCGCGTAAATAAAACATTTCTCTCTTTCTCGCTTGGTTAGCTCCCGCCGAGACATTTTGGTTAAGGAAAGGGGCCCAAGCGAACGAATTTACGAACCATACATTCTACAAAATCCATTATCACGACCACTACCTCCAATTTTTGGAGATAGGCTGGCTGGCGAAAACCTTACGTTCTTTGTACATAGCTTTTGAATGCAAAACATTAGGGGGCGCAGCAACAACACGAAAATGAAATGCATTGAGATGAAAATGGGTTAGATTGGATCTGGCGTATGAATAGCTGGCAAGCAAGCAAGCGAGCGAGAAATCTTTGGCTAGATCGTCCGTCCATTCTTGGATTCAATTGTTGTAGCATTTTGAAATGAATACAAACAAGAATTGGCTATGCCGATTTCTTTTGATTTTGAAGCCCGGGTTATGAATTTTTTCCGCTTTGGATTGTAGAGGTGTGACATTTGCGTGCCGGATGCAGTTCGTCCATTCCGCGACTCACATCCAGTACCCACAGTATCTCGGCATACCCCTCACCTCCAGCTCACTTCCCCCAACTCAAAATAACCTCTCCCAACAGAACCTTAAATCCTCAACCTCCCTCCCTCTTCCCATTCCTACTTCATCCTATGTCTTAACAATCAACTCTGTTGCACATCGCACCTCGTATCGCTCCACTCCCCCTCTCAGTCCCAAATTCCAATTCAATAATCCAATAATTCATGCTTCCCTTTACGGGATGGTGGGGTCTAGAACCCTTCAGCCCCCTTCAGCCAGGCTATTGAACCACTCTATTGAGAGAGTAGGGGCCGGTTGAGGGCTGAGCTAAGCTAAACGACGGTTTTCGATGTTGATGCTTTTCTTGCTAGCCGATTAGATATATACTCCTGGGTGGTAAGGTTCTGGGGGTGGGCAGGAGGTAACAGGAAGGGCACGTGATCTGGTGAATGCCCTGGTTGTGAGCTGGAAGGGTGGAAGGCGGGATATTTTTTCAGAGAGGGTGGAGGGGTGTTATTTGTAGTTTGTTTGATTGAGGTAAGTAAAGTTGTGTTGTTTTGCTTTGATTGATGAGGAGGGTTACTTGGAGAGTTGAAGGGTGATGGTCGTAGGGTTGGATGTGAAGATGAGGGAGAAGGTAGGCATGTTGCACACGTGGTATTTAGGTTGGGTGGGTAGAAGAAGGTTGTGAGACCTATGGGAAGTAGTTTCCGCATTAGAAAGCCTCCAGGCATCGGCGGAGTCAGTATCATGATGGAGGCGAGTGTGTTCTATATAAGGCCTTCTCTGTTCTGCCAAAGGCTGTAACTGGTGCAAGCAGTCGCGTTCAGACGCAAACATATGGGTTGGTGAGACCTTTCTCTTGGTCTGACTTCTTGTTGTGCTAGCAGTGTTCGTCTTGTGCGGTCTTCCTCTTACACTGCTAGCTTCATTATCCCTCGTTCTGCAGTAGTACTGCATCGCTGGCAATTACTACCGCTAAATTCCATAATGTCCAGAAATACAGTTTTTGGTCTTATTGACAGCAATGAAAAAATCGACAATAAGGAATACATACAAAATGATTGTCGATACCGAGCCCAAGTAGCGTTCTCTTGAAGTAAAAGTAGGACTTCAACATGCTCGTTTACTTTTGGAGAAGTTTCTCCTTGCTTGAATACAAGGCAATGTCGTCGGCACCCTTCGGGTGGACTCTCATTTCAGACGTCCTGTGGTTTTGTTGATGGTTCAAGGTTTGATTATATACTTGAGTTAGAGGGCTCGATTGACTGGAATCTTCCTGGCTCAGGGGCTAGCTCTTGCCTATTTGAGTTGAGGTGGAGACCAAGCTTTGCGTTTTGTGGCTCGATGACCCCGTTACTTGAACATGAGCCTTCGACCTATATATTCAACCACTTGCCCATGAACTGCTCGACCACGTCGAAAGATCACTCAGGATTCCCAATAGCTCCTGCGGAGAGTCCAGAATGAAGTCCCTAACATCGTTAGAAGTTTCTGTAATACAATTTGAGCTTTGAAGGACTGGCAGCTCGATATTTAAGAACTACACGCTCCTAGAAGTTGAGATGTGAGAGATGCCGTTTCTTTGCGTGGTTTTGTGGATCGTGACAGTGGTGAGCAATTGACAACAAGGAAGAAATGGCCTTTCGAGGCTCAGGCTGAGGCTGAGGCTGAGGCAAAGTCGAGGAGGAGGTGTTCGCGGTAAATGCAAGTCCTTGTTCGCCACCATAGAAAAATATTTGTTCATGTTACACAAAAGCAGCCAGGGGTGCGTTCATCCATACATTTGAGGATACGGTTGACGCTTGCTGGTTCTGATAGGGTTGGAGATATGAACATATATATAGGGCATCGTTAGCGTTTGCTGATTGAAGCGAGGTCATGGCTTGCCGGCTTTGCTAGTTGCTCTTGCCAAATTGAGCTGGAAAAGCTGTGATTTAGTGATGCCGCACATGTGGACCTTGATAGCTGGTCAAGTGATAAGCTCAGCGTGCTTCAATCCCTGAGACAGGAACTCGAGTTCACAGTAGCGAGGGTGGAAGCTTGATTTGACCTCTATATATTCATGGCGAGAATTATTTAGCATTAAGCAGCCGGCAAAAAATGGAAAGATTCAGACCATGTGGTCGATCGCTACCAGAACCAAGTTTTCCAAAGGTTGGCTATGAAAGACTGAAATTCAAGACTTTGATGATCGCGCCACGATGTCCCAAGGATTGGAAGATGTATGCAGCTCGTTTAGTTTCCTACCATGGTCTCTGCTTGGAGACTGCCCTTTTTGACAACAATTCAGAACTTGACAACAAAGTGATGATGTTCCGATGCTGTTCCAGCCTCAAGTGGGATTGTGCTGGCGTCGAGTGTAAGCTGCTTCAGGAAGAGTACTCTGATCTGGGGCCCTACTGATTTGATATTCCTCGGGAAATGTTGACTTTGCAGACGGAGCGCTGTGAGTTCTTGGAAAGTGATCAGGCACAAGATGGTTATGATTGCTGGTCAGAGATGCGAATATATAGAGAGAGAGGCAAGCCGTTTCCTGTGTCAGGTTGCACGCAAACTGCCTCCCAAGTGGGAAGGTCCGCAGGTGGAGACCCAATAAGTCTGGATTTGGTAGTATACCCCGCTTCTGACCAGAAGAGCAACTGTTTTGGGATGGCATTCACGCATATTCTGACTTGTGGTGCCGTAAAGGTTTTGAAGAAGGATATATATATACGTCGATGCTAGTGAGAGAGCAGAAACTCTGTGAGACTCTGAGGCAAAAAGAGGGAGGAGCGATGGTGACTGAAGGAAGCCACCAGGCTGAACACCACAACAGTCGAGACTTTACGGGAACTATAAAACACAACAATAGTGCTTGTCGAGTCAACGCTCGACACTACATTGGGTTGCAGAAAGTTGCGAAAATAGTCTCTCCTTTTTTCGTGACACCAAAAAACATATCGACAGCAAGGAGAGGAATGAAATCTCGAGGCTGAACTAGCCTCAAGTCTCAAGTGAGGATACGTCGGCCCACGGGAGAGTGCAGCGAGGCACATTCCCTCGGAAACAACGTCTGCATTACATTGAATTTGGCCTTGCTCGTCGGAGCATTCTGGTTGGAAGGAGTCAAAAATCAGACACGGATTGATCTTGGTTCTGTGCGTTTTGATGAGTGGATGGAGGGAGGAGGGTTGAAGGGAGAGAAGAAATATTTATACCCTCCGGGATATGAAGGGTCGTCTCTCATGTGACACTCCACAGAGGTCACCATTTCAAGGGTTTCAAAATTTCTTCCTGAAGTCACTTTTCTTGCTGAAAATCCAAAAATACTCAATGGCCAGCAAACTGCTCAGGGCAAGGGTGGTAGATCGAGTCTAGCAGATGAACTGGTTCTATTCTGTACAAATAATGCGCTGTTGTCGTAGCGACCTTCCAGGCTGTTTAAGCTTCTGCTCCAAGCTTACAGCCCTGGAAGCCTCACTGTATTCAGTTTTCTTTCGGAACAACGTTCTTCAGGATCACGCGATCAACTGTCATGTGACGTCGCTTGGCTTCAGTGAGATTTACGCGGCTAGTCTCAATTAGGCTTAGCTAGATCCGGGGGAGGGGTTATCAACACCAAGGTCGACTACCCAAGTACCCTTCCTCCCTCCTTAGCCACAATCAACCACCACTTTGCGCAATTAGCATTCCATGACTTTACGTGAGGGTGCTACGCGTTACCGGTGGACCGACATTTTCTCTTCAGGATACTTGCGCGCTAAGCCCTTTGCTGGGTGATACTGACCCCTGCTTAAGCGCGGATCCGTACTCGGGTAAGTTCCCTGGCGCCTGCTCCGTTCCTCGGATTGGATAGAAACCAAAACACCAACATTCAACGATTTGTCAAAGCAGGAGCGCTCCTTCATATCCTCCGAAGCAGGATGGCACAATCGTTCATATATGGCGCAGTGTCAAGAACAATATGCCCAAAATCTTGTATTATCATATTAATCGCGTACCGCTAGGACTGCTGGGGGTCTTTCAGGGTTCTAGCAGTTCAAAGGCTACGAAGGTTCTATATAGGTAAATAGGTTTCCTTAGGTATGTAGGCCAAGGTGGCTAAAGCGGCAGGGATTCTAAGCTTTTCTGACGGTTGGCCCAGTCTCAGGTCGACGTCGAGGACTTTCGAAACGCACCCACGCACCTCTGTATCCTTAAACTAACTACGCTACGATGGCTCCTAAACCTACCATTGACACCATAGATTCCTCTGTAGACAGAACTTTCCCCCCTTAAGAGTCATAACATACAATACAAAATAAAAGCAGTACTCATCCAGACATATCGGATTCGTCCAGAGTCCCCTTGCCTGTTCACGAGGCGCCTTGACAACTGTCGACCGCTTCCTCAAGCTCAGAATCAGACGCGAAGATGTACCACTTCGTCACTGCGATCACTGCGATCCTAACATTGAGCGCAAGGCAAGTCGAAGCACAAGCAGTACTCGCGACTGATTGTTATTACAAGTTGGACAACCCAATAGCGCACAATCCACCATCGAACCCATGTGGTGCTGTGTCCTCTACTTCTGTTCGTCCTTCCAAATCTTTTACAAAGACGATCGCTGATGAGAGAAGAATTTCTTCGCCTGTTGCGTAGCAGGCGATAGTTGCCTCGAAGATGGAATATGCCACACTCCCAAACCGCTTAATGCTCCAGATGTGGCGAGCGGATGTATATCTACTTCCTGATCTCCTTATTCTCCCGAGATCTGCTCTGACAAGAACAGATTACATGGGTGGCTGCACAGACCCAACCTGGTCTTCTCCCGCCTGTGCACCGCAATGTTCGGACCTGAATGTCCCAGACGTAGTCTGCAACGACACTACGAATACTTGGCACTGTTGTGGCCAGAAAACGGCTCTATACATTGTGACAGCCCGACAGCCGAGACCTTTGCTGCGCCAGCTCCAGCTGCACTAGTAGCGACTTTTGTCGTAGGCTCAGCTCCTTCGACAATCGCAGCAACCCCGAGCTCGACATCCTTAACAACTTTGGCCACGCCCTCATCCTCAACATCACAAACATCAGGTAAAGTGGCAAATGACGGAGGTTTGAGTGAGGGCGCAAAAGCAGGCATCGAGATTGGCTGTGGAATCATTGGCCTCGCCAGTTTTGGTGCTTTGATTTGGTTCTTCATACACAGAAAGAACACGGATGAAGTGGAAAGCCTCGCCTCGGAAGCCCATTTCATGGCAAATAGATCAAAGGCAGAAATGCCGACAGAGAATTCATGGGGCAATAGACTAAAGGCAGAATTGCCAACCGAGAATTCATGGAGGGGAACGGAGAATAAGAGGGCAACTATAAGGGCTGAATTAGTGTGAGAAAATATTCATAACTCTATGTTTTTCAAACTCGTGAATATAGGATTGGAGAACCGACCACCCCTGCTGCTCTTGAACTATCCTCATTGAGTCCTCCCTGTAGTAAGAGCCCACTTTGCATTTAGAGATTGCGCTTTAACTTATATTTCTTAGACAAAAATAATCATCGGCATGTTTACCTGCCTCCGTCGCTCTCGGTAGGTTAGTGTGACAAAATTGAGTCGGTATTTAAGGGGTTGAAGTCGAAGTTGCAGACTGTAATAATACAAGTTATTACTGCTAGCAAAGAGGCATATAGGAGTGCAATAGTATTGTCTCTTGGCTATCACTGCAGTACAGATTACACTCTGCAGCCTTGGTGTAAATCTGGAGAGCCTCCTTGCTTCAAGATAGATCCGGGGAAGACTTCGGCCTCCTGCTAGTGTCGCACCGCAGCCATTAGTCGGCTCTCCAGCGGGTATTCCCAGCCTCGGCGACCAAACCGCTGGGATTGAATCGTCCAGTATCAATTTTTGGCTCTTACTTTGCAAAAGGTAAAATTTACCCATCTTTGAACTTGGGCTTCCCCACATCTTTCTTCCTTTGTGCACTTGCTCTCGAGCAAATGATAGTTTTCAAAAATGAACCAAAAACATCTCACTGAAGTCAGAATCTTTCTATCAAGTCTCGGCATATTGTTTTCCTGCTTGCAGTGGGCTTGTAGGCTTGTTTTACCAGGCGTCTTAAATGGCCACAACTCTTATCAGCAATGGAACGAGTTGTCTGTCATCGAAACCTGTCAGAAGCCTCAATATATGCGTTCGAACTTTCATTACAGCAGTTGGGGCATAATTGATCTGCCAGTCTCGGTGCTACTGTCACACGAGTATGATTTCTTCCATCTCTCCGCCCCTTTGCTCAACTTCCTTCAGTGCTTCCCCATCTATGATGCTATGAATATATGCATCTCCGAGAATAGTATAACATCGGCCTAGGTTCCCGTCTTCTCCTGGAGATATCGAAGGGGAGGCTTTGGGCCGTAAGATGTATGGTACTTTTCCACCGGCGAGGACAGCGACAAGGTCACCCTTTTGGCACTGCGCCGGAGCCAATCCCTAGGTACCGGTAGAGTTAGCAATTGCTCACCAGAGAATGTGCCGCAAGTGAACAATGTCCAAGGAAAAAATCATGAGACGGTCCATAGAGGAAATGGGTTCTGGCCCGAAACCAACAATGTACCCCCTCTCGGTGAAGATCAGACTTCTGCCGTATGTCGCATTGGGAAAGATTTGTTTGACATAATAAGCCTTGGGAGCGAGATGATTTCGGTCGAGGGTCGGCGTTTTCAGCCGGGATTCAAATTCCCGAAATTTGTCAAGGTCCTTCAGGCACATCATTCTCGAAAACGTAACTTCATCCCTATCCGGATGTAAATTCATCCCTCCGCATACAGTAATCCACCATGCAATCTCTCGTGGCTCTCCTGTGTGACGATATATAACTTTGGGAGAATTGCCCTTGTAGAACAAGAGCTGACATTTCTTAAACTTCTCTTCCCACGTTTCATCCGGGAAAGGATTCTCTAGAATGGTGTCAACGAGTATGCCTCTCACTGCCAGTTTCCTAGTGGCGACCTCCTTGACCGTCGCTATAGTATCGGTAGCAGCTGAAAACGCGTCCAAAAAATTTACCCTGAGCCGGTATTCCTTAAAATCGGGTTGGTGTGCCCAATCAGGAACAAAGGATGGCAATTGGTGTGATCGCTCGCCAACCAAGTAACTGAGAACATCCAAGTTCTTGTTCCTCTTGATAGATCCAAGGGCAGCAGCATAGAATACCTCTGCAAGAGAAGAAGTATAGTCGGGGCTCGACCATTCCAATTTCGTCACCCACGGCCAGGCCTAGCAGGCCATATACTTTGTCACGAGGATCCGTCACTTCTCGGGAAGCGAATAAAGATATCCAGTAGATGATGCTTCGTAATTTCATGTGTGCCTGGACGACATGTAAAAACCATAGAGCATTCAAGCATTCCCCTGTCTTCTGATAACCGTGCTTTTCCTCTTCCCTCAGTAGCTGGCGACAACAGTCACGAGTACGGCATTTCAGGCCTGGAAGGCGTGGTGAAAAGGTCTCTATTCGACGATACTAGACTAAAGAAAGAAGAGAGTTTTGAGCCCAGGGAGCTTAAAGACTAAATACAGGGTTGCGCCCGCGTGCTCACGTGACCAAGCGAGCCGAAATTTAGGAGCTAGTCCCAATCGGGAACAGCAACACCATTGGTTAAGCTGGGAGAGTGTGCAGCCGTAACAACAACATGTGTAAAGAAATTCGTCCTTGCACTAATTGCTAGCTCTACATCGAGGGTGTGTTGACCATACTGGAACACCACATCATTCGCTAGAGCGTGTTCTTGAACAGTCCCTAGCAGAGGTTGGTGGTTAGTACTCGTCACATCTTGCTGGGTGTCGAAAGCGACAAGGGTCAGAGGCAACATTCCCTCTGGCCAGGAGCACAAAGATGAGCACAAGCGGGAAACCGAATCAGGGCACTCACACAGCCTGTTCCACCAGGGTGAAGAGAAGAAACGATACAGGTGATCTCGAAGCTCGGCAGAACGTAAGTCCATACCGTGTATTGAGAAACCTGGATTCAGTGACTTGAACACATGGAGAGATTCGTTGCGCCCCAACTGTTTAAGCATCTCCATGACGAGTTCACAACCTTCCCAAGCTTCGCCCAACCAAACCAACACTAACTTCGCTCTCGAGTATATAGAACTCATCAAGGACACCTGGTGGGTGCGCTCACGCAAATCGGTTTGATTTATACACAAAGCATCAGTCCAGAGGATTCGCTGCTGGTCACGGTACCGCAGATGGCAGAGCGCAGAATGAAGATTCTTGGTGATAAGAACCTCCTTCCCCTCGAGACTGACCGGCATGACTGGCGTCACGTCGCCCCAGGCATACGATAAAGCTTCGTAATCGACATCTTTCTCGAAAGATGCCAGGCTGAAGCTGCATACGAGAGGGTCATCGTGGTTGAGGGCGGACGCAAGGTGGAGCAGCCTGATCTCCTTCTGAGTTGGGTCGAGTGGGGTATAACCCATAATAGTCGTGCATGGGGGTAACAAGTTGGTGAAGCGTTGTGCATTTTTGGGAGCGTATGGGTAGTTGGAGGGGAACGTCGGTGAGGTGCAGCGTAGGCTGGCAGCGAGGCTGAATCTACAGGGGTGCAAGACCACGATACTCGAGCATAGCTTCGACGAGCGTATCTTGACAGGTGCGTGCAGAAGAATGAAACCAACTATGCCCACTTGAACCCTCTGCAAGATCTCAAACGTGGTATCTTGATGGAATGAACAGCGGGCTATGTTTGGAGGTCATTATCCTCGTCATCATCGTCGCTGTTCTTCCCTTTCTTCTTGACAGCCTTCATCCCCTCTCCCTTGATCTCGAATTCCACAGCGCCATCCAATCCTGGTCCACTGGGTGCCACATGAGGAGCAAACACTACCTTCATCCACCTCCTCCATTTCCTAAGCACTGGCTCCCCCCTCTCGTTCTCTTCATCTGCCAGTATTCCAGGTCCATAAACAGGTCTCTTGATCAATGCTATTCGGCATGCTATTTGCGTTGTCCAAATCAAACCTAGACTCGGTGTCTTCATATTCTTGATCGTGAGATGAGAAGGATGTGGATCGTCTCCCCAGCCCGTGAACCACCTCTGCTGGTGGTCAAGAGACATCGGATCCATTGTGCTCTTGAAAGGCATTGCTGTATTAACCTCGACTTCTCCCCTAACGCCAGGTAAACTTGACAATGGTGTACCAATCGAGCTATCGGGAAGATTTCCCGCACTTCTTCTTGCCAACGGACTACTCTGGGTAGTTCTATTCAAGAACGGACTGCCCACGCCAGAGAATCGATCAGCAACTTGGTTTGCGACCACAATTGCACAATTCTCGTTCCTTGCCAGATCTCTCAGCAATTGTCCCAACTTGACGAGTTCCGAACTTCTCTGGGCCATGTTGGCACCACTGTTCTGCCCATTTCCACCGCCAGGACGCTCAAATTCAGCACGGTAGTTGGCAGCTACTGAGTCTAGGATTATGAGACGGATACCATGCCTTCGAACGGCGACTGGTACTTGATAGCGCAGGATGTGATCTTGTGATTCGAGATCCGGAGTCACGATGCTGATGATTTTGTCTAGTGTAGGTTTTGGATTCGCAGAGAGGAGAACGGGATGTGTGTGCAGAAGCTGTGAGAGTCGAGTAGTGGGAAGAGCGCTTTCGGTGGAGATGTAGAGTGTAGAGCTGGAAAGTCCGTGGGGTGCGTCAAGTTGCGCGGTAAGAAGCAGAGTCAGGAGAAATTGAGTTTTGCCTGCACCACTAGAGAAGATTGTCAGTCACGATAAAATACAGAAGAAAGCTTGCATGCCTCTCGCCTGTAATTTCCGTAATATAGCCAGTGGGTATGCCGCCTCCTAGAGCGTGGTCGAGGTCCTCGTCAAGGGTGCTAATTGTCCTCCATGAACTGAGAATGTCCTTTCCAGTCTTTCTCAGTAATGAGCTTTGTTGTACCCCTTTGCCCTCTGAAATCCCCAAATACTCTTGCAATGCCTCAAGAATTGCATTGCACAATCTCTTCACGTCGAGAAGAGGCAGCTGAGCGCGCTTTGCTATCTCCACGCAATCGAGCGTGAGGAGATCTGCAGTTGTGACCAAGTTCTTCTCCAGCGAAGGGAGTAGACGGACATATTGGTGAGTTGGAAAGCCGGGAAGAACAGCTGTGAGGTCTGTCATGGACGTGTTGGAAGGAGTGCGGGTCGGTGATCTAGGTTGGGATGGTTTGGGCGAGATATTGAAACTTGACGCGGTCTCACGTGACAAGGCTCCCCGCGGCTACAGCCGTATTCCTAACTATCTTTAAACCGCACTTTTTAAGCGAGATCACACTTTACTCGAAAAACGCGTCTTCCTAGCCACCCACATTTACCACTTTCCTAAATTACTTAATCACCACGTTATGGATACCTTCTAAAAGTGGATCAAAATACTGGGCGCAATACCTCCAGCTCGTCACTCAAAGCGGGTCCTTGGAGAAACCGCAGATCCCCTCTCCTCTACAAAACGGTAATATAAATCTCGAACCTCCTCACTTGCTGTATTCGATGTATCTCGAGTACCTGCAAAGGTCTCGAACCGTGATAAAGGGTATAGAAGACAATTAAAACCATTAGATCCACTATCTCCTATACTCCCGACTCCTCCTCCAAAGTCAAGAGCTCGTAAAACGGTAATTAAGATTAATACAAGTTCACTTTAATTTTCTTCTCCTATAACAAGTATAATAATTATAACTCCTTCTACAAAAACAATAAAATAATCTCGAAAATAATCTCCTCCTTCTCCTTTCAATCCTATTTATATTTTCGATAAAGATCCCTATTATATCTCGATTTATATTATATTAAATATAAAAGGAAAACAGAAAGATAAAGATCAGATTCTTTTAGGATTAGATCTTAATAACCTTAACCGGATATCATTTTTTGACTTTCAAGTTAATTTTTATAATAAATATATTAAGGAATAGATAGAAGTATATGGTTTAACGAGTATTAATATACTAATAAAGCTCTACTAGTCAGTTATAACTAGTAATATCAAGGATAATTACCAGACAATTTGAGTCAAGAATTAGAAGTCATGGAAATTAATTGAGATTACTCTCTATTAAATAAAGTATACGGGGAATTATTGTTGGAACGGCTGTATACTGTAAATATTACTGGTCATGTGACAGCGCGCACGTGTTACGTGACTAGTCCCAATTAGGCTTAGCCCCCCCGGGGAAGGGTATTAACACCAAGGTGTCGATCACTCTTCCTCACAGAACAACCAAGAAGAAAACCACCACTTTACGCGACGAGCATTCCCACGAATACGTAACGACTACTTAGCATAACCGGTGGGAACCGACACTGATCAGTTTCTAGATTCAGATCAGAAACACCAGCAGCTACCTCCCCTTATACCAGCTTTACAGCACTTAATCAAGTCACCAGAAATCAAAGAGTAGCTACCTTAATTGGTCAGAGGCTCCTGTATTTCACCAGCTTACAGTACCAACTTTACGGCACCAGCTTTAGTACCAAAACCCTAAACCCTCAGCCCGAAACCCTCTAAATTACGCCCTCTTTGCAAGACCCTCTTTACAATACTCTCCCAACCTCCTACCTTCTCGAAATCACTGCCTTTTCGACACCCTCTCCACGAAACCTCTTTACGAAACCCTCTTTGCAGCACTTCGACCTCAGTTATCACCTCCACTGCCTTGATCGACTGGCAGTCCCCTTCCTTACCTCCTACCTTAATCGACTGGCAACCGAACTTATATATATTGGAACAGGACCTGTATTAGTACTACAAATACCCGGGAATAGGAAGTCCCTTTGCAACGGTTGAAAGGCTTACTAGTTCTCTGCGCGAGTTTACTGTCTGCGGACTAATACTCTCAACCAGTAGCTAGGTATACTCAATCCTGCGCTTATACCTCTCTAGAGACCGTGATCCAGTATGGACCAGGATTGGGATACGTGGGACAAACCATATGGAAGATATTATTGGAGGATCGATTTAGGAACTGCTACGGATCGTGAGATTCGTGAATACACAAACGCCAGACTATATGACTTAAATGACGCTTTTAAGAGCTCGTCAGGCCCTGATGCCTTCGAGTGGTTCTGCGAATTTTGCAACGATTTCAAGACATTTACGGCTAAGGACTTCAGTCGGCTTGAATAGCCTTATCTTGAGAAGGTTAGGGAATAACTACGGAACTGGGGTATTGACATTTCACAAGAAGACGTTATCCAAAGCTTGCTTAAACTCCTTGAGGAGTATAATAAGCCGATAATACCACCAGTACCACTAGCTGAAATCACACCTCCTCCTCAAAGTCCGGTCAACCTCCCTTTTACTTCGTTTCGCCAGGAATCGATTCCTCTTCATTTACAATACAAGGAACTGCCAGAGGAATGTTAATAGCGACTTTGTCAGCAGTAAAAGAGACCTCAAAATCGACCGAAGGCTCAACCCGCCCCGAAATCAAGGTGCCTTCCTCAACCCTCCACCTATCGGCATTGTAACGAGGACTTCAATAGCAGGAACGCGCTATTTCGTTACCTAAAGGTCTACAAATCACCTCGATCCCGAGCTTCCTCCGTTTCTTCCAGAGTATCCAGAGCTTCCTCAAAATCGTCAGCTTCGTCAACCTCCAAAGTATCCAGAGCTTTGTTGATAGCTTCCTCAACTTCGTTAATATTGTCAACTTTGTCAACTTCGTTAATAGTGTCAATTGAGAAGGTATAACTAAAGATTCTTGGCCAGTTATATACAATACGATCTCAAGACCTCTCGTTCCTCCGTAAAAACGACCCCCTTTACGGATCACCTCAAAACCGGCAGTTACACAAATCGATAGCTGCTTCACCTCCAAAATCGGCAACTACATATCGACAGCTATAATACCCTCAAAACCGGCAGCTATGCAAATCGACAGCTACCTCACTTCCAAAATCGGTAGTAACGTATCGACAGCTGCCATACCCTCCAAATTAACGGCTACACAAATCGACAGCTATTATAACACCCCAAAATCGACGGTTACGCAAATCGACAGCTGTTTCACCTCAAAAATCGTCAATTACACAATCGACAACTGATAGACCTTCTCCAATGGAATCCAATACCCCTGAAGCCCTGGAATCGACTGTCAACGCCTTTACGACTATAATAACCATGGCCGTTCCCCATACTTTGGCCCCCTTAACGACTCCCCTGATAGCTGAACACCTTAAAAAGTCGTCCTCCTTTACACAATCGATATACAAGGCTAATAGCTTACACGAAATCGATAGCTTACACGAAATCGATAGCTTACACGAAATTAACAGCTTTGAGCACGGATACTGGGAAGGTATGGGCACACTATAAGGAGGAATGGGCATACGGATATAGAGAAGACAAAAATGGGCGTATTGGGCGGAAAGGAGAATTGACTAGACTGAATTAGGCAATCAGTATCAGGTCGGGAGGAGATACTGTTTTTGAACCACTTTTAGAGTGGTTCCAGTGTTGGAACGGCTGTATACTGTAAATATTACTGGTCATATAACAGCGCGCACGTGTTACGTGACTAGTCCCAATTAGGCTTAGCCCCCCCGGGAAAGGGTATCAACACCAAGGTGTCGATCACTCTTCCTCACAGAATAACCAAGAAGAAAACCACTACTTTACGCGACGAGCATTCCCACGAATATATAACGACTATTTAGTATAACCAGTGGAAACTGACAATTATAAAAACTATAATATATTTACTATTAAAGCTTTTTATAAGATTATTAATTAAACTATTATTCCAGAATCTAATTACAAAGATAATAATAAATCTTAATCTAATATAATTCGAGTAATTTCCCTTTTTAATATTAATTCTCTTTCCGATAATCCCTTTAATAATTTTATTCCTAATATTATTAGATTATTTATATCTAATATAATTATATTATAATCTCGAGATTTAATTATTAATTATCAGTTTACTATAAAGGTTTAATAAGACTATAATATAAATATTAAAAAGATAATTCATTTATAGATTTTTATTTTATATATTTATAGAAAAGAAAGAATTTATAATAATATAAATAATTATTATTATAAATTCAAGAAAAGTGAATCTTATTATAAAGTTTTAGTCTTTGAATAAAATAAATAAACTAAATATATTATAA
Source organism: Hyaloscypha hepaticicola (assembly GCA_002865625.1). NCBI lineage: Eukaryota > Fungi > Ascomycota > Leotiomycetes > Helotiales > Hyaloscyphaceae > Hyaloscypha > Hyaloscypha hepaticicola. Next base: position 269,734 of record KZ613467.1, on the reverse strand, counting down.
TTAGTACTTTATTTATTTCTATTAAAAAATCTTCTTTTAAATGGATTTTATAATACTATAAAGAATAGAATTAAATAGTAATAAAATAAAAGAATAGAAAGACTATTTCTATTCTAATAATCAAAATTATTATAATTCTTATTTAATTAATATAATTTTAATTTCCAGTTTTATTAATAATCTATAATCTTATTTCTTAAATTATTTAATTTATAATAATTTTATAATTTAATTATAATTATAAATATTCTTATCTTTAAACTCGATAATCTTAATACTAGTATTAATTACCTTAAAGATAATCTCTTTTTTCTCTTTTCTTTCTAATATATAGTCTTAATATTAAAAAGTCCTTTAGGGAATATAAATAGTAATTACTTTAAAATAAAATAAATTTATCTTATTAGTAAATAATTAAAACTATTCTGGAAATAATAATTATATAATAATTTAATAATATTAAGAAATTCAAATTATTATTAATAGTGAAAACTCTTAAAAAGTATAATATTCTTATTGGAATTATAAAATACTTAATAAAGAGAATATTTGATTTCAAATATAAATATAATAGGAAATAAGAATTATATATTACTAAAGAACTTATAGGAATAAATAATTAATAATCGAAAATCTATTAATCTATTTAATAATTAACTTTCCAGATTATATTATAATATTCTTATTAAATAGAGGAATAAATAAATACTCGAATAAAGGATTATTATAATAAAGTCAAGAATCTAATCTAAAAGGAAAAAATCGATTTTTTTAAAAAGTATTAATATAATAATATTAAAGTATTATAATAGGAATAATAACGGGATTTTGAATATTAATATTCTAATATTAGAATAATAATAATAATAGATTTTTTTATATATAAAAAGAATTAGAAAAGATATTTTAAAAATATAAAAAATATAATTAAATTATTAAATAATATTTCGAGAAAAAGTAATATTATATTTAGATTTATTTAATCTTAATTTATATATAAAATATTTATATTAATAAATATCTTTTCTTTTAAATAATTATTAAATTCTTTAAAAAAAAATAAAAAAAATTATTTTAAAAAGAATAAATATATTATATTATTTATAAATATCTTTTAAATATATATAATCCTATAAAAAACTATAAGTTATAATAGTAAAGGACTCTTAAAATAATCTGAAAATAGTTTTAATTATCTGAAATCCTATATATTCTAGTATTCCTAAAATATATTCTTATTTATTAAATAATTCTCTATTCAATTCCTATCTCTCGAATAGTCTATTCCAGAAAGTTTTAATATTTAAGGAATCCTGAATATTCCTATTAATAATAATAATATATAAATACTTTTAAATTATTAAAGGACTTTTTAATTGGATTAAAATCGAATAAGTAAAGAAAAAGAAATTATATTCAAATACTTCTTTATTTATAAGTATTAATAATTACTTATTAATAAGATTAATAAACTAAAATACTATCTATTATAATAACTAATCGAGGGTTTAAATATAAATTATAAAATAATAAAAGTTTATTAATAATAAAATCTTCGAAAATATCTATTATATAAATATTAGAAAAGGTAATTGAATAGATATAATCTTCGATTATATATACCGAGAATACAGAAATCCTTTCTCGTTTTATTAATTACTAATAAATAATTATATAAACTCTTAAATTAGTTTAATTATATTAATAATTATTTATATAATTATCACTTTCTGATTTATTAATATATACTAGTTAATCTATTATAAATAATTAAAGGTCATTTCTCTATTAAATTTATAATTTATTATTCCTTTAAGTTATTTCGATTTTAAATTTCTTTCTTATAATTATAATTCTTTTTAGAACTTTAAATATTATAGATTGAATAATTATAATATTAAAGACTTTATATAAAAACTTAATAATTTTATTTTAATATAATTATAATATCTAATTAAATAATTACTTAATAGTCTATTCCATTTTCTATATAATAATCGAGTAAAGACTTTTTATATACTATTTAATTAGTAATTCTACTTTAATTTAATATTTATATTTATATATTATTTGAATACTTATCTGATAGATTATTATAAATTATTAAATATATAAAAAAGTAATTATCTCGAGAGACTTATAAAGGGTATTTTCGATTTACACGATTTCGATTATAATCAAATAATAAAATATTTATATAAGTATATTTATTAATTATTAATAGAATTATATATATCTATTAATTCTAGTTATTCACCTCTTGAACTGGAATTGTAATTATAATATAATTCGCGTGAATATAATATAATCGTATTCCTAATTATTTTTAAATTATACTTTTTAAACGAGAATGCGATTCCCTTTAAAAACGTGTTTTTCTAATCACTTCTATTTAAAACTACCCTTAATTACTCTATTATCACATTACGGATACCTTTTTAATTAAGGTATAATCAAGGGGCAAATACCTTTAACTCATTACTCAAAGCGGGTTCTTAAAGAGATCGCGGATCAATTCTCCTTTACGAAATAGTAGTATTAATCTCGAACTTCTTCACTTATAGCCTTCGACACGTCTCGCCCATCTCCAAAGTAATCGAAAGGATTATTAGAATATCAAAAATACAGAAAACTATTAAATTCACTATTTTCTAAATTCCCAAATCCTCTTTTAAGATCCAGTACTCGTGGAACTATAATTGAGATTAATACAAATCCGCTTCTATTCTCTTTTCCTGGAATAAATATAATAATTATAATTCCTTTTATAAAAATCACGAAATAAACTCGAAAATAATCTCTTATTCCTCCTTTCGATTCTATATATATATTCGATAAAGATCTCTATTATATTTCGATTTATATTATACTAAATATAAAAGGAAAACGGAAGAATAAAAATCAGATTCTTTTAGGATTAGATTTTAATAATTTTAATTAAATATTATTTTATAATCTTTAAATTGACTTTTATAATAAATATATTAAGGAATAGATAGAAGTATATAGTTTAAAGAATACTAATATACTAATAAAGTTTTACTAATTAGTAATAATTGGAAATATTAAAAGTAATTACTAAATAATTTGAGTCAAGGATTAGAAGTTATGGGAATTAATTAAGACTATTCTCTATTAAATAAAGTATATAGGAGATTATAAAATTTATAATATATTTACTATTAAAGCTTTTTATAAAACTATTAATCGAGCTATTATTCCAGAATCTAATTTCAAAGATAAGAATAAATCTCGATCTAATATAATTTAAGTAATTCCCTTTTTTAATATTAATCCTCTTTTCGATAATCCCTTTAACGATTTTATTCCTAATATTATTAGATTATCTATATCTAATATAATTATATTATAATCTCGAGATTTAATTATTAATTATCAGTTTATTATAAAAGTTTAATAAGACTATAATATAGATATTAAAAAGGCAATTTGTTTATGGATTTTCGCTCTATATATTTATAAAAAAGAAGGAATTTATAGTAATATAAGTGACTATTATTATAAATTCAGGAAAAGTGAATTTTATTATAAAATTTCAATCCTTGAATAAAATAAATAAATTAAATATATTATAATTAGTATTCTATTTATTTTTATTAAAAAACCTTTTTTTAAATAGATTATATAATACTATAAAGAATAGAATCAAATAGTAATAAAATAAGAGAATAGAAAGACTATTTCTATTCTAATAATCGAAATTACTATAATTCCTATTTAATTTATATAATCTTAATTTCCAGTTCTATTAATAATCTATAATCTTATTCCTCAAGTTATTTAATCTATAATAATTTTATAATTTGATTATAATTATAAGTATTCTTATTCTCAAGTTTAATAATTTCAATACTAGTATTAATTACTTTAAAAATAATCTCCTCCTCTTCTTTCCTTTCCAATTCGCGGCTTTAATATCAAGGAGTCCTTTAGAGAATATAAATAGTAATTACTTTAGAGTAAAGCGGACTTATCTTATTAGTAAGTAATTAAGACTATCCTTGAAGTAATAGTTATATAATAGTTTAATAATATCGAGAAGTTCAAGTTACTATTAATAGTAAAAGCTCTTGAGAGATATAATATTCTAGTCGGAATTACGAAATACTTAACGAAAAGGATATCTGATTTCAAGTGTGAATATAACGGGAAATAAGAATTATATACTATTAAAGGACTTCTAGAAATGGGTAATTAATAATCGAAAATCCATTAATCTATTCGATAATTAACTTTCCAGACTATATTATAATATTCTCGTTAAGTGAAGGAATAAATAAGTGTTCAAATAGAGGATTATTATAGTGAAGTCGAGAATCCAGTCTGGAAAGAGGAAATCGACTTTTTTGAAGAGTATTAGTATAATAATATTAGAGTATTATAATAGGAATAATAGCGGGATTTTAAATATTAATATTCTAGTATTAAAGTAATAATAATAATAGTGTTTTTTATATATAAGAATAATTGAAAAAGATATTTTAAAGATATAAAAAATATAATTAAATTATTAAATAATATTTCGAGAAAAAGTGATATTATATTTAGATTTATTTAATCTTAACTTATATATAAAATATTTATATAAACAGGTATTATTTCTTTTAAATAATTATTAAATTCTTTAAAAAAAAAAATTCACTTTAAAGAGAATAAGTATATTATATTATTTATAGATATCTCTTAAATACACGTGACTCTATAAAAAGCTATAAGTTATAATAGTAAAGGACTTTTAAAATAACCTTAAAACAGTCTCAATTATCTGGAATCCTATATATTCCGATATTCCTAAAATATGCCCTTACTTATCGAGTAGTTCCCTATCCAATTCCTATCTCCCGAATAGTCCATTCCAGAAAGTCTTAATATTTAAGGAACCGTGAATATTCCCGTTAATAATAATAATATATAAAGGCCTTTAAATCACTAAAGGACTTTTTAATTGGATTGAAATCGGGCGAATAAGGAGAAAGGAATTATATTCAAATACCTCTTTATCTATAAGTATTAATAATTACTTATTAATAGGACTAGTGAATTGAGATATTATCTATTATAATAATTAATTAAGGGCTTGAATATAGGTTATAAAGTAATAAAAGTTTATTAATAGTATAATCGAGCCTTCGGTCGATTCAAGAGTCTTTAAATCAAGGTTATATTATTTATAAGGGTTTAAATTTAATTATTACGAGTATAGTATTTTAGGTCTAGAAAGCATTGTGACGGCAAGAAGCACTGCAAAGGTCGAAGTATAGCGTTCAGTGAGATCCAGTTATATTGAGAATACTAAGCTAAGGAGAAGAGAAGAGAAGAGAAGTCAATGAGAGAGAAGTGTCTTATACCCTCCCAATACTTGCCCATGCCCTTAGCCTGAGACGTCAGTGTTACAGATATCGGTTTCCAGACATCGGTTCCCTTAGCCTGAAACCAATATAACTACAGTCAAGCTAATCATATAACGGGCATCCCGACCGTTACAATATCCATTTCGTACCCATTTTCCGTATCCATTTTTTAAAAAATTAAATTATCACGAATAACAGTCCAAATCACGTGTAAACTTTTTTCCTGATAACCCATTAATTAAGTTTAAATTACTAGTCAAACGAAATTCATATAAGACACTTAATTAAGGCAGAATTCTAAGTGTTAAATAAGTGGTAGAAATCGACCAGACCCTTAAATTTAAGGCCGTTACACTGATATAATTCCCGTGTACCCATTTCGTATCCATTTTCCGTACCCATTTTTTAAAAAATTAAATTATCACGAATAACGGTCTAAATCACGTGTAATTTTTTTCCCTAATAGCCTATCAATTAGTTCCAAATTACTAGTTAAACGGAATCCTTATAATGCGACTGATTAAGGCAGTATTTTAAGTCTTAAATAAGTGATTAAAATCGTGATTTTAGTATTCTTATTATATATAATAATATTATTATAATTACACTTCAAAATCTCAATATCGGATTTAAATTTTTTAAAAATTAGAACTTCCTTAATAATAAGGCTAAGCACGTGATTTTGTTTTTCTTAAATAGGCCTAGTTCAGGTCTATAATTTAAATTAGACCAATCTCACGTGACTCATTGAGTGCTAGTATATTAAATAAGAATGTAATTTTAAACTCGGGAAATTACCCCCTTGGATTTAAAAGCTCTTATTGACTTAAGGGCCTATACTAGGCCCAAACAGGAGATTTACGCTACTAATCTTACAAAAACCTTATCTTTTTTTGTCAAGACTTTAGCGTCTCTTATTAGTAAAAACCCCTATTCTAGTATGGGTAAACTAAGCGAAAATCTAATCTTTAAATCTATTATTTAAAGGTATAATAAAGTCTTCGAAAATATCTACTATACAAGTACTAGAGAAGGTAATTAAGTGGATATAACCTTCAATTATATATACCGGGAATATAGAAATCCTTTCTCATTTTACTAACTATTAATAAATAATTATATAAACTCCTGAATCAGTCTAATCGTATTAACAATTACTTATACGATTATCACTTCCTGATTCGTTAATATATACTAGTTAATCCGCTGTAAATAATTAAAGGTTATTTCTTTATTAAGTCCGTAATTCGTTATTCCTTTAAGTAGTTTCGACCTTGAACTTCTTTCTTATAACTATTATTCTTTTAAGAATTTTAGATATTACAGATTGGGTAACTATAATACCAAAGACTTTATATAAAAACTCGGCGATTTCGTCTTAATATAATTATAGTATCTGGTCAAGTAATTATTTAATAACTTATTCCATTTTCTATATAATAACCGGGCAAGAACCTCCTGAATACTATCCAATCGGTAATCCTATTTCAATTCGACATTTATACTTATATATTATCTGAATACTTATTTAGTAAGTCATTACGAGTTATTGAATATATAGAAGAGTAATTACCTCGAGAGACTTACGGAGAGTATCTTCGATTCGCGCGATTTCAGTTATAATCAAATAGTAAAGTATCTGTATAGTTATATCTGTTAACTATTAATAGAGATATATTACTCTATTAATTCTAGCCATTCACCTCTTGAACTGGAATTGTGGTCGTGGTGTAATTCGCGTAAATATAATATATAATAATGAATAATTCGAGGTCAACGCGTTGTTTTAGCTCCTCGCTTAAAAAGTACGGTTTAAAGATAGTTAGGAATACGGCTATATATGATAATGAACAATTAGTGGTCGATACGTCGCTTTAGCTCCTCGCTTAAAAAGTGCGGTTTAAAGATAGTTAGGAATACGGTTATAAGAGGGTACACAAAGTTTCACTCGTTCTTCTTTTCACTTCGTACATGTTCTTGTATTCTTACTCTTTATGCTTTTACCTAACATAACTGGCCAAAACCCCTGGTAACGTCGTCTTTCTCGCGGGGTATTGAACCTTGCTTACCCAGCCCTTCCTAGCCACGTCTCCGGCATCAGAATGGTCGGAGAAGTCACCGTCCTGCTGGTGTTGTACCGGGCCGGGCGAAGCCCGTGGCAAGAACCGAATCCCTCATCGTATCAGGCAGAGGAAATCGGGACAAATCTGGCAGAAGCTCCCTGCCGGGGCCTTCCATGATACCGAGTATGCCTCGATGGCACAGCACGGGGAAGGTCCCACTGTCCGAGCTGGCCGGTGTGAAATGCAAGCCAAACCAACATTTTGGGGTCCATGCAAGTTCGTAGCCAACGGATTTGAGAGGGGAGGATTGAGCTGAGCATCTGCGTTGGCAGTTGCGTTAGAGAAAGCCTAGGCAGACTCCTTTGCCCAATTTTGCATGCTGTTATTGGCCACGCAAGTGGTGATCTTCCCCTCAATATGCAATTGAAATTTGCAGAGCATATATCGGGCGTGGACAAGCGAGCGGCCCTGTTTGCTCGTCATAAAACGGAAGAGCACGCTTTTTCAATGTTATCCTCTCTCCTTGTCAATCAGCCGTATGTTATTCCCCTTTTCGTTGTACGTGTTTCGTCTCCATTGCAAGTATATCAAAAAGAATGGCCGTCAACAACGAAGAAGTTACCCTCATCTTGACATACGCTGCTTTTGCCATCTCCATTGCTGCTATTATCTTATCTTTGCTGCAAGCTTTGCTCGCATATTTGCAGTTTGACAACAGTGAAGTCGGCAGGAGACGATGTTCAGCAGAAGGGATGGGAGAGCAGTGGGCTGGGAAGACAACGAGAAAGTTCAAATGGCGGGAATGGAGATACCAAGTCTTCTTCGAAGTCCCAGTTTTCTATACTGCTCCTCCAGGGTATCCACTTGCCATTTGTGATCGTTGTGTTACATTCTACTAAATCAAATTAGGATTACTGTCGGGCCCCTCACCAAGTTGAAGCCAAAACCGAAACTGCTCGACGGATTTTGGCGAGTCCCCAGTGCGGAGTCAGATAAAGAGACCAGCAAGACCTATCAGGCAAAGGCAATACCCATGGAGGTGATTGAAATCCAAGAACACGTTCAGCCGATCTACAAAATCACAGGGACGGAAAGCTCTTGCAAGCATACCATGACCAAATTCAGCAACGATGACGAGAAATGGGCAAACGTCCATACAGCAGAAGATGAAGGCTGTTCATGGGTCTTGCTTTTGGATGCACTTCAAGGACAAGAAAAGGCTTCCCGAGCTTGGGACGATACTGTCGAACGAGGATTAAACCACACAATCTGCTATTTGATACAAAGGAAAACATGTTGTTGGGACTTCATGCCCCTAAATACCACAAAACCTTTCGCGACGACAAATATTTGCCATCTTATCGAGATCATGTCCATGTTGGGTCTGGTCTGGAAAGAGCTGGACTTGAAAAAATCGTCCTTGAGTGCGGAAGGCAATGGCTATATGGTAAAAAGCGAAAACGTACCGGGTCTTGGTATTCTGACTAGGTTTTCCCGCCTATCAAGAGCAGTGCACAAGGAGAATAGGATTGTTCCTTGTGACGAAGTCAAACGACTTTGCTTTGGAGAAGTGCCATCTCTTTTTGATCTAGTAAGAGAAAAACTGCAGGTCAGCCCAGATCGTTTGGACTCTTGCCTCAAGCGACTGCTTCCAAAACTAGGCAATGAGCATCGAGAGCTTATTTTGGGCACAAAAGAAGGGCCGCCGAGGTCACTCATATTTCCAAGTACGTTCTCAGGAAATATCATTCTCAAATTTTAGCTCATCATTTACCAGTCCAATTCGAGCTTATTGCTATGTTAGCCAAATCCGTTCACATCCCAGGGTCAAGATTTCGACGACTTCCAAATCCATGTGCAGATAATTGGTACCCGGGTCTGGACATAGCTGCTTGCTTGGCTGCATTTGCCGGCAATTTAAAAGATTGCTCCAGCTTAGGTGACCACAAACTCACAACAGAACTGCAGGAGTTGTTTCAGCATGGCCGTATGGATGCTTTGCATTTCGACAATGGACAGACTCTAGTTCAAAAGATCACAAAGTATTCCGAGGCAACGACTTGTCTTGCAGACGAGAAGGCCGGCCTCTATTATTATCCGCAGGAAGATGAGCGACAATCCATGGAGGAAAAGGCAACTCGGGAATATAATACTCGACTTCTTGATCTGCTGGACTCTACATTGGGCTGTCGACAGGGTTGACGAAAGACTCGAGGACATGGTCCACACCCCCGTGTTCGGTGAAGTTATCGCTCTACATCTTGCTGCAGTACTTGATCAACAAGAGGCACTCAATATGGAGCTGGCGAATGCGACCCGGGAGAATTCCAAAGAGAAGATTCTGATGAATTTCTACTTCAACAAAATATTCCCGGCTGCGGTGAAGGCATCCCCCCAAGAAAGTGGCAATCAAACACCAGATTTAGCGAGTTCACATTCAGGAATTGATAGTGATGGTACCACGATCTCGCCAGCAATCGTTCAGGATAGGAGTGCTATCTGGTTGGGGTTGATGTTTAAATTGTGGTCATGGTTGTTCTTACATGATTTCAATCCGGAGGACAAGATGATTGAGCGGAGCGACTTCACAAACAATAGATTGCCGATATATATCGGCTAATATGTGGGATTGGGTTAACAGGAGATTCTCATCAGAATCACTCCTTCTGGGATTATACATTCAAATAAAGGTTGCGGGTGTCACGGGCTGGATAGGATAGCATCTAAATTGGTTGTAATAAAAGCAAATTGATTTGGTGTTCTCTGCAATCTTACTGGCAGCTTCTGGTAATTTGACCGAAATAGGTTGAGGATCGCGACTACTGTATTTAAACATCCTCGATTGACACTGACATGACCGAAAATGATCACGAGCACGCAATCGCACTGTCCCTCATCAAACTTGGGTTCCCTTCCATGTCCAAATTTGAAAACTACCACTCGAATCTTTACAAGACATCCTAACAGAACTTCCGCAGAAGTCCTTTACTTTCTAATCCTGCCCTTCGCCGAAGTACTTTCACGTGACCAAGCCAGCCCCTACTATCTAGGACTCAATCTCGGTCCTGGTCTTCAACTTTCTCAACTTTATCCATCTCTAATCGCTGGCCTATCTTTCCACACGACCCTCTCACAGAACTTTTGCTGAGCGGCTCAAGAGCAACGCAAGTTTCATTATTGGACATGTTCTAGAGCCAAGTGACGATCCTCCGAGAAGCTTCAACGTTGTGCAACCATGCGCGAGACACTTGGCTGAACCTTGCATATGTTAACTTCTGTCTCTCCCAAAAAGCATGACGTATGATATTTAAATCAACACCTCTGGCACTCATGGGAACTAGTTCCCAAGCTTTTTGGAAACTTGGAATAAAGTAGGTTCCAGACTTTTCATTCGTCAACGTCAATAACCAAGATGGTTGAGATTATCACATCTGGACTCGCCTCTTCAAGGGCCTGAGCGGCTTCAAAGCCCCCGCTACTGTAATGGCTCAGCAGCTGAGCCTCAGCTCCTGCAGCCACTCCGCCTCCGATCATGCAGTACCCAGCAATCGCAGCCCCTTTCCGCTCTTCATCGTCGACCGTCCAGTTCGAACAAATATTTAGCTACTTGGCATGGAAAGAACGGCCTCGTGTCGCCAATTATATCTAGTGGTACAAGGCATATGCGGACAAGGTACACGAGATCAATTTGCTTTTTATGACAAATGGTTTATTCAAGTGGCGATATCGGCAATCAGTGTCTGAAGACTGCTCCACTGAACAAGAATCTCGTCCTGATGCCGAGGGTTAAGACGGATCGAGTGGAGAGTCGCACTGCCTTTGTTGTTCCTTGATTTCTTTCACGAGATCTTAGAAGTTCATACGAACCTTGAATCTTCATTTTGCGTCATTGTACCGATCTAGTAGCCATGCTATACAAGAGTTCGTTGCTGTTTGCGGGCGTGGTGTCTTTGGTATCTTCCCTTGCTGTCAACAATGTCCCGATAGCCACACCAATCTCGAATCACTAAGCCTTATTCGGTCTGTCTCCTACACCAGCACCAGCTCTGGAGCTTCGGCGCAGATAAGCAACACAAGTTACCCAACAGACGTTGTTGGCAGCTCCTGACAATACTTGTGGATATTTCAACGGAAGCCCTGGTTCGACCCCAGCCTCATCGATCTCAAGATCTCTAGCACCTAACAAGGCTTCATAGCTTTGCCATGGGGTTGTGCATCTAGGAACTGCGTCTTTGCCACTCTAACTGCCGTATCGAACGGCACCAAGTCCGCTGCAGGAAACGTGTTATGCAGTGATCCCAAGACTGGTTGCCCAGCCCAGGCAGCTCTAACGACATGCGTTGGTAGGTACCGGAATGAGTACAACAAAACTTGCACAGGAATGACAGGATCATGCCTGGAGGATCCTATGACCTTGAAATGGTACCAATTCCAGCTCTCAGTTCACCCGTTGTAAAGGCTATGGCTGGGATATTCAGAGGTGGAGAGCATTGTTTAACAGAATTTTATTCAGCACATCTGGCATCTATGTCTTCTGCAACACCATAACTTTTCCGACGCCCGACATACCCGCATTCTTCAGCAACTACATTTCCGCTTATGTCCCTCTCCCTGCAGAGACCACCTTTGCTGGACAAATAGTACATAATTTCACGACAACCGTTGCAAAGTTCGCTACTACCCCCGGTCCCAGCACTTCTCTCTCCTCCGCTTCCGCCAAATCCTCCTCGACTGGATCGTATGGTGCTTCAGCTACAACCACAGCTGCGAGCAGCAGTGGAGCGAAGACGGCGAATAAAAAGGCGATTATCGGCGGTGTGGTAGGCGTTGTGCTTGGGTTGGCTCTGATCATTGGGGCAATTATCATGTTCGTGAAGTCGAGGAATAGAATTGAGTCTGCTGTGGAACAGAAGGGGGCGGCCAGTTGGAGTGGGGCGATTAATGTCCCTGCTGCAGAACCTGAAGGGTCGTCGAAGACTGTCATAACTGCCAACTCAAAGTTAGAGGCAGGAAAATTGGGTTTTCATAGCATGGGTATAGATGGAAGGCTACGGGGGGTTGGTTAAATTCATGATAATGTGTTCTTAGAGGGATATTCCACAAGAACTGATATATCGAATCACTAGATAAGTGATAATGATTATAAATGGATCAGTGATCTGGAAATTACAATACTGTCGAAATAGTTTAGACTTAGATGGAATCGATAAATATCTCGATTTCCTCTAAAAGGAGATAAAAGGAATAAGGCTCATTTCCAGTTAAAATACCAGGAGAATGGTACAGATAGGAACTTCAGATAAAATGTCAACAGAGTCGCCCTTTACATTCTTCCAATATTTACTCTTTTCATCTAATCTAACATGATCAGATAAGGTCTAATTTTGAACTACGAGTCACCCCAGGAGATAAACAAGACGCAATCTTCAATGAACCTAGCTTCTAATAAAGATTCACTACTAGGTAATTGGAGTGATCAAGAGATTCTTCGAACACTGGATGCAATTTGCAACGCAAAGGTAAGGGTTAACATTCATCATTAAGTAAGCAGCGATTTGATTTCGAATCATACTTCAGAAAGCCACGCAAGCAGAAAACAATCTAGCCTTCCAGCAAAGGCTCCTCACAATTTGCATCAAAAGCACCTCCCGCTCCGCTGAACCACGCAAAACTAAGCAATCTAGCCCTCCAACGATACTCAAATTCCCCTACCTTCCTTTTCATTCACCTAAGCAACGAACCCCGCCTCCCTCCACTTCTTCAAATTCATCTCAATCCATTCCTTCCTCATCACACCACACGCCCTCAGCGCGCTCGACACACCCCTCGTTTTCTCCGTCTCAAGAACCTTACTAACGACATGTCCTTCCAGTTCATTACACATATTCTCAAAGAAGTGGAGGAGTTTGAAACCTGGGACAGTAGTTGGGGAGATGCCGGTATCGGATGCGAGGGTTTTGAGGCGATGAACCCATTCTTTCATATCGACTTCTTCCATTTTGGCTTTCTCTGCAGTGAGAGTGCTGGATTGCAATATCTCCACAAGCTCTTTCCATTCTATCAGATGAGGGTTCACAATGTTATGCACCGAGTACCCATTCTCTTGATGTAGCAAGATGTCCGTGATGGTAGCAGCTGCAACGTCGACGGGAATCCAGTCCACCATCTTTCCCGGGAAGAGCGGAATGGCGTTGATCTTTGGATGAACTGAGGTTGCAAACATGATCGGCCACATTTCTGAGGTGTTCCAGTTTCCTGTGAGGGTTGAGCCGCAGATTTGGCCTACACGGAGGAGCTTGATGTCTAGTCCGAGGATCTTGTTGGCTTCTTGGGTGATACGCTCCACTAGATTTGTATTAGATTGGACCATTGCCTGGGAGGGGAATGGCTTACCGATATATTTGCTCAAAGCGTATCCAGTGCATAGGGATACCGAGGGGTCGTCTCCAATTGGTGTTTCTGGAACCGTGGGAGAAGGGTACCCGATACCCATGCACGTAGCAACACTGCTTGTGAATATGAATGTCTTTGAACGGCCAGCGTGCGCGAGGCGGATCAGAGACATGGTGCCTGTGACTTGACATTAGCGCTTATATTAAGAAATACCCGGAGAAGGGAGATGACACGAACTTCGTAAGCAGTCACCCTCAAATTCCGTAATAGATTGATTGAAGTCCATCTTCCACGCATTGTGCACCACTGTTGTGACCGTTGTTGCAAGCATATGGTAAGTGTCGATATCGAGACCGAGAAGAGTATCTTGCATGCTAAAATTTAAAACTTCAATCTTGCCTTCCACCAGGATCGAGGAATCCAGTCCGCGTTGAGAGAAGGAAGTTTGGAGTTTCTCAACATTATCTGGGCCCCGAACCATGGCGTAGATCTTGGACACTTCTGGCGAGGAAGCCAGAGTGGCCAGGAGAGAAGTGCCCAAGGACCCAGAAGCACCTGTGAGGAGAATAATCTCCTTTCCTGCTTTTGGGTAGGACTTACAATCTCGTTTAGGCCACATTGTGAACTCAGATGAGAGGTTGTGGATGATGCGGTGCACACTCTCTGTTGAAGAAGGGTTGGTGTCCAGTGAAGAATGAGTAGAAGACATTGGTGTTGCTGGTGGGGTCAAAACGGCCACGAGCTTTGCGATAGATGGGTTTTCGAACAATGTACCGAGAGATACTTGACGATTGAGGTGGGAAGAAAGAGATGAGCGAAGAGACAATGCGAGGTGTGAGGTCAATCCGAGCGAGTAGAGCGTTGTCCAGTCATTGATGCTTTCAGCAGGAACATCGACTAAGGTGGCGATGAGATTGCGGAGGTACTTGGATAGGGGTTCTTGGGAGTCTGCCTCCGAGATGGAACCAGAGAGATTATCACCCGAGTAGAGCCTCTCTATTTCAGCAGCGTATATACGCTCTGCTTCATTTCGTTTGACGTTCCCTTTAGGTGTGACTGGAAGCGTATCGCCTTTCGGAAGAATGTATATCATTGATTCAAGAATCCTTGAGTGTACCGAATAGCGTCTGTTCACTTGTTGGACAGCTTCCCAGACATGGGCCCGGGTCAGGGCACTTAATGGGTCGTAATTCTCATGGACTTCCACCAAGAGACAAATATTAGGTCTCGATTGTCCCAGGGCGATGGCTTTATTGATGACTTTCGTGGAACTTTGAATGTCGAGCTGAAGTGGAAGAGCATTGGTCTTCTCTCCATTTGTGTGGATAATAAGGTCGTCTTTCCTTCCTTGAAGCACAAAAAAGCCACTTCCTGGGGGATCTTGAATGAAGAGATCTCCTGTTCGATAAGGCTCATTGTCGTTCTTCCCATCCCACAAGTCAGCAGCTAGCTCGAACCCATTGTAAACGGCGACCTCGAACACACCATCCCCAACCTCTTCCATTTTGAGAAAAGGGTTGTCGGGGTAGAGATTTCGAAATGTGTAGCAATTAGGGTTGTCGCGGTTGTGTGGTATTGAACGGAAAGGAGGGCCAATTTCGGTACTTCCGTATGTCGTTTTGACGTTAACTCCTTTGGAAGTGAGGGCTTTGACGATGTTGGTTGCGAGTGGTGCTCCCCCAGGTTGAAGTACTTTCAAACCTACCAAAGGACTGAAATCTTCCCCATTGTCCATAATATGCTCGTACATGTTCTCGATGAGAGTGGGAGCGCAGTGAACGCAGTCAATTGGATGACCCATGGACGAGAGAGTCTCCCATGCTGCAAGGAGAGCCGACGAAGACGGAGGCCAAGACAATGGAGGGAAAGACAGAATTTGGCCATTTGGTAAGTTCGAAAGCGCTATGGATATGCCTGCCATATGGTATCTATTCAGTCAGTGGTTGAAGCGAACAAAGAGACAGAATAGGAACCGTACAATGGAAACAAGAGAAACCAGTTCTCAACATCGAAAGTTTGAAACAATCGGTACATTCTTGCAATAAGCATCATACTTCTGTTCGTATGAAAGACCGGTTTCGGCATTCCAGTCGAGCCAGATGAATGCAAGATGAAGCTGTGTCTCTCCCAAACATCTCCGAAGTCCTGGTATTTGACAGCATTAACCTCAGTGTAGGTATGCTGTAAAATGTTCGGGAGCTTTTCGACCATGGTCAGCTTCCGAACGCCGTTCGTATCAGCCTTGCTGTTCTTAGAGTCTGTTATGACAGCTAATGCACCACATCTCTGTAGCAGGTAGTGTAAGGCACTCGTTGCATTCGACTCGGCAAGGAGAAGCACTCTAATTCCAAGCTTCTGGAGAGCTAGCATGGTACAGAAATACTCCAAGGTGCTCCCTTGACCAAGTAAAGCAACGGTAGGCTGCTTGCGGTTGGCATTTGCCTCATTGAGCTCGTTCTCAAGTTGGCCAGCATACGCAAAAGCAAGAGTTTCTGTCACTTGATCAAAGTGGTCCCAGGTCATTGTCCCGTACGCTGTTGAGGGCTCTTCCTCTAAGGGGTAGAGAAAAGCTTTCTGATCTTTGTATGCCAATCCGTCATGCCGGACAAGAGCTGCGAGACTGACAAGGTTTGGATCGGAGTACCGCTTCGAGTGGGGATGCCCATGGAGCCACCAAAGTTCTTTGATTCTCCTGGATGCATTGGAAGAGACAACCACAGAGGGGTCAGAACATATGGAAATGCTTTTGGTCGGACCCATCTCGTTGGTCGGAGGATCGAGTTGCATCGGAGACATTGTGAGAAAGCAAGAAGCTTAAGGGAAAGCAAGTTGCGGCTCACTCGAGCTCCGGAGGGGTGAATATAGGAAACCACCTGGACAAAGAAGGAGCCATCGATAACCGAACGTTCCTTCCATCATCAAATGCATGTCTACACTTATGGACACCAAGGCACACCATTCGTCGGCCGTTAACATACGAGAAACTACGCAATGGATATGAAGGCAGCTGAGTTCAAGTCACTGGGCCGACCTTGACGTCGATAAGACGGCAAAAAACGTGGAAAGCATGGCCGTGATCCACTAGGGCAACGAACCATTTCTATTGCCCACCACTGGCCTGCGCTGTGGCGCATCATGCATCATCGTGGGGTTTCTCCCATCTTGTTAATTGTGAAGTTAATGAGATCTTCCCCGCCAAGCGCTTGAAGCCATCCTATCAAGCGCAGTTACTGATCAGCTAGCTCTAGGCTACTATTGTGCGGGGCAGCCCAGCGGCTGGAAACTTGCCACCAGGAGGCCAACGCAGTTCCCCTTCACGCGACGGGCAACTCCCCACCGGCTCGCATCGTGTGGCACTTCTTAATATTCCCGGGCAAGCACGATAAGAATGGTGGAAGTCGGGGAGGTAGGGTTGGAAGTGGGAAGTGGTGGAGTCAGTGGACTTTACATGTACTGTACATTTACCGAGCCAGCCTAGACAGCATGTATGCACTTGAGGCTGCTCTTGCCGCGGGTCGATCAAGAGATGCTTTCAAATTGACAAGAAAGTCGCTGATACCAAAAAAGGCAATGAATCTCCAGACTATAAGGATTAGCGAACATGTTTCTTTCATTCTCAACCTTCCCCATGTGCTGGAAATTTGCAGGTAAAGTGTCCATAGGTACCTTACAGTTATCCCGAGCACGTGCTATCAAATCAGCACTTGAAATCAAGGACGGGATTTCTCAAAGAAAGATGAATTTGGAGGCTTGAAGGTGTTACCTGGCTTCGTGGAAAGTTCCGGTTGCAAAACGGACCTCTCTCCTTTTTAACTGTTAGTGGCTGTTTACTCGCGAACCGCGACCTTGACCCTGTATGATATCTTCTGATTTAGAGGAAAGAAAATGGAAATGGACAGCTTTACTAGAGTTCAGGATTGCTGAAATGCTCATCATCTCAAAGTACAAAGTTGCTTGCTTCATCTTCAATCACACAAGGTTTAAGTCCAGGGCTGGCCAATATTGCCGTGCTCACTGGACACCTTCTTGTTTGCATTCTAGCCATGCTGAACGGATATGTCGGCTGCAAATATGGCATTAATTTTCCAGTCTTGATGAGATCAGCGTGCGGCATGTATGGTGCATACATTGCCGTCTTAATCCGTGCGGTTGCTGCTTGCATCTGTAAGTGTGTGCCAGATATGCTTGAGAAAGTCTCCAAACATTGATACCTACCGGAGCTTTTAAGCCGCAGAGTTTCCGGGGTCGGAGGCGTATTCAGACAATGCTGCAAGCTAATGGACCGACCGGCCGATTCACACCTCACATCAGCACAACTGCTATGCTTTTTCATCTGCATCATCATTCAACTGCCACACCTTTGGCTTCATGTATCTAATTCGAGATTCCTCTTCATGTCAAAATCGATTATCAAGCCCTTTGTTGATTTAACGTTGTTTGTATGGGCTCTTATAGCCGGCAAACGGACCAGAATAGGTCATTATACTGAATCCGCAAATAATTCACAGCCAAAGGCTTTGAACAAACCTTTTTCTAGAGCACACGAATCTCGGGCAACACATCGGGTATTGTCGTAATCTTTGAAGGTGTAACCACAGCCATTGGACCGAGGGCCACACTTACCTTGAACATGCTTGACTTTACTCGGAAGGCAATTCCCGAAGCAAGTCTTCTGGGCCTAGGCCGGCGGCTCTGCGTGCTTGTCACTCTCTGCAGTATCCTCGGAGTTACCGTAACGTCGGCTTGCCAGCAAATATACGGTGTAATAACTTGGAATCTCCTCCGGGTCTTCATGCTTTGGAACAACCGAGTAGCGCGATCTTTCTCCACACTTCGTCTGATGTTTGCGGTGATTGGCACGAATATTCGGCCAACTCAGTTTCGTTCTCCCATGAAATCTCTCTGAGCTTCCCATATGGATCAATGTGAGGTGGGTGCCTATATGTGCTGTATTATCTCAATTGCTGCGAGCCTGCCGCATTGGAACATCCAATACAGTGCCGCCTCTTATTCGGCAATCATCGGTGGATATGCTTTGTTCCTTGATCCAATGCGGACATAATGATGTCTCAGGCTTTGGGTTCTAAGAACAGTCATCTGACTCTATCTTTGCTGTATAAACATTCCGAAATCTGGGGCTTCTTCCACGCCTTCAATAGGCGTGCAGTTGCAGTTTTATCTGTAAAACCGGCCCGAAATTTGCTAGTCTGGCCAAAGCCACAGAATGAAGGAGGTTCCGAAAGGAGCGACGTACGTTTAAAGTTCAAGTTGGTTGGTGGGGACGATCGTGGCTTTTCCGATTTTCACGATTGTGGACATGGTCTGGCCTATGGACAACAAGTTTGAGGCGGGACGGGTCATGGATGGTCTCCATGACTCGAGCTTCAGCCATAGTGACCAAGACAAAAAGAAAGGTCAGCCGCAGAATGCAGGAATAATTTCTAGAAATGCGCTGATAGGGAGCGGAATATAGACAAATGAAAACTCTTCGTTTAACTTCCGTTTGTCTGAACGACTTGCCTGAGGCTCTTAGCGTACTGGAGGAGAATCCTGTCGTTTGATCTGGAGGGGAAAGTGTTGACGAAAACCGACGTGTCTTTGAAGGTCGCAAAGTCGGGTTGCTGCTGGCCATTGTCCTTGAGTAGGTTGGACAATTATCCAGAGCCCCCTTTTCTTTGGCGAGGAGGTATCTAGAGCGTTCAGACTACAGTCTTCGCAATGTCCTTAAACAGTCGCAAAATTGCTTTTCGCTCCGTGGTACCAGGTATTTGCTCCATCAAAAAGCCTTTAGTCGTGTCAACTTCATCGCATCAGCCCTCGAAGTGGATATACGCAGTCCATAGTAAGCCAGCAATAGAAGAGCTCGGAGGACGTAATTTGCATCATTCCCGCGTGGCGAAATCTCGTCCTGGGGCAATGAAGGGTTTAACGCAACAATGGAAGCTTGAAGCCTACACGAAGTACTTCCTTCCATACGCACATAATTGTCCAGCTTGGCCACTAGGGCGCTAATATCATCAAATGATACCATGCTTCGGAGTGGTGAGGAGTTGGGAACAAGAACGTGGCCGATAAGAACAATATGGCGGTACTTTGGTGGTACAGAAGGATAATGATAAGGAACTTTGGAGATTGCGAACTCCCATGATTCGAAAGCCCGGACCTTTGGCTGGCCTCATCTTGTTCAACCCCGCGTCGAAAGGGTCTAATACTGCATCCCATCGAGACTGTTCAAACCACGCATGATAACTAATCACAGTTGCTCAAAGCTTCGCCCCCATGAGGAGATGAAACCCCCCGGCGCTCACGATAGCAATGCTGCATTTCATATCCGCTTGGTGATGAATTTCCTTGGAATGGGATTGAGTCGCAGCACGAGAACTAAGATGAACTCGAGCGACTGATGTATGCTCGAGAATTGGATTCTGAATCGACTCACTCAGAACTGATATTGCTCGAACTAATAGCGGCAACCCACGCCTTGCGAGTCTTTTAGCAACAAGCTCTTCCTTTCTCGATCTGGCGCCCTATCATGGGAATCAAAGAACTGTTGATTGTGGAATCGTCCAGGATTGCGTACAACGAGGTTGCGGTACATCAAAGTAGAAGGGAGGTTGGAGGTAGAGCGAGGTCGAGGTCGAGGTCCCAGCATTAGCTGCCTGAGGCACTTACATCTAAATCCTAGAATGGTTCACCGGCCAACGACTCACACCACTCGAACGCCTAAAATTACTAAAATTCGATTTTAGCCACAAAAACACCACAAAATGAAGAAAATAAGTTAATATTGGTGATCTATGCCCTCAGATTAGTCTTCAAGCAAAATTTTAGACTTTTCTGAATACTTTAGCTGTTTTCTTTGGGTTGGGCGGTTGTGTGGTGGACCCTTCTAGGTGTGCCTGGCGAAGCTTATTTCTCGCTTCGCCACAACAATGTTTATCTATCATTGAGCTACTGTAGATATCGTTTGAGTCTCGCCACCTCGCACCGGCCCGGCCATGTAACCCTCGTCGGCAGGTGAGCCTACGCTAATTCCAATGAGGACTCAGCGTACATCACGTGACAGGAAAACAGGCAGGTAATTGTTGAAATCTCAAGCTTTTCGGGTCAAATGAGTGTATTCCATCAAGGAGAAGATGACCACTAATTTACAGGTGGGCTTCCAGAGCTCATAATATGGGCGTGGCACTAGGCCAAAGCGTACCTTGAAACAGGTCTTAAACCTCAAACTGCAACAGTAATTTTCCAGGCGGAGACCATCCCAGAGACACGTATTATGTCATCCAACCCCTCAGCCACCACAACTACCAACATTTGAGAATCCCATCAATCAAGGGTAAGGACTGCGATGATTTACAAGTTCCGGGGCTCACCTGCATTATTCAAGTACAGATACTTTAGCGTTCAATCGACATGGGGGAAGCAGAGACGCGAGACCGCGGGCTAACTCACCTCGTCCCGAAACGCACGGCTTCCGAGGCTCCTAATAGTCCCCGTGATACCGAAAGAGTCAAGGAATTTCATGATGGGTCGACGGAACTAGATGTTCAGCCTTCGGCTACAACTAGGAGGGTTTCTTTCCCGGAGAAGGTATGTTAGGACCTCGAAATTTTAGAGAAGACTCTAAATATTTCAAAGCCTGCAGTTTTAGAAGAACGAAATGGAAAGATTGAATTCCGCGTTGTCAACAATGATGGCAGCAGAGAGAGTACAATTATCCTTACAGGCCTCAAATTCTTGTTTCAAAAGCAACTTCCCAAAATGCCCAAGGACTACATTGCACGTCTCGTCTACGATCGTACTCATACATCTCTCGCCATCGTCAAAATGCCTCTTGAGGTTATTGGCGCAATATTAATCCGAGAATTCTGAGCCCGTAAGTTCGCTGAAATCGTTTTCTGCGCGGTCTCGTCGGATCAACAGGTGAAAGGATATGGAGCGCATCTCATGGCCCATTTGAAAGATTATGTCAAAGCCACTTCCCCGGTAATCCATTTTCTGACTTACGCTGATAATTATGCTACTGGGTATTTTCAAAAACAGAGCTTTACTAAAGAAATCACTCTCGATAAGTCTATCTGGATGGGGTATATCAAGGATTACGAAGGAGGGGCACTCATGCAATGCTCTATGCTTCCCCGAGTCCGTTATCTCGAAGCTGGCCGGATCCTTCTCAAGCAGAAAGAAACCGTACAAGCCAAAATCCGTATCTTAAGCAAAAGTCATATCATCCATTAGCCACCTCAGCAATGGGCTAACGGCGTTGTCACTCCAATCGATCCACTATCTATTCCTGCTATTCGGGCAACTGGATGGTCCCCAGACATGGACGAATTAGCACGAGTACCACGCCACGGACCTCATTTCAATGAACTTCGACGTTTCCTCTACCAAATTCAAAACCATAACCAAGCATGGCCCTTCCTCAAGCCGGTTAACAAAACGAAGTCCCTCATTATTACAATGTTATTACAACGCCAATGGATCTGTCGACTGTGGAAGAAAGATTAAAGCAAGATTATTATGCCGCCCCGAAAAACCTTGTTGACGACCTCAAGTTGATTTTTAGCAATTGTCGGCGGTACAATGACGCAACCACGGTGTATAACAAGTGTGCAGTCAAGCTCGAGAAGTACATATGGAGTCTTATTAAGGAGATTCTGGAGTGGTTTAACTTACTTGAAAATGATTAGCGTTAGTATCTCCAATTCTTTGGACTTAGGTCTATTGCTAATGGCGCCAGGGTGTAGGTGTAATTGGAGTTGGTGGCGGCTGACGGGGTTTGGGGCGTTACGCAGAGCAAGGTCAGCAAGCGAGCACTTTCATCCTTGTTATTGCATGTTTTCAATTTTCGACTTGAGTAAACCAATGTGTTAAGTGAAAGTAATGTCAAACTTGATATTGAAATTCCATACAATATTCAATTGGCGCCTGGATCAATAGATCAGGGGCTAGTCTTGACAAGCATTTGGCTAAAAGGATTTAACATGGAAGTGGAGAAGCGTTCATCCAGGCCAAGTCTTGGGAACATAAATGATTTTTTTTTAAACTTCATTGTCTTTATGCACAAGGGACTCGCTTTGTGACAGGAGGCAAGTGAATCACCATTTATATTTATACAGACTCGCAGAACTCATTTCAAATACCAAACACAATCTAACACCAAAAGTCTCTTTCTCCAGGCAGCATCCCGTTGACCTCCCCTCCCGTCCTCCCAACCACAATCTTCCCCTTTCCTCTCCTCAAAAACTTTCCATCCAGTACATCTCCGACCACACCACCATTATCCCGATCCCAAACCTTCTTGCCCCTCAAAAATGTAAGTCTTGGCCAATTCTTAACCTTCATCCCTTCAAAAGGAGTGTAATCAACACCATGATGAAGCTCAGACTGCTGGATAGTCACTCCCTCCTCAAGATCTTTCTCATTGTACCAAATCACAATATCCGCATCATAGCCAACAGCAATATTCCCCTTTACACCTTCCAACCCATACATCTTGGCAGGATCCGAACTCGTCAGCTGCACAAATCTCTGCAAACTTAACCTGGAATCCTTCTCTCTTCCCGCATAACTAAACAATAACGGCAACCTCGTCTCCACCCCGGGAACCCCATTCGGAATATCTCTATAACTCATAACGTCTCCCTTTAACCCCAGTTTCTTCCCTCCAGAAGAATGATAGTTGGAAGGTGCATGGTCAGAAGAAAACACAGTAAAGGTTCCGTTCGCAATTCCCTGCCACATCGCCTCCAAATCCTTCGGATCATGTCTAAGCGGGGGACTACAAACACACTTCGCGCCCTCAAAAGCGTCCTCGTGAGTCCCCTTCAACCTCTCACTCAACAAGAAAAGATATTGCGGACAAGTCTCCGCATGGATGGGTAGCATGCGCGTCTGCGCTTTCCTGACATGCTTCATTGCAGTCTCAGAGCTCATGTGCACGATGAGGATCGGGACGTCGGTGAGCTCGGCGAGACTGATAATGCGGTACGTGGCTTCGTTCTCCGCGATCTGTGGGCGCGAGATGGCGTGGAAATAGGGTGCGGTGTGTCCAGCAGATTCCAAACGGTCTGTAATGAGGGATATCATATCGCTGTTCTCAGCGTGGACCATGGTGGTGAAGCCCAAGGTCCGAGCTGCCATCAGGACATCGAGGACTTGCGCATCTCCGAGCTTCATTGGTTCATAAGTCATGTAGAGCTTTACGCTTGTAATGCCTTGCTCTATCATGAGTAGCATTTCGGTAGCCATAATCTTGGGTGTTGGATTGGTGAGGATCAGGTGGAAGCCGTAGTCGCAGTAGCTCTGGTCTTTGGCTCTGGTGTGGTATTTTTCGACACATGGCAGGACAGTAGTTTCAGTTTTCTCTTGCGAGGCGAATGCTATTACTGTTGTTGTTCCGCCGGCGATGGCACTTCGACTGCCAGTGGTAAAGTCATCTCCCGTAGGGCAGTTGTCCTGGGCAAAATGGACATGCGAGTCGACCCCTCCTGGTGTTATGTAGCCGCCTCTCGCGTCGATAATTTGAGTATTTTCAGTTCGGGGAAGAAACAACCCCACACAGGATATTTTGCAATTCTTGATACCGATTTCGATGCCAGGAGAGAGGACTTCGCTTGCTGTGACCTTTTCGATGTTAGCAGAGCTTCCTCTCAACGGTTTCGGTAAAGATCTCGCTTATGAAAAGGGGTTTCAGGAAGCCAAAATTCAACGTCGCAGGAGCCCGAGACAAGAAAAAAAGAAAACAAGCCACTGAGCTGTTAGATTTACTACTGAACAGATTTCATAGTCTCTACAATCCAAAAAAAAAAAAAAATCAGTGCAAAATACATACAACAGCAGGTATTCGCTGGTGGTCACCCACCCAACTACTAATCTGCCGATCTGAGGCTTGTGTATGGCAGAGCGGACGGGATGCCCAATTCTCCTCAGTCTATGGTCGTATGTGACAGCCTTTCTTCTAAACGAGCCTATATCCTTTCACATTGAATCGCATGAAATGCAAATCTCCCACAGATTGCGACGCTGCTTCAAGACTCGCCAAGCGACCTCTCTCCTTTCTCAAATCTCAGCCCTGCATGATCTCGGAGATTTGACATTGTCAGGGAGAGACTTCTCGCATTTTGCGACGAGTCATGCTGTGCCAATTATAGAATAAACTCATTGCACTTTCAAAAAATTCCAAGCACAACGCAATAAATACCCAGCAAAAGGATGGTACGTACAATAATTCCGTTTGTCACTATCAAATCGAACCCCATAGAGTCTTCAGCTTGTCTCTGATATTCGCCCATTTTGACAACTGATCAATCAATTAAATCCGAAGCCAATTGCTTTTCTTAAATATTTCCACAGCATATGCAAAAGACCAAAGTGGGAGCCTTGGCTGTTGTGCAACCCCATTTTAGGCCATTTCTTTTTGTCAACCAACGAGAATGCCTTTTGTCACCTCATTCGTCCGATAGCGCGTTGCCCGCACGTTGGCCGTTCCCCGGCTCTTTGGATTGTGCGCCGCTCCCCATGTTGTGGATGCATCATTTTATGCATGCCGATAAGCACATCAGATGCTTCGCTAAAGCAGATAGCCGTGATTAGGGGGGGGGGAGCCGGCAGCCGCAGGGCCGCAAGGAGGGGTTCTAACGTTCAAAACTATCTTCACCATATCCACAAACTTGGCAATAGTATCAAGTTACGATTGGCGGGCGGTTGAATGTCCCAACGATCTTAACGGCTATCCAAGGCCGAGTACGACTCGGGGTTGCATGACTGCATGGGGTTTGGAAAGTTCTCAGCTTCCCCTTGGTTCGTTACCAGCATGTATTTCTGTCTCTGTATCTTCCTGGCTTTCATTCATCCCGTTCTTACACCAATTGGAGTTTTTCTCTGTCAATCTTCTTCATCATGCCTCGAATAATCAAGGTTGCAGCTGCTCAACTGGGCCCGGTGCATAGAGATTCAACACGTCATGATACTCTCTCACGAATGATCAAGTTGCTGCAGTCAGCTTCGAAACTCGATTCTCAACTCGTCCTGTTTCCCGAGACAGCACTCACCACGTTCTTTCCCCGCCATCTTATCTCGGACCAGCAGGAGTTGGATTCATACTTTGAGCATGCAGACGATCTGCCCGGGTCCCCGACGACCAAACCCTTATTCGATGAAGCCAGGAAACTAGGAATCGATATTTGTGTTGGGTAAGTCTCCGAGAGATCCTGGTACATTCGTTCCAGAGAGCCTCAAAATGAAGTCTGCTGACCGGATAGATATGCGGAGAGAACTGCAGAAGGAAAAGGGTACAATACTAGCGTCTACTACTCAGCCAGTCAGGGCAAGGTGATTGCAAAATATCGAAAGATCCACCTACCTGGCACTGTTGAGCCATTCGAGAATCCGGATGCCATCAATCAGCTTGAGAAGCGGTACTTTGAGCCAGGAAACCTTGGATTCAAGGCTTTCCGAGCACCTGATTTGGTGCTTGGTGCGCAGAAGAAGGGTGCTGGAAGTCCTCAGCCTGGCCAAGGAGATCCCATTATGGGAATGATGATCTGTAACGACCGACGATGGGCCGAGGGCTGGAGGTGCTATGGTTTGCAAGGCGTTGAGATCGTGCTTTGCGGGTACAATACAGCGGGTTGGGCGCCTGATTTGTGGGGTACAAGGAAGCCCATGACTCCCCAAGAGGCAGAAGACGATTCATTGTTTCATCATAAGTTAGTGATGCAAGGCAACTCTTATATGAACAGCTGCTTCTCAGTCAGTGCTGCGAAAGCAGGATTGGAAGATGGGAAATATGATTTGATCGGTGGTAGCTGTATCACTTCTCCAGAGGGACACGTGCTTGCAGAAGCGAAGACGAAGGATGATGAGATTGTGTTCGCTGAAATTGACTTGGAGGATTGTAGACAAGGAAAGGAGAAGACGTTTGATTTTGACAGGCATAGAAGGGTAGATCAGTACTCCCCTATTACGCTCCAAACTGGTATTATTGAGCCGGAGTTACTGTAAATGCGTTTTCATTGCATAGACAAGATATAGAAAGACTTCGAATAGAACGCAATTTTCATTCTTCCATTGCCCTAGACCCAATCCTGGCCCCTTGCTTTTCTTCCATCTTGAGAACTTCTGTATACACCTCCCTTCGCAGTTAAATGACCTTCCCTTACCAGTCCAATCAAGAGTTGGACTCCAACCCCAACTCCATCAATGACTTGAGCAGTTGCTTCTTTTGCTCCTACTGTCTCTTCGCATCTCACCTTCATCTCCGTCATTCCCGCACAGCCCAAAGCAATGCAATCCGCTCCCTTATCTTGAACAAGTCTTCTGGCCGCTTCTCCCACTAGCCCCAGTACTTTGTCCCTTGGCAATCTTTCCAATTCGAGAACTCCTAGTCCGGTCGTCTCACAGCCCACGGAGAAGCCATCTAAGCCATAGTATCGGATAGCATCCTCATGCATGATCTTGCTCCTTGCCCCAGTAGCCACAATTCCAAGTCGACCACCAAGTATCCTAGCGGAATACAGCGCAGCTTCCATGATACCGATTACGGGACCCGATAGCTCTTCTCGCAAGGCATTAATAAGAGGATGGGCACTAAAGCAAGCAACCAGGAAGGCATCGTAATCCGAGGCTATGGGTATCACAGCACGAGCTGCTGCCGCTGCTGAGAAGATTCCATCGAGGTGACCTTCGATAGCCGATGGAGTTGGGTGGGGCGCCGTGAAGCCGGTAACTGTGCAATGTGGAGGCAATGTAGCTTCCAATGATCGCAAACACGCTTCTGTCATAGACAAAGTTCCATTAGGGTTGATAAGGAGGATGTTGATAGATTTGGTTGAAGAACCTGTGACTGAGGGTAGTCCGCTCATCGTTCAGGGGTACTTGAGTACAAAAAGGGGCTTAGGCGTGTGAAGGCTCTCGGCACTCACCAACGGTGGCAGAAATGTACCTTAAAAGAGGAGGGCAAAAGGAACGTTGGTGGCAGAAATGTAAGATTACCTTAAGGCGAGGGCAAAAGGAAGATCTATTCCCTACCTAGGTAGGCAAGGTAGCTACGAACAACGAAAGAAGTACCCCTCGCTTTCCCTCGCTCCTTCCGATAAAGCTTAGGTACCAAAGATTGAACGGGCAACGCTTCCAGCAGGTAAACATGGAAATAAAGTCGCACAGAAATGCCATTTGACCTCTTTAGAGGCTCCGGTGGACCAACCTTGAGCTGAACATACAACTTAGCTAGCCATTGAGGGCTCTGGTGGCTTGCTCTGCTCGAGAAGATAGGGACCGGCCAACACCTTGCCCGATGGCGGCCTCTGATGAGCAGACAGGGCCAGCTTTCAACGGGCCCGGGCCCCGCAATGCGCGACTCTTTGAACTTCATCTCTTAGCAAATAATGGGACCCTCGATGAGATTTCCGAAACTTGCTATTCCCGCCTGAATGCAAAGAGAGGTGAGCAGAGCCGCGGCGCTATTGCGCAGAACCATCGCTACGCCGATAAAGGAGCCGATAAGGAGCTGGTGTTGAGGGCATTTTGTATGTGACGTCCGACTTACAACATGGACTCTCACAGCTTCGCGCAACCCTCACTATCGCCAACCGATTTTTTCAATGGGCTCGAGTTGGCTCCGCCGGTGCCCGGTCCGCGATCTTACAAGTCGCGGAAGTATAGGCCATGCGACCTCTGCAGGCAAAGACAAGTGGCGTGCAAGATCGATGTAGGCCCGCCGTGTTCCCTCTGCGCGTCTCACGGGCGACAGTGTACTTTCGTGGAACGGCCGAAGAAGAAGAGAAGGCCGAATGTTTCTAGCAGCAATGGTGAGGGCAGTGGAGTGTCCGGTAAGCTGCGCAAAGTGTTTTGCATCTCAAGAGCCACGATGCTAACTTCTATCCCATCTTTAGCCGCGATCCAGCAATACGATGTCACGGCAGCCCAACTAAGCCCCGGATTCATTACACAATACAACGAGGAACAATCTTTCAATGGCCTCAACGGACACAATGGGATGGGTGTCGACCCCGACTCATCTCCGAACCAGCTGCACCATATGGGCCAAAACGAAGATGCATCCCCTATCCACTACATGGACCCTTACTTGCAGATGATGCAAGGAGGAACACGGATCCGGCCCCTCGACTCCCAAGCGGCGAGATGTGCTCGATTTATTGGTGAAACGGGGGAGTCAAATCCGTACCTGCTGCGTCATTACAGATATGATGAAAATGACGAATGTACCATTTCGAAATTGACATACCGCCGGATTAAAAGCACCTCGAACCAGAATGCAATGCCCGGCGAGAAGGGAGAACCTCCTGTTGTCTTCATGCTGGCAGATGACAGCATGGCCCAGAAGGGCGAGCCCCGAGTCGAAGAGGACGTGCTTGCAAAACACCGTTCCGACATCAACAACATGTTCACTGAGCAAGAAGCTTTGAGATTGATAGGCCTCTTCTTTCGATTTGTATACCCATACTTTCCTATTCTGTCTAAAAGCGAAATATTTATCAACGGTCAAATATCTTCCTCTGTGCTGCACACATTACCTATGTCGTTATTAACCGCTATGTACGCTACGGCCTTACCATTTATGCTTTATGACGATCTCCTTGCTACAACTATCGTTCACTCACCTCCTTCGACACACCAGCTATTCCGTATGTCATGGATTGCCGTCACTCAAGAATTACATACCCCTCGACTGGCAACTTTACAAGCCTGCCTACTCCTACTTCAGCGAGCACCCACAAACCGATACACGACCGATACCCCTTGGAAGACAAGTCTCGTAGGATGGACAGTCAGTCTAGCACAGATCCTGGGGCTCACTAAAGAGTGCAGTGATTGGACCAGTATACCAACATGGGAAATGACCTTGAGGAAACGACTTTGGTATGGTGTCTTCATCATGGACAAATGGGCGTCTCTTGGAGCAGGAATGCCTAGCCACATTCGATCGGACGATTTTGATGTTTTGCCTCTTACAGATTCGGACCTTGAGCAGCCCAATCTTGATCCAAACTCAAATGGCATTTCTAGTTTTCTCGATCCGGAAGCAGACTGCACGCATTTCCGTCTACTATCAGAACTCACTATGATACTGAGCGATATCATGGATTCTTATTACTCATTACGAGCTACACAGCGAACATCCAAAGACTTTACACTTTCCTTGGATCTTGCTCGTTCGCTGAGATCTCGGTTGAAGATGTGGAACGATTCGCTACCTCCCGCTCTAGCTTTACGGCAACCGGATCGCCTAGACTCAAGAGGTCTGGCCCGACTTAGTGGAAACCCATCATTGTCACTAGCATATATAGTTGCAACAATGACCCTCTTCCGAGCTCTCCTTCGACCCCTGGAAAATCTCACCACTGTCGAGGAAGAAGATCACGGGATTGTGGGAAGCCGGTCAGCTGTCCGAGCCGGAGCAAGAGAATGTGCAAAAGAAGTCGTCGAATTCGTGGAGAACCTGGGCCGAGGGGCTCTGGATGCATTTTGGCATTCCTGTGCGCTCCCCTTTCCCCTCTCTTTTAACCTTCCACACTGACGGAAACCAGGGTCACGAGCGAACTTCGCAATAGCCTCATCATTTCTTATGCAGCTCCTTGTCACCTCCGAGTCAGAAGCCGAGCAGGCCGAGATCAATGACCTGCTCTCGCGCTGGCGCTGGGCGATGCGGATCGGGAGCGGGAATACGGGCAACGGATTGATGAGTCTAGGTCTCTTGCGGTTAGATGGCTTGCTCTTGGAAAATGGGACGATGCAACCAGCTACCGGTTGAAAATGATACGTTCAAAATATTGATGGGAACAGGAGAACAGGACTTGGAGTTTGGGTAAACTTAGGCTGGGTTGTGATTGTGTATATATGATACCGATGATGATGGGCGAAGATACCAAGCAAGGGGGCCTCGCGGCATTTTTGGTCGATACTTTTCTTAACATCTCCGAGTAATAATGGAGGCAGATGTCGATGAACCCTGGTTCTCTCCTCTAAGTTTTTGTTGGTGCTTGTTGCTTCCTTCCGTGTTCCCTCCCTCCTTCCCAACCATCTGGACCAAAGCGCCTCCTCGTTTTGCATAAGAAAAGTAAATATGGCTACTTTGTCTTGTCGTACTTAATGTCCCAAGAGTTCTAAAACATTGAGAATATGGTCGAGAATCCACCGTTTCATGATTCTGGCAGTTTTGTTGCATACCGCTTTCAATATTCGAAAGGTTCTCGATACAACAAACTTCTTATAATGATATCTCGGCTGGATCATAAATCGACGGTGTTTGAAGCAAGTCAAAGAGAACTTCTCAGGCCCTTTCACCAGTTAATAATTCCTCTTCGAATAGCGCCAGGTCTCTGTTTTCCACCTCCATCCGATTCTCAACCTGCGATATTAAATCTCATAAATCGTCTTCATCTCGCGCGCTTCAGTTCTCCTGAAGTCCGACCATTGAGAATGTGGTCGAAACCCGAAAACGATTCCCTTCATTACTAAATGTGACCGAAAGTGAATAATTATATGTTAATAGATTAAGAGTGAATGGGGATCATTATAGTTTTGTTACACGTCGCAAGGGAAATTCTTGAAGGAAAACAATCTGTTTATCTAAATGGACTTCGGATGAAAGTTGAGTCACGTCTGAACAAATTTCAAATGTGTGTGTGCTGGGCTCATAGCTACTATAGTTTCACTAACATAGAAGCACCTTCTCCAAAATTTGGCAATAGATTTCGATTATGCTCTTGGGACATTCTAGTGATACACTCCTTGTGGATATTACTCGACCATGGGCAAAGGCACCTCAATCGGTCTCACAAGCGCAATACAGTCAACTATGTACTATGTACGCAATGGATCAAATTTATTGCCATCTTGTTTGCAGACCATAGCTAAGTACGAGATATATTTTTGAAACAAGAGGCACTATTCATAGCATGGAAAAGATATGAATAAGGAAATCAACTCAAGGCACGAGTTATAAAACCCATCGACTCCAAGTGCTATACGGCTTCTCAATACTGAATCTCATCCCAACCCCGAGCTGAAAAGTGAATCTCATTGCCTGTTCGTTGCACATCAATCAATTGCTCAACTCTCCCCTAGATATTGAATTCATCCGATCTTACCTCTCCATTAAGTGAATCTCTCCTACCCTTTCTGTCACACATCGAGAATTGTCCAGCATCACTTGTGAACAATGAACGTTTATCTCGATCTTAAATCTAATGAATCTCTCACCGCCATTTTCTAGTTACAGATCACCTCATTCTTCCCTGCTGTCATCGACTACCGTATCATAACCCCAGTTCTAACAATCCCTTTCCGCACCTACTCATTCCCAACCCACCCCTCAAAAGCACACGTTCCAGCCTCAATAACCAACACAACAGCTACACTACCCATAAGCACATGGCCCAGAGACCACCTCCTCTTCTAGTTCTTACCCACCCCATCTCTACATGCCGCCACCACTACAAAGAACCCCAAAGAAAGCAGCTAACATTGACAAGACATAAGTAACTGTTTGAGTTGAAGGCACGGGTAGAGAAGATGGGGTATTGAGGGATACCAGTTCTTCCTTGATTATGAGAAAGTAGCATAGTCGCCCATAATTACCAGTTTGATAAACTCGTTTCATTCGTTCTTTATTATACACCTACCGCTGTACCATGCTTGAAGCTTCAAATTTCCTGGGACTTAAATTCAAACAGAAATACCAAGTGGCATATTAAGAAACACTTCCTAGCAGAAAGAACCATCTCCAAGAGAACAGGTTAAATACAAATCCATAATAGCTCGAGCGGAGGAATCCCACATCTGCCAGCGTGCCATTAGTTGACATTCTTAGAATCACAAGATACAATACAGTACATAGTAAAGAAAACATACAGCCAGCGCCCATGACCATGCCATCACCAATTACCAACAAGATAAAGCCGAAACTTCAATTGGCTATAATCCCTACCTTACTCAAGCTAGATCACATCACCCATTCACTATCGCCATAGCAAATATAAATCTCAGATTTAAAAGAAAATTAATGCCAGCCAGACAAGACAATCTTCATATCCAAAGTAATCTTAAAATACTTTGACATGAACCGCTCCACACCTTGCAAAACCACCTACCTCATCCTGTACAGAAATCGGATAAATGAATCGTGCGAACTAATTGCAGAAACGATACGCAAAACATTCCGTATAGTTATGGCAGATAGATATACTGCTTGCGTACGCCATACTCATTTGCGAAAGGAGATGTTCGAGGAAACTTATCCTGTGATTGAACTTAGTGTAGGTACATACGGCTCATGAGTAGTGAAAACACTCGATGGATATTGTTAGATCTTAGGGTGGGTGTTTTCTTGAAACGCTGAGTACGGGACTTAATATATATA
This sequence comes from Hyaloscypha hepaticicola, assembly GCA_002865625.1. Lineage (NCBI taxonomy): Eukaryota > Fungi > Ascomycota > Leotiomycetes > Helotiales > Hyaloscyphaceae > Hyaloscypha > Hyaloscypha hepaticicola. The sequence continues at coordinate 236,519 of KZ613467.1, read as the reverse complement.
TTATGGACGAGAAAGAGGGTTGATCTTCAAGCAGTAATGTGGACGTGGAATTGTCAGAGTAATCAGTGCGTGAGTTGAGGGGCTGTGTAATGAAGGAACCCCTGATGATAGAGCTACTAAGCCTACTCGGCTAGAGAAACTCATCTAGAGAATATGCACCGTAGGGAGCAGCAGACACTTACCCTGGGTAGACGAATATGTATCATGAAAGTCAAGAACAAGGGCACAAAAGGATGAAAATATCACGACGATACGATTTCGCATCTCGCAACATATTACAATAAACCATTACGACATCCCGTCTCCTTATCAAGTCCACACCTCATCGAAATAGTGCCTCCTCGATGATCTTATCCATTCTCGCGGTACCTATTTCCCATCCCTTCCATATGCACCTGTGAACCCAACCTCCGATGCATATACAAGCACCACCCCCCAAATAAAAGGCAGAAACCTCCCAAACCCCCCTTTCCAGATTAGATGCCCCCTGTAAACGCCGTCTATAACTTGTTTGCCCCGTGACCCCGGAACCAAGGTATCGTAATGTACTATGCAGACTCTTCCGTATGTGAAATGGTTCGTATGCTTTCGTTTGCTCGTAATGTCAAGGTCACCAGCCCCAGCTTTTCGTAAAATTATGTAACATGAAATGTGCTTTCTCTAACTTGTAGGAGAAGAAGCAGGAGGAGTATTGTTCTGCGCTCGTGTTCGGACCCGGAAGGTATCTCTCAACCTATTTGTTAATCGCGCTCGTCGGCTGGTCTCTTCAACGTCCCCGGTTGGCTCTCCCTCGCGCTGGGTTTGCTCTCGTAGTTGGCGGAGGGCGGCTATGCGCTCGTCTGGAGGTGCATGTCGGAGGCGATTTAGATCTAAAAGTCTGGCTACACCTCGACGATGATGATTTGATCCACTGGCTTCTCCACTGGCTTCCGCGGTCGTCGACCCAGCCTCGGGGGCAAGTGGTGGGGGTAGTTCGCTCCCTTCGCCCTCGCCCGTGGTAGATACAGTATGTTCTGTGTTCGAAGTGGCCGAAGTGACAGGTCTAAGATCATGGCGGCTAGACTGAGTTAGTAGAGTTGATAGACACGTTGAGAGCATGACTTACCATAATGGACACGTGCCAGACACATTCAATAACCAGGGATCAATACACGCGGGATGGTACTTGTGATGACATGGCAACACTCGTACATCCTCACCCATGCTGAAATCCTCTGTACATATTGAACAGCCTAGCTCGCCTTCTCTTACTGCCATTTCCTGTCCACTTCTTACCGATTCAGCTTGCGCTGCCCCAAGACCAGATTCGACATTCGAGTCAGCTGTTCGGGCAGCAGCGGCGGGAGATTTTGTTTCATCGTCCTCGTTGGCTTCTGGGACCGTCGAAAGATGAGTAGCAGGAGTGACATGCACGTTGGTACTGCCAGACTCCAACTCGACATCCCTACTTCCTGGTTTCACTGGCTCTGGATCTCCAAATTTCACAATTGGCAGTGTCTCCAACATAGCTCTTGCAAGTCCCTTTGCCCGACTCTGTCTCGGTCTACCTGCGTATCCAGTGCGAGGACCATATCTCTCTGGATGTCTATGGGCACGGATGGCGCCAGTAGCAATGATGATCAGAAACAGCAAGGTAATAATACCTGTGATACTGTATAGGATGCTCATAGCAACTGCAGTCGTTGGTGCTGGACCATTGGCGTCCACGGAGCTGGTAGGTTGAGCTTGCTGGGTGGTCGTAGCATTGGCTCTGATCGCCGCCTGAGGGGGTTGTGCCACAGGATAGATCTGGATCATTTGCAGCAGAGTATTTGACGCTTCCGCCGATGTCATGGTATACATGGTTGAGAAGCTATATTGCCCCGTGAGATTGCACTCCTCGGATGTTTGACTATAAAGTACAATGGCCACTGGTTTGGCATCTCCGGCCTGTCCGACCACGCTGGAGGGTCCGATATTCGAGCCATTAGGATCGCAGCTGATGACGGCAACATCGAAATGGGAAATATTGCTGGCGTTTGTATAATCTGCCAACCTCACGGTTCCCATAAGACTGATTGCCTGTGGAGAGCTAGATCAGCATGCTGCCATCATGGGCTGCCAACTATTCTTGATTGACTTACAGAAACCACGGTCGAACTACCGCCCTTTCCAGCGGAAGGCGTGAGCGGAGCAATGTTGAAGTTTGCCTGAGTCAAGATTGGGCCTCCAGCCAGCCGCAAGACAGTCTGTGATCCGCTCTCTGAGGCTGGCAAAGTTGCGTTCGAGGGTGACACGGATTGAGCGGAAGCGAGTGAGATCGCAATGAGGGCGATGGTGAAGAAGCTCGCCATGCTTCTCGCAACGGTCGACGCTGCCATGATTGACCAGAAAGAAAGGAAATGCGAAGGTGATTGTCGGGATCCTTCACTCACATGTCCAGCTATTGTTGTTGGAAAGATGCTGGAGGACTGCGAAAGCCAGTGCGAAGTAGTGTGAAACCCGAGTTCCGGTTTGGAGGATGCTTAGTAACGGATAAGTTTAGAGGGCTTCATGCGATAAGGGATCGATAGGTGCAAAGTTGGAGCAGAGCCAGGCGAAGCGAAGACAAGCAAAGCAGAGCAGACGTAATGGTGAGATGTTAGATGTTTTAGTCTGGTCTTGTCTGGCAGGGAAGGGGAAATGGTTTTAGCTTTAAAGCATTCGACAAAGGCTATGGTAGGTGAGGGATAAGCAGCAATGTAGGTGTGAGGATGAGAAATGGTGCAGCCATTCTTTTTCTTACAGTAATTCCTCTCACTCCCACTCCCACTCCCACTCCTCCCAGCAATAATTCTTCAAGCCACCCCAAGCTCCAAGCCCTCCAAAGTATTGCTCGCGCGTCCACTCCACTGTCCTGGCCATGCTAGGGGCGGGGGAGAATATTACGAGGATCGCCACCAGGACCGCAGCCGGCTTCTTCAACCTCCGTGTTGTTCTTAACAAATGCTCCACCAGTGCAGCCAGCTTGCCCTAGCATACCCACCCGGCATGCCGTCTCAGCAGCCACGCGCCTGATGAGGAGGTCGATATTGAATAAGCAACCACGGTGAGTGGCATCTCGGCCCCGAGCTGGGCGCCAAGAGTAGAAGGGGATCCGAAGCGGTGATGCAGAGGGTGGAATCTTTTCGGTGCACTGCCTCCTCGACCACGTACAAAATCTCTCAAGTATTTCAAATGCCTCGGAATCAAACAATCACTATTCTGCAGAATAGTCACTGCCCGGCATTCATCAACGTCATCAATCCAAATATTCCGGACCTGGTCAGAGAGCAGCGCAGAGCCGTCTATCTATTGGCGCACAGTGTTCCAGGCATTATGCCTTTGGGTTTGGAAACTTGATCTCCGGCACTTCACTCGCAAGGTGCAGCATGATCGCCAGTATCCAATGCCATGCGGTGACATGTCCGGATAATAGTCACGTGCTCATGAATTAGATGCTGTGTCGAAGCTCCCCGTCCTTCGAAAAACCTTCCAGTACGCAACCCTAACATCTTGCATCGGCCAACCTTCCCCATCTACCTAGTGACCGCAACCCTCCCTGTGGGGCATGCAATAAGCAGTTTCCCAATTCGTCTCTCAGCTGTGTGTTTCCGTGCGTTTCATTCATTTATTTACACGATTCGTCTGATCTTTGGGAGGCGAGGAAAATGCTTGTCAGGAATCTTCCCTCACTGCCACTTCGTTCTCGGCTGCTTCGGATGACAGTCATGCTCGACATCGCTGCACAGCCCACAGCTGGCAGCCGTTAGACTTGTGACTTCTGCCCTTCGGGAATGCCGGCTTCTTGGCTTGCCAAATCATGTGCCATCCGAGTCATGTTGACTGGAGTAGAGCATGCTTTTCAGAGGAGTTGTACGGACTCGCGGTCGTCTTCTAAATACTGGTTAGTTCCGGAAGAAGCTCAAGCGATGCAGAATCAAACCTTGGCTTCAAGTAATCATAAATCTGCACCTTGGCAAGACCCTTCCTCAGGTTTAAGTTGAATCTGTCAAAATCTACTCCCTGTTTCAAGTTGTTAATGGCGGAATTTGGCAATGTATTCTACTGCACGTGACACCATCACTATGACACTCCTACCTTACTACTCGAGTTCTCGATCCCCTTATCCCTTTATTCGGCATATCGAAAGTCTGAAACCCTGCAGCAAGTTGCCTATCGTACCCATTAGCCTATGAACAACAAGTTCTACTTCGTAGGATTCAAGTAATCGTGTGTCAATCATCTAAAAACTTCTGATAATTGGTCCTTCATCTTCATTATACAAGTCGATGACCATTCATTGGTCCATTAAGGTTACGCGAATATGCGGGGTGCAGCTCTCACACAAAGTAAATCTGTGCTTTTGTTTGAGATATCAGGGCAACTGTTTCAGGCATCAGATAATGTTATGAATGCATTACTCTAGTTTTAGCCTGTGAGCTCTTCTCATTAGAGTTGTGCAACTACACAGACCGACCTCAAGGCCCCTTGCAGCTACAAAGCAATTCACCCTTTCTACGACCTCCCCCAGGCCCATCTACTGAAACGATCAGGGTCTTCTTCTAGTGAAACTCTACGTAGTTCATCTGGAAAATCTATCGTACGATGCCAAAAGCTTCACGATGCCGCAACAAAAGAATTTATCCACAAGCTCGCTGGAGAGGCCTCAACCAAGACCTCCAGCGCTCCTCGGTATTCAATTTGTCTCACGATGCATCGGCATCATTGCAAGTTTGATCGGAGTTGCAATTGCTGCGTTTATTGCGATCAAGATCCACAAGACCTGGGCATTTGTCTTCATTTCCGTAAGTAAATAAAAAAAATTGTGGATCCCATCCATCAAGCGAAACCCCCTTTTCGTTGCCCCACAATACCACGACGTCGCAATTACTACGAGACAAGTTCTAATCCCCGGCAGACGCTATTACCCTTCTTCCTTGACACCGCCGAGGTCGCTGCTTTAGCCAGCCGTCGCACTCTCAAATTTTCTTTCCACCGCGTCAACCCTTTCGTGCTGATCGGCCTCGATATCCTCACAATAGGTCTGCTCATCTGGAGTTTTTCCTCGCTCATATTCGATAAATGGAGCAAGAGCCATGCTGTAAGCACCGGGTCCTACACGGCTGATCCGTTCAATGGTATTGAGATGTGGTTAGCAGTCACGATTGGGTGGGTTTCTCTGCTTTCTTCTCTGAGGATAGATGCTGATAGTGGTAGTGCTTGCCATATAATCCTACTTGTATTCGACTTCGTCGATTGCTTTTCTAGGAGAGCCACAGGCTCGAGCAAGCGACCTATTGAGATCTCGCTTCCGAGATTAATTCCATCGAACCGTGGCTACGGTAGCGGCCGCGTTGGGGACGTCGAGTGGGGTTGAAATGTCGTCAATGGCTGCAACGTGCTCTGTGTTTGCTTTTAAGTCCGTGGTACGGTCAACTCGCATTTTTATGACCGATCAACACATTGCAAGTGCGATATTTACGCCGCCATGAACCTCAGCTCCGGCAAGACAACCATTCTTACTCTTTCTTTTCGATGTATAACAAATTTCCCTTTAAGCTTTTCTAATCAATCATCATAACGACTTGCAACGACATTCAGGCTCAATTACCGTTTCTTTCTCGATCTGCTGGATACCATGAGGATGTTTGTATTGTGAATCTTTGTTCTGGTTGGCAGGAGTTTTATCAGCTTGTTGCTAGAAGCACTTGCTACGTTTTCCTCGAGGAATTTACACGTGTGGGCGTTCTGGTGCGATTTTTTGGCTGGAATAGTCGTTCTGCAGGCTGTTTGTGCCTTATAATTACTGCTGGGCATGCATCTTCGGGTCAAAAGATATCGAAGTGTGCAGCTGGAGAGTTTGGTTCTTCAAGTGCGTGGCGGAGGAAAGGGTCTTTTGAGGAAGAAGAGCTGCGACGGCCGTTGATGAGATGACGATTTGATGTATGGCTGTACGGTAAGACGACTTCTGATGGTATCAATGAGACATTCCCCAGCTCGCCAATTAAAATAATTCTCCTTTTTTCAAACAGCCTTACTAGTATCCGTGACTCCATCCACCGCCACCTCACCCTCAAATCAAGAATATTTCATTTCCTCGTTCGATTCCATCCCTCTTCCCTCGAAAAAAGAACGAAAATCAAACCATCAACTCTTTGACAGAAACCGATCAAGGGATCGTAGCTGTGCTTTGGTATTCACATCTCGGGTTCTTTGGGATATGTGCAGATGAGATGTTCACGATGAGATGTTCACGATGAGATAGAGCTAACCATTCGTAGAAGGCAGGCACTGTAAATAGCATTATCCAAGCGAGGTCTTGGTCTTTCTTGCTACTGTACGTGAACGGATTGATTGATGCGAGAGAGAGGCAAGAATAGCTCGGCGTGTTGCTGCACAGTTGGCGGCAGGGATCTATGCAGTGTGAGTGAGATGGTGCAGATACGCGGTTTGGGGTATTTACATTGCTGAGGTTGGCGCAGGAGGTATTTCGAGGACGGAAGGTGATGAATTAGATTTAGCGAGTTTTCTTGTTGAGGCGTGGGAGGATGTTTGGGAAGGTGTAATTTTGTTGAGATATTGAAGGGGAGGCTCAACAGTGTTATTTTAGACAGTATTCCCATCATAGATAGGATTAGATTCGTTTATCCGGTTTCTGATCCGTCTCATCCTTTCTTCCTTCCCTTCCTTCCTTTTCCATTCTCATCTGGAATCATATCCTTCCTACTATAGACACCGCATCTAGTTTCAGTAAGAAAAGAAAGTTGAGGCAAAATAGAGGGATTAGTAGAGCCCTAGATCGGAAGCTTTGAGTCTTTCCCTCGACCCTGATCCTGAACCGGCACCGGAAGCAGAAGTGGAAAAGCGCGGGAATGATCCGAGACTCTTTTGTTCGGGCATGAGGGAAACTTTACCGGTTTCTCTTGGGTCGGGGGAAGGAGAAGGCTCATCGTCGGGTATGGGTTCATGTGAGATCTGGGTGAGTTCGCCGGTGTATTCGGAGTCAGAGTCGTTGTCGATCATTTGGATGCCGCCTCCTTCGGAGTCGGAGTCGTCATCTCGGGATTGAGGATGTGGGAAGGAGAGAGATCCAGAGAGTTGTTGAGATTTAGAGGGGATGGAGGTTGTGCTTCGATGTTCGAGAGCGAGGTCGGATATTCCACGAGTGAGTTCTGGTATCGCTGTGGTTGATGTTATAGGCTGAGGTGCAGATGCTGCTGTGACTGCTGTGGGTCGAATAACCGGCTCTGCCATCAATTCTGCGAGGAGATCCATGTCTGATTTTCCACTAAGATAATCCGGCTCGCCACTGCTAGCAGAAGGGACAGCTGCCGCCTCTGAACTCGCTCCTATAGGCGTTGCCTTGTCTTTTCCATTATGTCCTGCTTTGGGATTCGTCACTACTGGCTCTCCGTCGACAACCCTCAGAACATCAACCTGGCTTCTCAATTGTACCGCATCCACGTCGAACTTCACACTCTCCTTCTCTGCGTCAAACAATTCGATCTCCCCCACATCAACCTCGATATCCATATCCTCAACCGCTATTCCCTCAAACCCTGCTCTCTTCAAAATCTTCCCGACGAGAGCAGGGTACCGTAGATGACCTGAAACTTCCTTACTAAGATCAAGATTACTCACTCCCTCAACATCAGCTATAGCCTGCAGACCTGCCACCCCGTACTGAATAGATGTTGCCCGATAGAGAAATGCAAGGATGTAATCGCTGTTCGAGTACACGTTGTACATTTTGCCCGACACAACGCTTCGCATAACTCGCCAGTTTTCAGGCGTAGAAGGGATAGGAGAGCCAATTAAAACCACATTCTCAATCAGCCCAAAAGCTTTGCGTTCTGCGAGACTTCTTAAACAACTGTAGATAACGCGTGATCCAAGAGAGTAGCCAAGCAGAGTCACTGGGCGCTCGCCTTGAGCTTTGTTAATGAGTGCATCGGCTAGGACTTCTCCTGCTTTTTCGGAACGGTTGCGTGCTACAGCCCACGGGTTGTCGATGCTTGTTGCCATTTTTAAGAGATAGACTGGCCAGAGCGCCGACCACCTAATTACTCGAATTAGTGTTGCCGCTAAAAGATGTGAATATTTAGTTGAAGCTTACAAGGTAGCTAGTACTGTCTTTTTAAGGATCTCGAGCTTGACAAATGACCAGGCGTAAGATGAAACCATGCTTTTGAGAGACTTTCCAAGTTCGAGTAGAGCCGTCATCTCGTATCGTAGAGCAAAAGCCTCACTATCTTGTCCTAGTATCCTCCATGGCTTGACTACGTCGTTTTTGTCATTCAACCACCCGTTCACGCCGATGGTAACCCGAAGTCTGCGAGCTTGTGCTTCTGCTTCCTCGTTCGTCGCAAACTCGCCCCATCCGGATGCAATGGGGATAAACTTGAAATCTTCGACCTCCTTCGCATATTGATCCACCATCTGCCCCGTCATCTTGCCGCCAAATGCACCAAACAGAGTTCCAACCAATGCTCCGTTCATTGCAAAGATACCAAGAAAACTTGCTACCCCACCCAGGCCAACACCACCCATAATCCCTCCTATTGCACCAGCAACAATGGGAGCAGCCAAACCTCCCGTGACTCCTATCAACGCGGCTCCAGCTACTGAAGCCAGACCGACTTTCCATCTTCGAGAGGAAGCGTTATCAGCTTGTCGCTTTTGCGTCTCGACATCCGCAGTCAAAGTTTTAGATGCCAACATGAGGGTCTTTGCAATTTGCTCCTCTTCCACCGTGAGTACACTGATCGGAACCGCAAAGGCCGAAGTGAGATAGCACATCAAGATCCTTGAATGAGCGGAATAATGTCCTAGACTCAACAGAAGAAGAACCATACAGCTAATCACACAGACACGGTCTTCTTTCGAGATAGTTGTGAGGCGTGTTTGCATAGGGTGGTACTGAGACTGCAACAAAGTGACTTCTTTTTCCTCCGCGAGTTCCTTTGCTTCAATCTGTGCTTCAAGCTCGGGGCTCTTAGATTCGAAGTCTGAGTTGCGGGTATAGGCAGGAGGCGGTGGGTTTCGTGTAGCCTGCCATTCTTTACGTCGCTGCTCTGAACGTGGATCTTCGTTGCTGTCACATATCTTCTTGAACTGCTGATGCACTTCATTTGACCAATTGTCGAAGTGGGATAGAGAAGCTTTCTTTAGTTCTTGCAACTTTGGCGTAGATAAGGATCTTTCGAGACGGGCTTCTAGTCGCCGTTGTCGGGCTTCCTCTTCGGGGTCTTGGAAGAATTGGTCGGGTGCTGTGTGGTGATTTCTAAATAGTGGTGCTATCTCGGCACCTGGGGAAGGGTTGAATGATTGTTCTATTTTGAAGCGCATGTGGGAGATGATGCTTCCGAGGAGGATAGATAGTGCTCGACGTTTTGCTGGATTGAGCACGAGCTTAAGCTCTTTGACGTCTGAGGCGGTTGGAGGCATGTTGAATAGCTGAGGATGGGTTGGCGACTCGAGACGCTGTTGTACAATTCGTAGTGGGCATATGTTTATAAATAAATAAGCTCTTGAAATCCAAGTGCCAAGATTTTGAAGCTAGGTCGTGTGGAGGGCAGGTTGCCCTTTATGGGCAGGCCATGCCAAAAGCTGGAGCCTGATCGTTTAAATTAAGATCGCAAGCCCTGTATTTGGCGGCAAAGTACGAAGCCACGCTGGGTTGTCACCAGTAAGGTCGAAAAGAGATGAGTCTCTTGGTCTTTTGACTTGATGGTTGTCCGAAGGATTGTTCAGCACGATGGTCGTAGCACCAGTAGAACGTTCCTGAGAAGCACAGCCTCCACCAAGGATTTCGATGCGCTCGCTTAAACCCCTGATCGAAGTCCTTCACTTCTGCCAGCACGATTGAATTCAGACTGAGCTATTGGAAGTCATACAGATAGTTCATAGGTCTTGCAGCATTTGTGGACAATCTCCTGAAAGATCCCCTCATATCGAATCCTCCCCGTAGAGGGCCTGGTGCAGACAATATATTCAGTCACGTGACCTGCTGCATTTGCCATTGAGTCCACCCGTAACGACGTAATTGAGGACGCCCAGGGGGAACGAAGAGAGTGATGGAAAGTAGAATTCAATGAATCAACCTTTCAGCATCCTATAAGTCGAGTGTCCAGAAACATGGAGGCAATTCGCAGTTCCGAAATAGGGAGAACAGACATTCTTTTTCACACCCAGTTCACCCAGACTTTGGAAGCACTATGTCTCTGAAAAGTGTATGCTGGGTATCTGTGAATCTTTAATCGACCGAGTCCGCACTTCAAGGATGCGAAGAGAGCCATCAAATCTCCTCCATGTCATCCAAATCATCAATGACAGGCCAATCTCCCACCTCCACCCTCTCTGGTCTCACAAATACACCGGACTTTGGATCACCATCCTTCCCCCAATATCTCTTCCCACCAGCCAAACTTCCATCGTTGCGTCCAACTGGTTCGTCCAACTTTACGCCGATCCACTTTCCTGCCCCACCCGGAATCTCCTCCACTTCCCCAATATACATCACTACTCCTCTCTTGGTGTCTTGCCCTCCAACCCTACATCTCTTCCCAACTTCAATACCTTTGTTCTTGATTTCAGTCTCAAAGGCTTGAAGTCTAGCCTGCTCGAGAGATGGTGCCGCAGGATCGAAACGCCCCAGCTTCTGTGCCTTCTTCCAAGCCAGAACACTATCGGTCTTTTTCTCATACTCGTCGGGGGGTAACTCATACTTAGCTACCTGCGAGGCATCGGTAAAGTTTGGCCGCATTCCCGGCGGGCGGATATCAGCAACCTATAATATAGATATGTCAGCACCAGACGGTAAGGTTGGCTAAGTAGCATCTGAGCGTGAACTTTGGCAGCTGATATAAACTTGGAGCGTCTTGTCTTCGGAACGAGAGACGTAAAATGCAGGTTAGAATTTGAAAATATCCATTCCGGCCGGACCGACATGCACGAAAAATATAAAGTCCTCGCATCCTCAGCTCTGGTAAATCCTGATATCTCGCTTCACCCCAGCGAAGAAACCACAACAAGGGGAAAAGGAGTCGCTCCCCGTTTCCTGATACTCTCTCTGCATCGGAACAAAAGCCGAATGTAATCAGAAGCCGCTTCCAGAACACGCTAGAACTTGTGTTGCTAGTTTTTGCACACCTCGGGACAATATATACCAGGATTGGGATTCGGAACATGCAAGGAGGCAGAGTATCACAACATGTTTCGCGAAGCGAACATCAATGAACTCAAAACTCACGTGGATCTCCGCGTATGGCGCCAGGGGGAACCCCCCCAGCTGGGTGTTCTCTTCATCAGCAGCCTCGATAGGGACGGATTGCTGACTTCCGAGCCTCAATGTGAGCTTTTGCGACAGCGGAGGAATGCCAGTGATGGGCTCGAGCTTGGCCTTCAATTGGCCGATGGTCCATGATGCCGTTATTCGACGTTCGGAGGAAGAGTTTTCAGACGTGATCTGGAGGGGTATATCCCCTGCCGCGTGCATGCTCATGCTGATGGTGGAGGCTCTCGCGAACTGGATCTGATATGGAATGGTCGGAGCCTAGATAAATGGGGCTTGCGAATCTGCGGTTCTGCCGTTGTTTTGGATGTGTGGGCTGATTCGACAATTGACTTTTGAGTTTGGCACCAGTGGTTAGCATCGAAGTCTGGGAGCTGTAGCACGTCCCAACGTTCCGTTCCACGCGCGGAAGTTTAAGAACAGACTTAGGCAGTTATTGTGGGGGAGGGCGAGGTCAGGAACGTTGGTCCGTTCCGCCGCCTAGCAAATGTCTCGAGCTGGTGGAGGTTTGGCGACTCCTAGTTTAGCCTAGCGCCTTCCTTACCAAACCTCAACTCACCTTATGCTATATCAAGCTCAGCAATAATAGCATTAAGGGATGAGGAACCAAAAGATCCTCGCTCCCGGCGACTATCGCGGGATCTAAAGTGATCTTCGGAACGCGTCCACCAAAAGGTTCCAACCAACGCTGGAGGCGCAAGCCACATATGATCTCACAGCCACATATCACCAGCCACCAAATCAGATGTTGTACCTCCGTACACAACTTTTCTGGTAGCGATAACGATCTACAACTTCAACGACATCTCCTACTACCCACGACGCAAAAGCTTGAATCATTCGCGCTGTTCGTCCTTTGCGTCCCATCCAAAGTCGTCCCTCACGGCGCCGCGGCAGAGCATGATCTTGACCGAACGCTTCACCCAGTTTCACGATCTGACGCTCAGACAAGTGACGGTTTCCAACGCTTTTTGCCTCATTGGTCAATGACCGTTTGCAGATCAATTCTTCCGCGGGCTCCCATTGGGACTCGCAAGCCTCTGCTCTTCAGCATGAATCTGCGGTCCCTGCGTCGAGGCTGTCCGGATATCCTCGAACGCTTGACGGGTTGGATAGGCCAGCGTTGTTACCCATGCCTTTGCGACGCGAGTTTCTTTGCTGGAAGAAGACCGCAACCTGCGTAAGTGCTCACCGCTCAAACAACAACATGGGGTCGAGACGAGCCCCCCAGCCCCCCCTCCAGCCCTGCCAGCCGCAACGATCACACGGTTCGATCTCAGTTAGGCCCTGACCCTGACCCTGGCCCTGTTCTAAAAACAACGATCTCCCCACTTTGATTCCAGAGCATCCTGCCGCTTGAAGCAGCTGAGGCGGCTTCACTTGCTTGCTCGTGCCAGGCCAGGACAAGGCATAACATCGGTTGCGATCCGAAAAGCGCTTGTACTGCGTACCCTATTCCTTAAAGACAAAGAGAGCAAGAGCGCTGTCGACATCCGCCTAGCGCTTCTGCTCAATTTTACTTTTCCCTGCCCTGCATATTCTACAATCCTATTGTTCAGCGTACCGAGCAAACGGGCAAGCCCCCTCAACGGCTTTGGGCAGCAGCTGCACTTTGATCCAGCCTTGAAAGCCATCAGTCGTGGCTTTGTTGCGCCTGCAGCCGCGTAACGAAAACAATGACAGCACGTCCATCGCCATCAATGCAGCCAGCTAATGCACAGCATCGCCTAGAATGCAGCTCTCTTGCTGATGCTCATGCAGCAAATCGGCACTCGTCTGATGCTAAGGTGCCACTTTGCGAGCTAAAACTCCATCATGGCCTGAAGGCAGATGCTAGCATTCGCCGCTACCATGGAACCTATTAGTGCAGGATCGCGTTTACAGGCCAAGGCGTCTTTATTTTCAGGCCCCATTTCCAGAAACGCCCCTCCGCAAGAAATTCGTCTCCCAAACTTGCTGTTCTTCGGGTTCTGCTGATGCACTTCTTACTCATGGATACCTGATTCCCGTCTGCTCGGGAGAAGCCCACTGACTCGGTGTCCAGCCATCCTCCCGTTAGGCGTATTCTCATATGACAAGCGCATTTACACCGCCATATGTGAGGACCCGATAGCTCGACGGACAATAACAAGCACAGGTTAATTGTCTCCTTTGTCTTGAGGGTGGGACGTGGAGGCCCCTTATGCAAACGGAGAATTCTTTGCCTTCGAAACTTCAGCGCCTGACCACGCAGCGGCATATTGCTTTGTTTAGGCATCAAGTGACTTTAGGTCTATTCAAAGATGCGACCCAAGCTGTCACCGAGTCCTAGGCCTATTCAGCCACCGACGCAGGATTCAGTTGGTTTAACGACGTTGCTCGACTCGGTCAGCTCGGTCACCTCAGTTTGGGAATAGCCCATTTTTCCCTCGGTCACTCGGCAACAGCACGAAGATCATAGTTCATGACAGCCTCTGTAAGGCGCTGCAAGCCATGATGATCTTACACCTTGATCCCTGAGCCTCTGGAGTAAGTACCCTTGCGAACTTGACCGCCAGTTCATGGGCTCGAGATGGCAATCAAAGATATGGTGGTCATGCTGACTGGGCACCTGGAACCGGGCCCATAAATCTACCGGTACGGGTGGACAGGCTTCGTCTTAAAGTTCATAACTAGAGGTACAAATGCAACAGTAGATGTCTGATATTGGGATTACGCACAGACATACGCCCAAAACGGTCTCGAGGGGTTGCACAGCAAGTCAGAGATTATATAATGAGTTTCAACACCAGACGCGAAGTTTCAATCGCCATTACCTTGGATCGTCCAGGGACGACGCCAGCACCCAGCAGCCAGCAGCCCAAAGATGGCAAGCATTCCTCTTGTTCATGTTCATGCATGAAGTCGTGGCGACGCCCTAGCTCCTTCCTCCACACTAGTTCACCCCTGTATACTCACTCCCCCACCATGGCTAACACACTCTATCCGCATCGCGCATCTTCCCGACTGTCTGTCCAGCTATAACCATGTACCGGCTGGAGATCATTGAGTTCGAACAAATTCCTTGTCTTCTCAAGCTCAGCAAGCACTTCTTGACGTATTGTTCCGTTGGCGCTGGCACTTTCTTCTGCTCTCGTCTCATCTTTGGCGATTGGCCACGCCTCAGACCTCTTCTTGCCAATCATGCTGATGGGAGCCATGATCTACGCCAGCCCAGTACTTTTTCTATGAAGCCCTGAAATAGGAACGGTGTCCTCGTCGGAAGTACTTCGTACCTCGTCTCAAGGTTCCCTCTGTTGAATGCCCTGAGCCATCACAGTCTTGAAAACTTCGCGTCTCGTTTCAACCCAGTGGCGTCTATCCCATCTGTCAGGAGACCATTTTGGTTTTCTTGCTTTTGATTACCTGATAACCTGGACTTGAGGAAACGGACAAACAGGAAGTCAGTCTCAACACTCGCTATTCAAGCCTGATATCGACAAGGCTTCGCATTACAAGCCCAGATTCTACCCAGCCACTTTCTACTTACAGACCGTGCCATCCTTCGCATATGATCCGTCAGCCTTGACGGCATCGGCACCTTCAGACCGTCACCGTGGATATCTCCCTCCTCCTCAAGGCTCCAGACTCAAATGAGTCCACATCATCATCGCCCACACATAGACACCACACCAGGTCCACCTCGGTTCCATCAACAGGACAGCCGGCAGAGCTTCCCTCCTATGCCCTCACCAGTAGTGGCGCCGGCGGGAAGCGCAGCATGCCTGCCCATCCAGCAGAATCTCCAGCTAAGAAGCAAAGCAAGTGGTCGGCAGAGGAAGATGCTTTGATCATTGATCTGAGAGGAGGTGGAATGAAGTGGGAAGACATCTCCAAGAGACTTCCAGGACGTAGTGCTATTAGCTGCCGGCTGCATTATCAGAACTACCTGGAGAGAAGAAGTGAATGGGATGAAGAACGGAAGAACAAGCTTGCAAGACTCTATGAGAGGTAGTACCCCTACAGAGCTATACTCAACACTGTCGCGGTGCCAAAAACTAACTTTGTGATCCAGATTCAAGCCAGAAATGTGGTCAAAGGTCGCGGAAGAAATGGCAGTACCGTGGCGCGCTGCAGAGGCTATGCACTGGCAACTTGGTGAGGCGGATATGGCCCGTCGCGCCGGCGTTGTTCCATTCTCTCTGTCAAGTGTCACAGTGGAAGCACCGCCAGGGAGTCATCGAGCCTCACCGACTCGGGGACACTCGCATAGCCAGTCCCAGTCCAGTGCCATGAGCGGTCACTCGTCGTCTGGCCCACGCTTTAGCAGACCAGCAACTGCTCACAGCGGCTCAAGCAGCACGAAGGGCAGTGTAGGAAGCTCGGCGCGGACGATTGCTGCTCGCAGAGACAGCACTCCGAGATCTGTTCCACCTACAAGTCCAGGCGACGGCCTGGCTTTAGCGGCTATCGGTCAAGGGATGGCTATGGGCATGGGAAGAGGAGGTCAGCTTCTTCCCAGTGTAGCTGAGATGACCACTGGGGTCAGTCCTTACAATACACCTGCGTACGCGGTGTCGATGCCGACGGGAGGGGGCTATTCAAGCCCTGGCCCCTTGTTACCAGCCATTGGGATGATGGGTGGTGCCAGACCAGAGAGCAAACGAAGAGCAAGCCCCGACATGGGGCCGAGAGAGACAACTCGTCGTAGGCAGTGAAAGGGTGTTGGAAAGGTAAAGGATGGCGTAGCCGGGATTGCTTAGGGGAAAAATAGAAGGATGATCGCGAGACCTTGTGCATTTACTGTTGGGTTTTCAAGCATTGAGCATTGCGCAGCATGGCATTGCATTGAGAGATATGCATGATGGCTTGCATATGATTGGGGTTAGGGTGGAACTTTGCTGCTTTGGACCATTTTGGTAAACTTCTTAGAATTGTATTAGTGATTTTGTACGATAACAAATCAAGCTTTTCTAGCAGCTCCTGGCTTTGCTTTGCAAGCTTGGTACATTACACTCTTTCCATGGACCTGTCATCTTGGAGCTCTCGCCAAAATCCGCGTCCATTAATTCACACAGCAGGAACTGGATATAATCGAGGATGGCTCCCCCTAGGTAACCAGTCCTTGCCGCACTTGACATTTGCCGTAGTGATACGGAACAGATTTGGCTCCGCAGTGATGTGGCGTCCAGGAGCACTGATGCTCAACTACTGCTTACAAGCAAAAACTCCTCTCTGCTCACCACTAATCACCAAGGGCTTATTCTTGCAAACATCAACCAGCTTCAAGACTTAATATGTCTTTGGCATATCGCCCACCAATTGTCTTTCTCGTATCCAGAATCCACCACCTGGCCTCCAACTCCAACAATGTCTCCCTCAAGTTCTCCAGAACGGTAAAGATGGTAATACCTCTGAAATGTTTTCTCAGTTGAACCATCCTCATTTGGATTCTTCTTGCCAGTCTTCATAACCCAAGGAACCATGACATCTTGTTCATGGCCCTCATCCCATCCCCTCCTACTACTCTTCTGTTCCAAAGCCCACACATATATCAGCGCCTTTCCCCCATCCTTGAGGCAATCGAGAATAGCTTTGATAGCTTCCCTTCTCCTCTCTGGCGTCGACAAATGATGAACTACAGCTATGCTGATCGCAAAATCAAACCTGCCTACCTGGTGCGGCAGAGTGAGCATATCAGCCACAACAGCAGAATGAGGTTCATGCTTTGCCGCAATCTTTACCAGATTCGAGGATCGATCGCTACCAATAATGAAGACATCCTGGCTGACAGTAAGGTATTTGCCGTTGCCACACCCCACATCCAGCCCAACAGACCCAGGACTGAGAGACTGTAGGAAGGATTCGACGATAGGCCACGGCTTGTACCTGGTCGAGGAGAAGTGCGAGGCGATTTGCTCGTAGACTTCGTGGACGTGCTGCTCCTCGTACCTTTCGGGTGCGATGTCCTGCTCAAAGGACATTGTAGTCTCAGGCACGGGAAATGTGCTGAATGTGTTGTCAAATCAAGCTCTTCATCGTCTCTCACAGACTTTCAGCAGCTTCCAGAGACTTGAAGATCTGGGTTCATCATTCTGAGCAATCTAGGTATCAAAACAGAAAGGAATATTTTGATCGGATAAATTGTAAGTGTGTTCCGTACCTAACCAAGCCTTACGCTTTGATGATACGCTAAGCCTCATTTGGAAAGCCGGGCGGGCCGCCTTTTTTCTCCATGTCCAACCTCACTTCCTCAGCTCAGATCTCCGTGAGTGTTCAATCCACGACCGAATGATACCATTTAAAGATTTACATAAAACGGATTATTCTTTTCCTTTTTGGAGGAATAGTTACCCAGAAACCTCTTACGTTTTGAGCAGCTCTCAATCGACAAATCCCTCGAAAATTGACAATTCGCCCCGATGCCATATTCAGTGAAAACTCGCGAAGAACTGTCTCTTGAACTCCACAGGGAGCAATCTTTTATTTTGATATATATACCAGCATTTAACAGAAATTTTGGTGAGAGGTGAAGTGGGAGACTGGATGTTAGATTCCCATTCGGGAACCAAAATTCATCCAATTCACCTCTTGGGGCGAGACGAGAATACAATAAGCTTCATAAGCTATTGTTTGATATCCAACTAAACAGGCGACCTTAGCGAAAATACACCGCAAAATTTTGCAATTGTCGACCGTGGAGAATAGTATCACGCTGCCAACTTGTATAGCTATTGCCGATATCCGTCAAGCAACAGGACTATTGTGCGAGGCTTACAATAAGTCTCCCAACAGCAACATGGGGAAATCGTATTTAACCCCTCGAGGCCCTCAGGGTTTTGAAAAAATTTCCTCTTCTTCCTCGTCCGACAAAGCCTACATTCGATTGAAATCGAAAGTTCACACCAAACCTTTTGTCCATACTCCGTTCCACACATCAACGAAGCATATCCTCAACAAGCTCGCGATCCGCACTAAGTCTTCGAAGATGTCGAATACTTCCTCACCAAAGCGTGTACGTCGAGGTTCTGATGCTGAGGAACGTCCTACCAAGCATTCAAGACGCTTGTCTGATTCAGGTATGACTTATTTATTTCTCCCACACTGCCTTAAAACCTTGTCTGACCTATTATTCTCAGACGTGTCTGCATCTTCGTCCCGTGAGAGCACCGAAGGTACGTTGTTCGAGCTGTGTCTGCGGCAGCTGCTCTCCTACTCTATTCTTCGGGATACTGTGCTGACCTACTTTTCCCAGCAACCACCGGCCTTGAAAGCTCTGGCATTCTCGATAATATTTCCCCCAAATGCAGCCCTACCACTTTCACTCAGGTCGACAGGAAGAAATACCTGCGCCGAGCCAAAATTAACTCCTTCGCATGGCGTAGACAGCGCAAGCGTGATCTGGTAACTTTCGTGTTCCATTACTCTCTGAACAATTCATTTACTAATGAACGCAGGCCAGACAAGTACAACAGAATTGGAATGAGATGCCCAATGCTGCACAGCAGGGAATGAAAAACCTGACTGGAACATTGTGTTACCGACACAGTCTCTTCCAAGCGTTACTCCATTGCCCCAAAATCGCACACTGGCTGCGCAGCTTCCATCCTCCTCAAACTTGTAAGTTACCTGGACTTCCTGGTAAACTGTCTAACCTTTTCTAGGCTTCGTAGACAAGGCAACCCACTGTATTGCGTGCCAACTTCGTTCTGTTATTAAGGCCTACTGGTCTGGGAAGTTTTCCGACTTGACCCAAGAGCTTCGAACCATTGACAAGGTCTTCAGAGCCAGTAAGTACCAACCACTTGCTGCATGCAACATTGAAACCTGCTGACAAGCCACAGATGGATGGACACCTGGCGCCCTCAGCGGCCAAGCAGACCCAGAGGAGCAATTTACTTGGATGATTGGAAAATTGAATGAACAATTACCCGGCCCGTAAGTTCTCCTTACGTTCTGAAATGTTCGAAAGGCCTGAATTAAACTTTTAAATCCAGGATCTACGCTTTTTTCGACGCTTTGCACAACTTTGTGCTTAATTCATCCACTACCTGCACAAAGTGCGGCCACGTCTCGACCAACCAAGGCGAGACAGAAGGCATTCTCTCCATCGAACTTAGGCCTAGACTCCCCAACGGGGAACTTTCCGATTATTTGGACAAATACATGTCCTACTCTGTCACCGACTATAAGTGTGAGAAGTGCAAGGATACTGCAGAAAAGCAGCGCACTCGTCTGATCTCGCACTCGCCAGACGTCGTTGTTGTCCAACTCAAACGCTTCGACCCATTGGGACGGAAGGACAAACATCCGATCCCATTCTCATCAACTCTGGACCTCACCTCATATCGGACGGCCAGCAACAAGACAAGCTCCAAGTACGAACTTTCTGCGGTCGTGTCACACTTGGGAGGTACCAGCGGCGGTCACTACCGCTGCATTGCCAAGGGGGAAGACAGCTGTTGGAATATCTTTGACGACTTGAGAAAGATCGCAGCAAAGGAGTCCCAAGCACTCGACGCAGGAAATGGCAAGTCTTGGACACCATACCTCCTCTTTTTCCAGCGCAAGAGGAAAATAAAGTCAACTCAGACCTAACTTTCCTCTTGTGGCTGACACACCACCTTCTCGGCTGGAATTGCGTTTGGCTTGTCACCGTGTAAATATGGAATGTTAGATTAGTTTATAGCTCATTTGCAGGTGTGTTTTGTAGGGGCGCGGAGTTTTTGCAGATACCATTGTAGAAAGATAGGGTAGAGACCTCACATATATGAATAGATCGCTCTTGCACTGTATGGCACATTCACATAAAAAAGGTTCAACTTGATCGAATGCTGTGGTTTACCAATTTGAGTCAGTACGACCTGTGGCTCAAACGTGCTGACTCTGGAACACACTGTCTCATCTTCCATCTCCTCAACGTCCCAGTCCCTAAATAATGTTTAAAATTTAGTTTGCCTCAAAGTTGCAAGACTCCAAGACGGTATGGCTCCCTCATTTCATCCGTAACTTGCCTTGATAAAAATATCTGAAAACTCACCATGAATATATCCAAAGACTGAGACACATACTGTCACCTCTAGTCTGTCAATTTCCAAGTTATTAGGGTATATTTAATATCATCTATTGATCACTCCAACTATCATTCTTATTTTCCCCCGTTAAGAGGACTCTTTTCATCATACACAGCAGTCTCTATAAGTTCAGGATAAGCCAATCCACCCTGCTTCTTTACTTCATCCATCGCCTCCATGATAACAATACTTTCATCCCAGTTCAAAATATCACTCTCTAGCTTCCCATCTCTCAAGCATCTCGCAGCCTCATCAGCTTCCCAAAACATTCCGTGTCCGACACCTCCACTACCGTTCCCTGGCCTCTCCTTATCTGTGGGAATCGGGCAATGAACATCCTCAACTTGACCCTTCTTCCCACCAACAATTATAACCCGATATTGCTGGGGCCTATAAAGCGGTCCAAAAACTTGAATCTCGCCCTTAGTGCCTTGGATCCTCGCCGCTGGTCCAGCGGCAGGCGACCCCTCCCCATCAGGTGTAGTTGCCACCCTCAAACTCGTGGTCGCAATCCCCTGACTCTGGTGCCCAGGCCAGTTCAGCAAAATACTTGTCATCTCATCCGCCCCCGTTTTGTACTTCTGTACAGCTGCCTGGACCTTCGGTCTCTCCTTCTTCCCTTCCTGACAATGATACAAAATCTGATATACCCAAGTCAAAGAATAGATGCCTAAATCCAACAAAGCACCACCAGCAAGATCCACATTAACCATCCGGTGGCTATCTGGGAAGTCCAGAGACCCATCATCTTTAGCGCTGGCAAATGACAGATCGGCTGTGACACGATGCACCTTCCCAATCACACCCTCCTTCACCATTTCGCGGATCTTGATACTCATAGGGAAACAACGAGTCCACACGGCTTCCATGAGAAACAGCTTCTTGGCTCTTGCAGTCTCAACAAGCTTTTTTGCTTGTTCCGCATTGACCGTGAATGCTTTTTCGCAGAGAACGTTCTTTCCATGTTCTAGCGCCAGCATTGTGTTTTGGAAATGGTGAGAGTGAGGTGTTGCAACGTAGATTATGTCGACGTCCGGGTCTTGGACGAGCTCGTGGTAGGACCCATAGGCTTTAGCTGTGCTGGGACCGGAAACATCTTTGATGAAGGCTTCGGCGCGGGACTTGGAGGAGGATGATGCGGCAGCTGCTAGGACATGTTGGACATCGTGAACATCGCGGATTGCCGGGTTGGTGAGTAGGTCTTTGGTAAATGCTGGAAGAGTTAGACAAGTTTTGAGAAGCAAAGGAAGATTGGATTTACTGGTTGCGATTCCTCCTGTGGCTAAGATGCCCCACCTGACTGTGTATTTCGAGCTCATTGTATTGAAGATTTTTGAAATAATTCAAGATATGGTTGGCTTCTGTTTAAAGAAATTTACTCTATTAGATTTTTTGAAGGAGATCTGTTAAAATAAATAGAAAGACTGCTGGTGACAACAGAAAACATTGCCCTTGGAGGGGTTAAATACAGAAGTGGGGCAAGTCACCCCACCTCTATGGATGTGACGTTGACTTCCCGCCCTTCCCTCGCCGATCATGGACCATCAACCATTCGAGAGTTCAAACATTGGCGCGCATAAGGTGACATACCAGATTTACAATCAGTGTTGACTCATTCGGCATCCGATTGCCTCAATTGATGTTGTCACGGCTATTGCGATCATCTCCAGGCCGCTCTCTCAAAACGTGGAAGACCGGGCCTACAACCCGGAGAATGGCTACTAACACTAATTCGCTGCCGGCTTTGGTGGGCTCCCTCGTTTCGAAGACCAATCCAGAAGTCAAGATCCCGAGAATCATCTATGGTACAGCATGGAAGAAAGACAGAAGCTCTTCACTTGTTCACCAGGTATCTGACATCGCAATGAGCATTTAGCTCAAGCTCACTTATTTTCAGGCACTCAAAGCGGGTTTTCGTGGCGTGGATACGGCAGCTCAACCACGCCACTACTATGAAGCTCTTGTTTGGGATGGGATCAGTAAAGCACTTTCGAGTGAACGTATCAAACGAGAGGACCTCTACGTAAGTCGTCGTCTCCAGAAATTTCCGAACAATGCCTCCTGAAACTTCCAGATTCAAACCAAATTCACGTCAATATCTGGACAAGATCCCAAGAATATGCCGTATGATGCATCTCAACCCCTCGAACAGCAAATCCATACTTCAATCGCCTCATCACTTAAGAACCTAGCCTTTCCTGGATCAGGAGAATCATATATCGACTGTCTAGTCCTTCACTCGCCTCTTCAAACAATCGAAGAAACTCTCCAGGCTTGGAAAGTCTTCGAATCCTATGTTCCCTCTAAGATTCGTACACTAGGAATTTCAAACACTACACTCGACGTCTTGGAAGCTGTTTGTAAGGATGGTAAAATCATGCCTTCTGTGGTGCAAAATCGCTTTTACCCTGCTACTCGGTGGGATGTTCCACTTCGGAAGTTTTGCAGAGAGGAGGGCATTGTGTTCCAGACGTTTTGGACTTTAACTGGGAATCCGGGGCTGTTGAAGAGCAAGGTCGTGAATGAAATGGCTGAGGAATTGAAGAAAGCGGGGATCACTGAGGAGAAGGCTGTAGCATTGTATTCTTTAGTGTTAGGATTGGAGGGAACTAGTGTGTTGAATGGGACGACAAATGAGGAGAGGATGGCTGGTGATTTGGAGGGATTGATAACTATGGGAACAATGATCGAGGGTGCTTGGAAGGAGAAATGGGAAGAGTGGTTAGAGGAGTTTAAGGACCTGATTGGAGAGCTTTAGGGCTATCTGTTGCAGTGGGTTGTTCGGACATAAAGCAGGCTAGATTTAAAGGAGTTAAAAACGGGACTTGATACGAAGGGGACTAAGCGCAAGGCATGGAAGAACTGGATCGAGACGGCCTGAGAAAACATACGACATGCTTCTCGGGCTCACTCGACCATACAATGCTACGAAGATCCAGTTACAACGATTAAGGCTTGCCTGTAACTTCACATGAGACAAGAACACGCACATGCTGAACGGTGGAATTAGCTCTGCCCTTGGCAATTCCAAGAAGTGAGCTGCCTAGCTTGTTTTCCAGGCACCTGCCAGGTTGCCGCATCAATCGGACGTTGAAACAAAGATTTGGTGGAGGAACTTCATGTGAAGGTTTATTCGGAGACCGAAAGGAGGCTTCTCTTTGCTTATGTATTGGCTGGACCGATAATGATGGCTTGCAGAGAACGCCAAAGTCAGCCTCGCTGCGTTGTAGATTCCGCCAAATCAGAACCTGGAGCTGCTGAGCATGCTGTACAGTAGTCCTGATGTTGTACGGGGCTGAGGGTGGGCTACTTTTATTCTCTGGTTAGGAGATTCAGGTCAACCTTTTCCTCCTCAAGCTGTTGGAGATGTTTCCTGTACCCCTGACAGTCAGCGTCATCTAATCCAATCACCCGGAATCCTGGGGCTCGTTTCAGTTCAATGCCCCTGGCATTCGGGGATAGGGCACATCCGCACAGACATATCCTTGAACTTTCTAACTGGTTAGCTCAAATCGTTTATTGTGGGAATGTCAGTCACTCCTGAAGCGCCTTCTGGACCTCACCCCTAGAATGTTTGCCAACAAGAGCCATGTCCTTTGGTCTGTCAACCCTTTTATCTCTTGTGCCGATCACCACCTTCCCCGGATTGGCAGAGATAATGGCTCCCCCATGTCTGTTGACAAGGTTAAGCTTTAAGCTCAGGAGAGACCGTGGACAAACTTTTATGCCGAGGGCTATCCAGCCGCACAGCGCAAGAAACAGCACTTAGACACAAGAGTCGAAGACTTCGCCTCCACAAAAATGGTATTGAGAAGTTCCGGGTCGCCACCAGAACCAGTCGTCCTGGTGCTAAGGACACCGCCTGCAGCCTAAAGTCATGGCACCTCATTGTTCAAGTGGGCTTTCGGACATCGTGAGTCCTCAATATAAAAATGGGCTTACCCACCTGTAAAGTAACCCTCTACATGTTCAATCCTCTTGATTAGTCTCATAGCTTTCTCTAAATTGGGTTATACACTCGTTTCTTCCTTAGATATATCTCCATAATCAGGATGCTTTCCAACTCCTTAGCTCTTTCATCCGTGCTCGTTGCTTCTGCTCTTGCAGTTGCTGACCCCGCTCCGTACAAGCTTGGAAAGATGTCGATGAATCGGGCATTCGGGCTGATGAGACGTCAAGCAGGTTATGCACCAACACAAACTTTCTGCGGTCCTGGAACAGACTGCGCTTCGTCTTGTGGGGCTGGTTATGTCCAATGTGCTAGCTCGGATGGGGATCTCCATTGCTACGATCCGACCATCCAGCAGACATGCTGTCCTGACGGTTCTGGAAACAGTTGCAACCAGGGATACTTCTGTACTTCGGATTCTTCAGGAGGGACTTGGTGTTGCCCTGATGTACGTATCTCCGCAGTACTTTCAGCGTTGAATGCCAACAATATTCGCAGGGAATGTCTCTCGCTGGCTGTGCTGCTTTGCATAGTTTGACGGGAGCACTCGTCTCGGAGACTGCTACTTATCCACCGGCAGCCACCTCTTCAATCTATCCAACATCAGTCATAGCAAATGTAAGCGGAAACGCAACCACCACATCAAGTTCTTCAGGCAGCACAATCACCTATACATCACCGTACTTAAACGTTACGTATACAAATACTACTTCTTCCACACCAACTCCATTCGTTGGCGGTGCTGTTCGGGCTACTTTTGGATTCCCGGCGCTGGCACTTGCCGCTGCTGGGGCCGTTTTGGTTTTTTAAGGAAGGTTGCGCAGAAAAACAAGGATCTCGGCGTTTGGGGTTATCATGAGTAATGTTATTTTGCTGGAAATTAAACTTCTTGAAAGAATATTCTCAATGAAAAGCCATTGGCGTAACTACCTCCCGTAACAGGTATTCACGGCGATTCACGTGGCCGTCCTCAAAAGTGCAATGTGCCTAGCGTGAGAAAAGTCACCTCGGTTCCATGGAACTCCTCACCTTTTCAAATTAACATAGATTCTAGACAATCATCATTATTTCGACTACACGCTCAGACGCGCGAAAAGAACCTTGTGTCTTTTGTGTGATGACTTGAATGAGCGACTAGCGTGCGTCCGGGACCTCCTCTTTTCATCCTACCTCCAAATTCTCCGCTGGAACGACGGATCCAACCATCCATAGCGCTATTGACATCCAGACTCGAATGCTCAGTAAAGCCGCCGAATAAATACTGTTCGGATATCGCCTATCCCTTGGTGCTGATCTTTCAGGAACTGTTGTACTGGAGTCAGTGCCACCCTCCCAATCCGTCCATATCCAATCCTCCTGATCTAAAATTGGACATCGATAATCGCCAGTTCCCCAGCCCCAGAGATCGCTCTGATAACCTGGTGTTTGGTTTTGCGCCGAGGTGCTGAGTTCCGAGACATCAGGAGCAAGACTTGACGATGTCAGTCGTACAAGATCTTAAACCCGTTCGTCGGACTTTATCGGGCCTATATCCAGAGCCCATATGCCGTCAACTGTCTACCTATGTCTGAGTAGAGGGCTTTATTGAGATGACCATCTCGTACCTGCTATATACGCAATGTGTTACTCTCATCGCTCCAGAGATCTGGGTTTGGCACACGAGCGCCTTCTCAGACGTTGTGGTATGGAGCAAGCCATTGCTCATGACGATTTTCACGTCAGCCCTACCATTATGACGAATCCTAATTTCCTAAGAAAACCTGATTGAAAGAGAGGCTTGTGGATCTTGGAAAGTTCCAAGATCTCAAGAAAGGTTCTTGTGTTTCGCGGGCAGATCTTTGCCGGTCGGTTGTAGTCGATCGCTCGTTGCGGAGTACACTGTTCCTGACTAGCTTAGTACTTCTCTAAGTTATTGTACAGAAGAGGTAAAATATTTGGAATAGGTAAAGCTGGACACCAGACGGTGATCTTGTCGACAAAATTTCCGGATGGCGAGACAAGGTTGGAAGTATCCAATCTTCGGAAAATCCGCAAAGGATTTTTTTGGTGCCAGATTAAGACAAAGTAACGGCGATATGAGGGGCATAAGCAACAACTCGAATATAGATTCACTCGAGATATTTCGATGCTGTCGTTGTGGGTTCGCGCCTTCCACGACTGATTTTTCTCCATTTATTTTACAAGGCAATCACCCCGCTGAAGCGTCTCTTTCCATCCAGCCTACGAAACCCCTTCTCAACATCCAAGTTTGGAATCATGGCAGGCCTTCTCGGTGCCGTGGGTAATTTGCTTTCACCATTGCTGTCTCCATCTCAACCTCAAGCTTCAATCGCAGCCTGCTCAGCTCTTGCGGAATATTACCCTGGCTTCACCTTGACCTACCCTTCAGCTTCTTTGAACGCCAATTACCTTTATGCAACAAACCACTACTGGTCAAGCGCCAACCAGGATGCCACTCCAGCTTGTGTCGTGTTTCCCACCAACGCTGAAGATGTTTCTGCTGTCGTTCAACTCCTTTTGGAGTATCCCAATGTTCCATTTGCTGTCAAGAGCGGTGGACATAATGCCAATACCGGATTCTCAAGTGTTAATGGAGGAGTCTTGATCTCGTTCCAAGACTTGGACTCCACTGTCTTATCTTCTGATTACAAAACCGCTGAGGTTGGTCCAGGTGCGCGATGGATGGACGCTGCGGGAGCTTTAGAGCTATATGGGTTAACAGTAGTTGGCGGGCGTCTCGGTATGTGTGTTTTGAGTGTGAGATCATGGCTATACTCATGTTTCCAGGTGATATTGGTGTAGGAGGCTTACTCTTGGGTTGCGGGCTCAGCTTCTTGAGCGCACAGTACGGTCTGCCTTGTGACAACAGTAAGTTTTGAGCAGGGAAGGACCTGAATAATGTTGATCAAATGCGAAGTCGTCAACTACGAGGTCGTTCTATCAGATGGAGCAATCGTCAATGCCAATGCTAACAGCAATCCTGACTTATTCTGGGCGTTGAAGGGAGGCGGCGATCAGTTTGGTGAGTCTCATCACGCAAGTACAAATTTTTGGTCTAACGTGTCCAGGAATTGTCACAAAGTACACTCTGAACACTTACCCTATTGGAAAGGTGATGCAGCCTTCATCCTTACGGGCCATGATGTTTACTGACTCTCGCAGGTTTGGGGAGGAGTTCGCACATATCGCACAGACTATGCCAATCAGCTATTGAGCGCCACTCAAGATTTCACGGAAAATTGCCAAGATCCTCGCGCATCCATATTTACAACTATAAACCTATTATTGGAGGGTCTCGATGCATTCGTTGCTGTATTCCTCTTCTATGATGGACCGGTTCCGCCAACTGGATTATTTGATAAGTTTCTTGTGGGCACTCCCTACATTGTGGATCAATTGCAGACGCAGACCTATACTGAGTTGGTATGTATTTCCTTGTATGGCTTACCGGAGGGTTTATTTAACAGTTCTAGCTTACGGCCAATGCAAACTTTGGTAGTGTTTACGGCTATCGCTACTTGCTTCGCGTGAGGCAGACCCCCTATAAAAATTTGCAAGCTCATGCTGACTTCTCAGGGCGCCACGATTCCCAGTCTTGCCGGCACTAATGGAACTGATCTTGTTATTGCGAATTGGGACAATTTCTTTTCCTATGTGACGACTCAAAAATCCCTCCTATCGCTGCTTGAGGTAGACTTCGTATGGGACCTGATCTACCAGCCCATGCCAACTATGATTCCAGAAGCTTCGGCAAGGATCAACCCTGCTGGCAACCTTCTTGGTCTCTCTTCCAGCTCTGGAGATCATATGTGGATGGCATGTACCATT
Source organism: Hyaloscypha hepaticicola (assembly GCA_002865625.1). Lineage (NCBI taxonomy): Eukaryota > Fungi > Ascomycota > Leotiomycetes > Helotiales > Hyaloscyphaceae > Hyaloscypha > Hyaloscypha hepaticicola. The sequence continues at coordinate 208,417 of KZ613467.1, read as the reverse complement.
GCTTGGAAATTACCCCTCGGAGACTCAAATGCTCATCAAATGGCTGTCGATATCATAAATGGAATCTCAACATACGTCCAAGAAGCATATCCCGGTGTCGAAGCATCCAAATACCAACCTGGGTACGTCGCACCTCCAGGCTATGATTTAATCTTCATGAATGATGCAATGGCGGATCAACCAGTTTTGCAAGGATATGGTGATGCTACATATCAGCGATTGAAGTATATTCAGAAAGAGTATGATCCAATGGGAGTTTTCCCTCAAAGAACTAATGGCTTCAAGTTCACTTGAATTTTGGCTTGAAATGAGAGAGAGATCTTTAATATTGCCTGCTGTACTTGAACTAATTTGGGCTGCATAGCAAATGTGGATTTCATGGCGTTATAGGGCACTGCTTGGTCATTTTCTTCAATTCTCATGACTTAGCTAATCGATAGACAAAATTCAAATATTTCTAAGCATCTCTATATATTTTTCGAGTCTGAAAAACTTCTCTATGAGGCCTCTGGACACTGATAGGTAGTCAGCAAGCACTTTAGATTGAAGTATGATGGTAGTGAGCTCTTCCGCACAGTTGATTTAGAGAGGTCCTGGATGTGGGATGGCCAAGCCATTCCCCAAAAGAATCAAAGCAGAAATTTTGTATATGTTAAGCCTCTTGGACCGCTCGAACCATGACGGGTGCACCGTACTGCCAGGACGTGGTTTTATGTGCTTTGATTTGATTTGATGGTCTGGTGGAAAACGCAGGGCCAATTCATGGACAAAAGGACGCTGAGCCTCGTCGCAGCACTTAAGATGATTCGCCGCATGCTCGGCGAGGAAAAGACCAGAAAGGAGGAAGATTAGGTAGAAGTCTAAGACGTTCAAATCTACATCGATTTATCTACGAGAAATATAATTTATGAACTTCCGGGTATAACCTTCGGCACAATCCACCAATCATGATATCCTTTCTCTGCCGCAGGTATCTCAACTTTCGCCTTGACTTGGGTGTCTTTCCCTGCTGCTAGCACAAGTTTCTTCACAGTGGATATGGTGATGCTGGTGAAAATACATGCCTTTAAGCAATCCTTAATGTTTTTCACCCAGCTGTCATGAGAACCTTGGCAATTTGCCTCTTTCGCACTCAGCTTACTGAGAAATTCGAAGCCCTTCTTTGCTCCCATCACTGAATCGGCAGCAAAATTGATGATATCGATTGTCGATTCATTTGGTTGCGTGACCAGTTGAGTCAAGTCTTCGAACTGTATCAGCTCTGGCAAGCCGATGGCAGAAAACGGCTTCATCCGTACTTCGTATCGCATGCTGTCATCGCTGTATGGTCGAGGCGGTGAAGGAATCAGAGAAAGCCGGCCCAGAACGGTGTATAGACATGAGAGTGCATCCGCAAAGCCGTACGTAGCAGCAGATTCCATTATGGAGATGTTGACGAAGGAAAGAGCGCTGGCATATTCCGCCTGCTTCTGCCCCGCCGTCTCAGGATTGCGTCGAAAAGCAGCGTAACTTCGCACGAGGAAGCCTCTTATTCGCTCAAGGTGGCGACTTCTTGTCTTTGCCAGATACTGAAGATACCAATACATCCCCACTAGCTCATCTGGCTGGTATGTGTCGAGCTCGAAACCAAGTTGCACAATCCACTCCATTTGGCGGAGTTTGTAAAAGTAAGCCCAGGAAGATAACGGGAAGGAATAGATAGGATCATTCGATATTTCGGGGTCGATGATCGGCTCTTCTCTTGTGAATTCTCGAAGTTCTTGATCAAGCTCTTCAGCATCGAGCTGCAAATTATCCCAATCTGCGATCGTATGACACAACGTACGGCGTATTCTGCATCGATTCTGGCAAATAGTACGTAAAATGTCTAGATATGAGCCTGCTGCACGAGACCGGAAGATCTCCATTCGAGCGGCCATATTATGCCGTGGGTCGTGCGGCACCTCAATTTCGTCGTTTCCTCGGTCGAGGAGCTTATGAGCTGGAAGAACGGTAGCTGCTAAATCATCGTCCAGGACTTGTCGAATGGACATGGTGCCGAGAATTACCATATCACAGAATAAGTAGTGTTGCAATAAAGTTCGAACATAGACTGAGGGCTGAGGTTTTCGAGTCTGAAACAATATCACGAAGGTCTAATTCTATGTTAGGTTTCGTGAAAGCATCTCAAATATTTCACTTACCATAAGACTATGACTATCGTAGTATTTGAGCACCTCAACAACAACTGAAGCGTCTCGACAAAGTCTTTCTAGGTGATCAAAAGCAGCCTCCTGGCTGACCTCGACTATGGGGCGGGGCGGCACTGTACTGGCTAACTTGCGCTGTATTTTAGTACTGAAAGAAGACGGTACTGCTCTTCCAAGGTGGGTCGACGATCTAATGTCTGGTAAAGCTGCTAGAAGATCTGTCCACAAGTCCTTGATATTTGTGGGTGTTCTTGCATCTGCCATTTCTGCTATCTTGAGAAACTGAGCCCTGAAACGAAGTCGACACATTAAGGCTTTCTTCAGATCATAACCCATTTCCTGCGTTGAAGAGAGCAGCTCTTCTGTTTCCTCCAGGAGTTTCAGTATGGACTCATGGTCGATGTTCTCAAGTAAACTTCTGTTGAATGTGTGCGTGACAAAGTCTTCTTCCTATCATAAAATGAGTGACTAGATGTGAAATGAATGGTTGGGAAGTCGCTATACCTCATAGTAATGTTCTGATTTGACACGGTTATTGACATAAGAACATGTTCTGACGAGTCCGAGACAGTAGGCTCTCAATATTTGGAGTGTAAGAGGCTCATCCGATGAGCAGCTTTCACTCTTGTCGAAGTAGGTCTGATCAAGGCTTGTGGGACATGGTGACAAAAGTCTGTCGATGTAAAGGCTCGTGAAGATTGTTTGGGAGAGAGGATGACCCATGTGCCAAGCCATCTGTGATATCAGCCATGCGTTATGAATATACGCGAAGAGGTTATACTTCATGACATAGAAGATGGTCAATAATGCCTATAATCTCCTCTGGAAGTAAAGCTTCACTGAAATCGTACTCGTCTTCCATGGTTTCACCTGGTTCTAGGTAACCACTGTCCATCTTGCGGTCCATGATCTGAACTTTTTAGTATCTGTTTTCTGATTCAAAATTTTCCTCTTACTTCCAAAGCACCAACCGACTCGAATAGAGTGAAGTAGGGGTCCTTAATGAGCTGGCCCATATCCAGCTCTCGAAGCTATCAGCACGTGATCCACAGAAAAAGTCGGAGGACATACGCTGAGCAGCGTTGGTGAACTGCTCTGTGATATCCATAGCTATCACCCCTCTACTTTTCAGCTTGGGTGGCGGAGGAGGCTCGGAATCGTAGGCCGCGAAGGCATTTGGGTTTCTGGGGCCATCATCGAGGACAAGGTTTGCTACGTCTTTCGAATATTTTAGCATCCTGTCGAGAGGGCGGCACGGGGGGTTAAACACCTTGAGATATATTGTTGAGTGCCTCGCCATCCATCCTGAGACAACTATGGGTTGCTTCCTTTGCCAGACGTTGGTTCCCGAAGCCTTATTATGTGGTAAAAGGTGTCGAAGTCTGGTATCGAAAGGTCCAATTTGGTAAGGTCTCGCTTCATCACACCGTCGATGCTCGGGGTTAACATAACAAACTGGCTTGCCATTTTATGGACATGGAAGTGCAAAATTCTCTAGATCTGTTCCAGATGAGGTTAAACTTATGGGGACAATTCTATCTTAAAACTTGTTTGGAGGTCGATGTTCACTCTACACCATGGCATGTATCACAGGTACAAGCTCCGCTGCAAGCACCCACCACAAGCCTTCCATGCTAGGAATCAAGCTTCTCTGGGGACTCTCAATGTCCACATAGTAGCCCCCATCGTTATGGGTATTAGGATCAGTAGAACCTCTCCGGCTCGGCATTCGGAAGTAGAAATGGTAAAACCACAGTCATCACATCTCTCACTTCTCGCCTCAAATTGAATCAAGATTTCAAGCATACAAGTCGAATGGCTTTCAACTGTTGATCCACTTAAGCACCAAATGATACAATGTACAATCCCCTTATACTGCTCATCCCGTAAAGCTGTGCCTCCAGCGGACCATTCCACCTCGACCAAGTCCCACACGTCTATGATGACTGCGTACCAGCTTCTGCCATCGATGCAGCATTTGCATCCGCCACACTCTTGTTATCGCCTTGCTTTCCGTTCTATAACCATGCCACCGTCAGTAAAGTCCAACTAATGTAGTCACATCCCAAGGATGGCACTCACGTTCCACTTGGCAAATCTCAGTTCCATCTCCCCTCTTCTCTCAGCTGCCAATCGCTTATCATCTTTCAGGCTTCGTCGAACGACTCGTGCAGCGACCGAGAGGTACTTGTTGTAGCTGTTCGAAAGCTTCGTTAGCCCATGCTCCTTCTGTCCGTCCATCACCTCAATTGGGGGAACGAGAAGGATAAGAATGGCTCCGGACATACGTGAGACCTGACGCTTTCCACGCGAATGCCATTGTGAGTGATCAGAGGTTGTGAATACCGGTACAGCGGTGGTTTCTGGTTTGCTAGGTAGCTGTTGAGCTCGGGATTTCAATCTCGGAAGCCGCGAAAAATGCGGCGGCTTCACTCACGTGATCCAAGCAAGCAGACGGGAGGGGACGGGATGCAGGACATCTTACCTTCACAACTTCGTGCCCTGTCTTGACTTTATGAGGAACAAGATCTCCGAGGCATCAATTAGCAAACATGATTATTTTAAAGGTGAAATTTGCTCATATATCTACACAGTACACTCTAAGAGCTCTTGATACAACCCGTGCTCGCTCCCGCAACCATCTATATCTTGAGACCCAGTTCTTCCGCGTATGGGAGAATATACAGATCTCCAACAGCAGAAACAGTCGCCTTGCCTTCCAATAAAGCCTTTGCAGCCTGTGATGTGGTTAGTATCTGCAGCATTGGGAAGTGAGGAGCAATGAATACGTACCGACTTCAACTTGTCCACACTCACGCCCTCAATACTCTTGCCAATCTGATCAATTTGGAATGCTTTACCACCATGGACAAGACCAGATCCGGTTGCAACAAGCCCTGCTTCGATGTTCTGACCCTCCTCCAATGCGTTGTACTTTGCAGAAGCAACAGCCTTTGTGAAGTCTTCTTTGCTAATTGAACCCTCTGAAATGCTCTTGAGAGCCTTGACAGCTTCAGTCGTGGCACTGCGAATAGCCGAAGCAGAACCGCTGAATTGAATACTCAATAGACCGGCGTCGGAGTAAGCAAAGTGCGTGGTGGCAGCGCTGGCTCCAGGGAACGATGAAGCGGCCTTGGAGAGAAGGGAGAAGCCAGGCGACCACTTGATATGAGATTTACCACCGAGTAGAGCTGCGAGAACGGCGATTTCGGGCTTATATGAGCTTCCTGCTGTAAAAGAGCTTGAACCAGGGAAAGCAATGACAAATGAGTTACCACCATCGTGAGCAATGCGTTCCTCTCCTCCGTAGTATTTTGTTGCTTCACTTGACAATGTAGTTGCGGAAGAGCTTGGGACTTCAGTGAAGAATTCTCCAACCCATTTCGACAACTCAGCTTGACTAGCCCCGTTTGCGACAACAGCAATGTTTGGCTTGGCATAAGCGCTACTAGCGAATTGAGCGATTGACGATTCATTGAGATACTTCGTCAAGGGTGTCGAGGATGATGGAAAAAGGGGGGTTCCAAGGCCTCTGTGGAATGCAACCCCATGTGCCGAGTTGATTGCAAGCTCAGCAACATCTCCAAGCAGTTTCTTTTGGCCCAGTTTGATCACATGTTCAACCTCCTCATGGTACTCATGAGCTACACCGAATTAGCCCCTAATCCTGTTTCCTCAAAAACAATTCCCCTTCAGCTTACCGGTATACTTCGTCTGGGTGATGACTTCGCCTAGCAATTCCGTGAAGTATGGCAGGTCCTCTCTCAGGAATTTGGCTTCGATGACAAGCGCTTCTCGGGTATGGTATGAAGTCAATTGGCCTCCTAGAAGCTCGGACTCTCTCGTGATTCGAAGGGCTGATCGTCTGTGGGTGTTCTGAGAGCAAGAAGTCAGATGGAGTGCAAGATATTCAAGCCGAACTCCTTTTGGTAAATACACACCTTGAACGCGAATTGCTCAAGACCTGAGGTCAATCCCGGCGCTGATTGATAACGAGTTCCGGCCTTAGAAATGACGGCAAGCTTTGTAGTTGGTCCTGCAACATCTCTGCTGGCTACCTTCACGCCTCCGACATTCGCGGTATCGTACGAGAAGCTGGTCGATCCAGAGACAGCAGCGGCAAGGCTACGACGGTTAGCTGGCTTCACGCAGCATTGCCTGCGAAGGGCAAGCTGCGCATTACCACCAATCGCCGACCGGGAGATCATTGTTTGAGGAGATTGGGTAGTGTGCGATCACAATGGTCTTGCTTGCTATGGTGAGGTGGTAGTCGGAAGCTTTCAGATATTTCGGTTGTAGGCCGCTAATCCGTTTTAGCGCAACTGTGACTGACTTTTTGTAGTGGGGGATGCCTTTCCTCGTTCCCCACCAGCGAAAATAATCCTCCAGAACAACTCCACAACATTGCGCCCAAAACTTGTCAATGAAGCACCGGTAGCATCCGTGGAAGCTCTAGAGATCTTGACATAGTCTCTAGCAGCAAAAAAAAATGTCTCAGGTGAGTTGCGCTCTCTTAGTAGCTCAATCTGTGTGCCATTACCGCCTCTCCTCCAGCTTGAACACAAACTGACTCAGAAGCAGTCGAAGCACGCAGTAGAGCTTTGCGCTCTGCTCGTCGACGAGACATATGGCGAGCTCACCTCCGTATGTTGCCATTCAGCAAAGCTGAATATAATTCTATCTTCAGATTTCCGTTTTGGACCAGGCTGGGTGAATCATTTTGATTTGATCAAGTCTGACGTTGCGTATAGCGGATATTTACAATCCTCCTTCGAAGAGGACGATTACCTATACCACTCCTATCGAAGCACACCCGTCTAAGCTCCCACAAATTACGACATGGCCTTGCTGTTCTTGTCCAAGAAAATTTGGTCTACCACAACTTCGATAAGGATACGAATACTACCCATTACGAGGCCAACCCCGAAGCAGCCTATATGTTGGTTCGATCTGGGAAAATCGTGGAAATCGTGCGAAGCAGGTATGGAGACCTCGCCGCCGGGGTCATGGCAAATTTGTTTCTTTCGGGTCACAGCAGTGTCAAAGAGCTTGTCAGCCAGCATATAACCAAAGTGACAGAGACTGAGGCTAAGAGAAAGCGAGAGGAGTGTCTTACAAACGGAAATAATGGCCAGAGCAAGGTACATTTCCCAATTCAGCCCGCGGCTCATGCAAACCCAACTGGACAAATACACGGAATTTTGACCGAACTGTTGGACCGTGGCCTAATTCAGCCGCTCGTCGGAGACATGTTTCGCAGCCCTACGGATACGTTCAACCAAGTTGAGAAGGAAATCCTTCAGAGAGATTATGGGGGAAGCACCAAAGGTACCAAGCAGAAAGATGAGTTGAAGGACAAGATACGACAACGTCTACAGGATCTCAGATTCGAGCGAGAATGGAAACCAAAAGGAAAGAAGAGAGTTTTGAACGGTAATCATGCCAATGGGGTCAACGGGGCGAGTAAACGGAGAAGGCTTTCCAATGGCGCTGTCAATGGTGATTACTACTTTGAGGATGATGGCACGAGACTTGACGTGGGTTTCCCGAGCTTGTCGGAGCAGGATACCATTGAATGCTAATCTTACATGAAGTTGAACATGCTCGTACGCATCAACTATGAGAAGTGTACAGTCGTCTTGCGCAACAATCGGCTGGCGGCCCTTGCAGAGAGCAGGATAAGTTCTACCACTGCTCAGGTTTATGAAGCAGGTCTACAACTCATAGAGAGCAAGACTCCTCGCTGCCGCTTGGATCCAAAAGTCGACGATGTCAAAGATCTTCCTGACCGGGCCACATTTAGTACTATGGAGGTTACCGCTGCTCTAAGTAAGGCTGTTAGGACTGGGACAGGCATCGGAACTGTCTCGAGCGACGAAATCGACACTCGAAAGCTCGAAATGTCACAAAAATTGAGGAAGCGGAACGATGAGGCTGAGGTCGAAGGCGAGGCTAGCGAGGATGACGAAAAAGTGGACGACGTTGCTATCTATGGAAATGGTCGCTTGCTTGAAAATGGTCAAGGACCTCAAGATCATGGAGGTGATAATTTTATCGATGACGATGACGTTAGGCCAACAAAGCGTGCGAAGGTCACTTTCGAAGAAAAACTTCCGAAACCTGAGCCAGCCGAAAGTCGCGAGAACAGAATGCTACAAGTCAAGAATCACCTTCTTCTTTTGGCTGGAGATGATTGTCGCTTTCTTCGCAAATGTGGAAGTCGGGGGCTAGGCGAATGGACCGTCGACTTTGAAGGAGTGACCCAGTATTTGCAGGAAGTAGAACTGGACATGATAGTCTTAGAAAGATTCGGGAAAGTGGGTCACCGCCTGACTCGAATGATGAGAAAGCTGGGGAAGCTCGATGAGAAACAGTTACCTAATTTGGCATTGGTAAAGCAAAAGGATGTCCGGACCAAGCTCGCTGAGATGCAGATGGCAGGGGTGGTTGATATCCAAGAGGTACCGAGAGACAGTGGCCGCACCACTGCGCGCACGATCTTCCTCTGGTATTTCGACGTTGAGCGGGTGTCTACAATACTACTGGATAGCTTATACAAGAACATGTCGAGATGCTTTCAACGCCTTGACATCGAGAGACGACGCGTTCAGGACGTCCTGACTTTGACCCAGCGAACTGATCTTTTGGATGAAGACCCGGAGAAGTATATGGTACCTGAGCAACTGAATATGCTTCACGAGATCGAGGACAAGGAAGAGAGTCTATTGGGACACATAGGCAAACTCGATGAACTGGTTGCTATTTTCCGCGATTATTGATAGCGTTTGGGATTGGTGTACCAAACGAGGACATTATAGTTGTGAGCATTATCTGCATCTGGACGGCGTCATTTGCTGCATATTTGGACGGCGTTGAGTCAAGGCAATGGATATCCCAGCCAAGGCTATGTTGATACCATAGGAGTTTACTTGATCATTCTATGGAGTGATGAGATGAGAATACATATTCGACTCTTAAGGTTTATTGCTTGATTTTGGTGACAGCATGTCTGCCAGCCAGAGCCTTTACCCAGTCTCTCTTCTGGACATACTCTGTTTAAACTGTCAGCCGTTGAGCATCTCTCCCGTCATCTAAGACCTCAAGTGATCTTGAGCCCTATTCATCCTTCAGTGGCAGAGTAACAGGATCAGCCATCAGAGCGATGAGCAGTGCCATCACAGCCTGTGCAGCTGAGCCGAAGAAGGAAAACAAAGCACTCCACATCGTAGGTGCATAGAGATATAGGGGTATACTAAGTATAGAACATATTGCTCCGAATATAGTAAAAGCCTGAGCCCAGATCCAGGCATGAGATTTCGCACGTTTATAGATGGGAAACATTGCCGTAAAAATGCCCAATAATTGCATTATCATACTCCGGAGAAGAAGCCAGAAGTCAACGTCTTGGAATGAGCCAGGAAGGTTCGTGGCTCGATGCCAGGCAAAAGTCGTGGGGATAAAACCCCAGAAGAGTGGTTGCAAATACAACAGCGATTATGGTTCTATTGCGCTAATCAAGATTGTTGGTATTCATTATTCAAATTGTAAGTTGGAGACCTTGCTTACATTTTGCTGACCCTGTTGGTATGCGACAGATATACGAGGGTGTTTCTTTGGGCTGTTAGAATGCCTCACATATGCTTCAAACACATATTTACCATCACTTGTCACTGGGCCGTTGTTGTAAACACCGTCAAAACCATCAAGACTCCGAATTCTGCTTCTTATCCCAGACCAGATATATCCCAGGTTTTGCTGGATGAGCTCATCTTCGAGGCCCTCAAACAAATCTAAGATATTGGAACGAATGTCCAATATAATCCGTGACCGTTCTTTTGCCACTATGTTACGCAGGGGCAGAACATATTTGGTGTGCCAAGTACCGGGCGACCCTTGGAACTCGAGGAGACTGGTAGCCGCCAAGCTCCAGATTTTATTGAACTCTGTGCCAATCAGTGCAGTGATATCAAGGTCATGAATGTTATGGCCAGTGATTCCTCGTTTGCTGATGGTTCGTTCGAAAGGTTGAAGGTTGGAGCAGTCTTCGTTGAACAAAGAGTGGCTCCTCGGCCGGTTATATTTCTCCTTTTCATCTTTATAGAAGTCACGATCAAATTGGATCTCTCGTAAAATGGCCATGTCTATATCATGGAAAAGTACAGCGATGTCAAATAAATTGATCTGGCACCGTGCCGACAGTCTGTGAAGAGGAGTGCTCTGTGCATCAGAGGCTATTGAGACTTAACCAAAGACTCCCGGGAGTACACTATATGAGTCTCACATGCCTGTCCAGGAGGGCCATGAGATACTGAAGCCATTTTTGGGAGCCGCCATGGTCAACCTGGTCACTTTCAAAGTGATGGCGCAACTAGTGTTACTCTTGACAACACTTCTTTAAGAAGTGATCTGTCGGGCAGAAGCGAGGACTGAACACGAAAATCGCCAGCAATAACTGTCAGAGAGTACAAAGATAGTAGGAGGTGACTCGAGGAGAATGTTTCTGATGAAGATCAAGTTAACCTGCTGCCTTTGGATGGGAATCTTGACAAGGCTGCATGAATGCAAGCCACACTTGAGAGAACTGCCTAGCGAGTCTGCCTTGCCGCTCATCAAGGTTCTGAAACACTGATAATACATTTTGTGGGTTGAAGAAAGCAACGACTTCTTTGCAAACACCTCAAGATATTTACTATGCATATGGTGATGCCGTCGTGTGGAGGAGCTAGAGGTCAGGTCGTCGTAGATCAAGCCGAGCTCGGGGGAAAATGATCCCTGCAAGACCCCTGCAAGCAGCACTCCCTGCATGTCGAACCACGCGCAGATTGAAAAAAGTGCATCATTTTCTCTTCCCCAGGACTTTCAATACACAAATCCAACACCGCCTCCCTGCGGCTTGGACTTGAAATTTGACCTTTTACGATAATCTCCGGTTCTTCAATCATTGGACCTCAAGGCAAAATGTCGCCGATTGCTGCGGCCAAAGGGGGGTCCGCTTCTGGGGACTACAAGAAGGAATCAACCCTGGCAAGATTGTTAGGATCTGGTATAACTTGGCTGAAGCAATGGGTTGTTGAAATAAAAGCTAACGCTGTGCAGGATCTGCCGGTATTGCTGAGCTCGCTGTCTTCCATCCAGTATGCGGAGCATTAGCCCCTTCGATAAGAATTCCACTGACCCAGCGTAGGTCGACACGATCGCAAAGCGGTTAATGAGCAATCATGGAAAGGTTGGCACTCCTGGCAAATAGTTGGGGCCTCGATTCCTAATGTTTGCTAGATCACCTCGGCCGCACAGTTAAATCAGGTCATTTTCAAGGACAAGGCAGCTGCACCAGTCGGCCGGAAGTTCTTCTCCTTATTCCCAGGCTTAGGATACGCAGCTGGATATAAGGTTAGTGGGCACCATGATGTTTAGCAATTGCGTTGATGATGCTGACTTTAAGGTAGGTTTTGCAGCGAGTGTACAAGTACGGTGGACAACCCTTTGTCCGAGACTATCTTGCGAAGAACCACGGCTCGACCTTCGATAACACATTTGGACCTAAGACTGGAAAGGCAATGATGCACTCATTTGCAGGAAGGTGAGTTATTATCTTCTAAAGTACCTACAGGGGCTGACATATTCAAGCTTAATCGGCATTGGCGAGATTGTGCTCCTTCCATTAGACGTTCTTAAGATCAAGCGACAAACAAACCCGGAGGCGTTCCGAGGTCGTGGCGTGTTGAGGATCGTCAGGGATGAGGGCTTCGGTTTATATAGAGGTTGGGGCTGGACTGCTGCTAGAAATGCTCCAGGATCATTCGCTGTTCGTGCCCTGAACTCTCAAATTGTCCTCATTACTAACAAGAGGGACAGCTCTTTGGTGGATCTGCATTTACGAAGGGATATTTCTTTGGACTCTCGGATTATAACAAGGCCACATGGTTCCAAAATTTCATAGCCTCAATTGCTGGTGCATCAGCTTCCCTGCTGGTATCCGCCCCTCTTGACGTCGTCAAGACCCGAATCCAGAACCGCAACTTCGAGAACCCCGAGAGCGGATTCAGAATCGTTGGCAGCATGATTAAGAATGAGGGTTTCACAAGTTTCTTCAAAGGTTTAGTACCAAAGGTATGTTTGCTTGTTGCCCATATGCAATCATATGCTAATTCCGTTCAAGCTTCTGATGACTGGTCCCAAACTGGTCTTCTCTTTCTGGCTTGCACAAACCCTTATTCCGGCCTTCGACATCGCATTCTCTAAGGCTGCTTAAGGCTGCTTAAGGCTACTTGACATGGCTGCTTGATATCAAAGGAGTAATTGTACATAGGAGAAAACGGTAAGGACTCGGAAAATTGGCGTTTGTGTGATTTAGAAGGATATAATGCCTTCTTCTCTGTAAAACATATTTGCAGTAGTTAGGTAGATTAAGAAACCCAACCGAACTCGACTCAACAGAAAATGGGCCAACCCAGGCTTCAACTAATCATGTGATCCGTACGTGGGGGCCAGCCAAAACTAGGGCTCTCGGTTCCAGCCGCAGAACCTCAATCTTCACAATCTAAAAAAATTCGACGTTGAAACTGCTTCCCAAAACACCTTCAAGTTGCCAATTTTCAGGATGCCTTCTCCAGCTCATCTCATTTCCAAGGTTGGCGACCCAATCTTCGCTGCTGTCATTGGCCTGTCAGCAGCCGCAACTCGTATCAGTCGGGAAGAAAAAGAACTTGGGTACAGTACTCAGCAGACCATCGATGCTGGACTGAGGTATGCTTGAGAACTACTTTCATTCAGACATCATAATCATAACTAAAATTTTATCAAGACGAATTGGGTTTCCTCGGCAAAGTGATCCGGTTGCAAAGAAGAATTGAGGAAGGAGTTCCCAGAGATGGATGAACGGGACATCTGGGAAGGAGCGTGCTTCTGTGCACTTGCTTGGAAACCTTTTTTACTCGGGAGATTCCCAAAACACAACAGTCACACACATTTTGGGGTCCAACAGTCGTTGCTCAGGACGTTTTCAGGTATTACTACTTTCTTGGATCACGCAGCACACTTGCTGCGAAAGCTATATCAGAAGCTACCCTTTCACTTTACAACATACAACAAATCGTCGCTGCATATTAAAAGATACAAACAATGGGGTCCGGCAGACGAAATCGTGTCTCCAAGAAGGGTCTGGTCTCTGAGGGTTCGGCATTGGGGGGCTCATTGAGCTTCATCGTGGAGCCTTACGTACCACCGGTCCCGTATTCCCAATATGTCCGGGAGAAAGCCTCCGTCCATGGTGGAACACTCGACGAGGACTCTGAAGCAACTACGCATTCTATGACTTCCGTTCTCGAAGTTGCAAATTCCGCGGAAACGGACCAAGTTGCAAGCATACCAGATCTCCAAATCACTCCATCCTCGCTCGCTCACGTATTCCATTTCCTTAATCCATCCTCACCCACATCTCAATCAAAGGCCGAAGACAAAAAGCCAGTTTCAACATTGGTGAAACCACCGCCAGTTCCTCTCAGGAGACCCCATCTTCATCGCACCTCTACTGGCAAGTTAACTGCCATTGGGCCATTTCCATTATGCCAAGAAAGTAAGAAAAGCTTGTTGGAGAAAGAGGACGAAAATGAGGGAAATGGATTGGTATACGCAGGATACAGAATATGGAACAGGGATCCAAGATTGTGGGAAAGGGCTTGCGCCGAGGAAATGGAGGCGCTTTCTGACCTTGACGCTGCTCTAGAGAGACAGGAATCTGATTATGGCTTCGATGTCGAGCTACCTCCTGATGAACCGGAATATGATTTTGGCTTCGATGTCGAGCTGCCTCCCGATGAACCGGGATCTGCTGGCACATCTAGTTTACTGTTCCCTTCCAACAACGACACTTCGGACGGCACTTGCTCAATTGAGCGTGGTTCCGAACCGCTCTCCTTTAAAGAACATGATGAGCAATCATTTGCGATTCGGCCTTCGTCTCAAGTTTTAAAACAAACAAATGGTCTGAATATCACGTACAACCCTCCCATTAGGTCGGGACCCATTTTCAATCCGTCATTGAAGAACGAGCTCAAACTCAAAACCGATGTAGCTAGCCGTCCGATTCCTCCCCATTGTCGTCATCTGGCACGTCTCCAATTCAAGAATCGTATGGGACCTATGTGGAACTTGGCCAATAAAGATCTTGAAGAAGTCTATCTCCACGCAACAATATTGCACGAATCAGAATTTCTAGACCTCATTTTCTGTGAGAAGGACGAGGTTCAACCATGGCTCCAAAAACACAGCTCCGCGCTCACCTGTCGCTCTCAGAAGCATTATTATAAGGCAATGGATGTCCTCAAGAACGCTGGTATCCCCCCTTGTGAAATCAAGCAGGAGGTCTTGGATATTTTTGAGTGGATGACAGAACAAGAGCAAGCGGAGTTCATAAAGGGATACCGAAAGCTATGTGCGCTTGTAAAGTCTTCTCAAGGACTTCATTTAACGCCATCGGAGATGAAGCACTTCAGTAGTCTATCTCTGGCTGGTCAATACGATTTCATCAACGAGTACAAGACTAGGAGAGAGGAACGTGAAACGACTGTCAGGCGTGATACTGAGATTTTTACCGCGCAGTTTCGGCGAACTTCTTATGAGTCGGACAAGATTCCTCGCAAGTCAGCCTCTGTGGATACCTTTCAAACTAAGTTTCTGCAATCTGGTTTGGGCCAGGAGAAAGATGGAAACTCAACGTATTCATCATCAGCCACTCAATTGCCGTCCCGTCTATCCGCGTCCCCAGTGATGACGAGTTTCGACAGCAAAAACGATTCTGCTAGTGCCCAGCAGACACGAAGACGTGCCACCACTCTTACTGGTGATAGGCGTGCCCGCTACTGCTTACTCAACATGCCTACGTCAATGCAGCCTCCATGTCGGGACGATCCTCAAGCCTGCAATGAATTCGATAGGATTGACAAAACGCCGACGAGCTCTCTTTACGTCCAACGTGGTAGTGACTCCAGTCGTCAAGAGCACTATATTGATGACTGCGAGCATCTGGCTCTAGATGACGAAGAAATAACCGATGGATCAAAAGAGACGGCCCAGAATAAAACCTATGCGGACATTGTCAAACAGGATCTCAAGCTGGAAGTGATGGACGATTTCCCAAGTACGGTGCCGGACAATTATTTCCAGGATATTGACCGATTTGCAGCCTCGCAGCCCCATGAAGATTTGAAATGTAAGAACGACTACAAGAAACGTGTCGAGGTCGAGACAGAGACGGAAGTTGACTCTATATGTTCACAGCCTGTGCTGGAGAGATCACCAAGAAAGGAGTGGTTTGGTGAGCACCCTGGCGTGAAGTGGGCCATCCCTACACCACCGCCCACAGAGTACAGTGCCGAGGGAGCCACTATTCAACAATCACCAGGCAATGACAGCCCTTTAACGAGTCTGTGCTTGGAACATAGTCTGTCAGGCACTACTTCGAATTCAATCCCTTTAGGCACGAAGTCCGAGCCAAGTTGTGCTGATGCGTGTCATGATGTCCTTACTAAGGGCCATGAAACATTTATCCTTCATGTCGACGGCCCTAAAAAACGAACGATCAGCTATGTCACGCCTCCTCGTCTTCTACCACGATACCCTTCAGTTCGAGGCTACTCAATACGTGGTTCGACATCATGCTATACTCACAAGAATGATTTGAAGGACGATCTTTTCGAAAAGAGTCCTAGAAGTCTAAGAAAGAAAGTTAGCACCTTGTTCAGTTCCTTGAGATCGAGGAGAAGTCTAGGTGCTTTGAAGGATATGAATTAGTTTTGAGTCCTGTGGCGGTAAAGCAGTGAGAAATTGAGTTGTGTTGTGGTGGGAGGATCAGGAACATTCGGAGATGCTCTCGACTTCAAGGGCGTAAACTGCTTGGCAGAAGAATGGTCCTCAGAATGTGCAATGGACCGTATATGGCATCGTTACTGAATCATGTTTTGCCGGTGATGGCATTGTAGCGTAGACTTTACCAGACCAGCCATGGTCTATTATCAGATAAAAATAAAGCATAATTAGGTCACTGAATCAAGCTTCATCACTGGAATCAGAAAAGTGGCAGAAAGCATCGTATTGTACCTATTCCCAAGCCAGAAGAGATTCATAGCAGTCTCAGTTCCCCATTCCGTTCAGTCCCAAGCGGACAAGTCCCAGGTCCTGAGTATCAATCTGGTCTCATGTACGCAACCGGGTTAAACGCAATAATGTCCTCGCCCTCTTCTGTACATCCAAACCCAGCCGTGAACGAAACCCAAACCGACTATAGCTGCAGGCAACGAACCGCCTGGCAGGGCGCAAAACAAGGGAATAAAGGAAGGAAAACTGCCGTTGTGGGTTTATTGATTTGTCCTGAGTGGGTGGGACAGGTAACCGTAACCGACCATCTCACCGCCAGAATCCGAACCGAAACGCCTGCGATTTACCGGTGAAGAATAACATGTTGGAGAGGCATCGAGGAGGACGCGATTACAGGGACTCGGATCCGAAGGTGTTCTCGCCGGAGTAGGAGATGTAGAGAAACCTGTTCAGAAGCTTTGTGTTAACTTGTGCTTCCGTTCGGGGTTGCGCGGGAGCTGACGTGCTTAGGGTTCACGATCACAGCTTGATAAGGAAGTAGAAGGGAAGGGCAAACATACCCGTCCTCGTCCTTATGCTCCTCGTAAATCGACGACATCAGCGCGGCGGTCGGTGGCAACACCTCGTCGACGAAGATGAAGATGGCCTTCTCGGGCGAGAGCTTGATGCGCTTGCGGATTACATAAACGAACTGACCAACGGTCAGATCGGCTGGCACCAAGTACTTCTTCTTGTCGATGGTCGCAATATCGGACTTCTCGACTTTCTCGCAGATGACGGGGATGCGGTCGCTGTATTTTTGACGCTGTTGTTGAGGTCAGCTTGATGCTGGAGGTGGCCGGTGGGATGGATGGAGGGGAAGATAGGTACTTACGATACGTTCAGCCTCAGCCTTGCGCTTCTCGAAGGGGTGCTCGTCCTTAAACTTGGATCGCATGGTGACTGGATTTGAGATGAAGTTCTTGGTGTTGTGGGTTTTTTTGTAAGTTGAAGGAGTGCGGCGGTTGTGGAGTTCTTTTTGAAGGTTGCTTTGAGGTGATGTGGACTTGGATGGAGCCTATTTAGAGGCAAGCGGGGAGGCGGCGCTAGCAGTCCAGTCACAAATCCTGGCAACGTCACGTGGAGCGTTCAAAGACAGCCACCCATTGATGACGCGCTGACCGAGGAAGGCAATGCTTGGAAATCACCTGCCCTTGAAGTCATTCGGTGTCTTTCTTTGTTTCAAAGTAATAGATGAAGATTCAAAATTCTCCTTGCAGCCAATCACACAAAACCGTAGTGGTACATGCCTGGATTCGTAAGTTTATGCCTTAGTACCCTTGCGCAAAGTAACTAATCCCTGTCCGGCAGAAAGAGGTGTCATAGGTACTTTCCGACTATCGCCCTAGAACTTGATCAAAATCGTTCCACTTCCTCCCTATTCCCTCTTCAATACATTGAGTAGAACCGCCGGCTGAACCCGTCCACTCGGATCTCTCCTCATTTGTGGTCTTATGTCCATTGTACGATAATCGTGGTCATTGCTGCTGAAGCAGCTCCTCCTCATACATAATGTCTTCCTCCATCCGGCCCCGTTTGCGCTTTTCGAGCTTTCCAAAGTTCCCACCGCGAGTTTCCCAGCATATTCGAAGTCGGAGGACCTTTGCAGACTATCCTAAACCTCCAGATCCATCAAAACCTCGTCGCAGTACTGTTGTGGCTCCAAAAACTCGAATAGCTGTAGGAATTGTATTTATTGGAGCTATGATTTACTCTATGGTAGCTTCTGTCCCTTTGGCAATGACACTTGGGATATTATATTGATGCGCTACAGGTAACGGAAGAGCCTACGAAGGCCGATGCGCTCTCAATTGCCGAGAAGGACTCTCAAACCAAGCGGGAATCAGGCGTCACGGAGAACTCCCCAATGCGCATACGAATGGAGGAATTCATAAAGCAACAACAAATAGAAATTGTGCGAGAATTGGAGAAGATAGATGGGAAGAAATTCCGTGTGGATACATGGACCCGGGAGAATGGAGGGGGAGGCATCTCGAGTGTTCTCCAGGATGGAAATGTCTTCGAGAAAGCTGGGGTGAACATTAGCATTGTCTATGGAACTCTTCCTCGACCGGCAATCGAAAAGATGCGAGTCAATCATAAGGCTATTGATCCTACGGTCAATTCGCTGGACTTTTTTGCGGCTGGTTTGAGCATGGTCCTTCATCCTGTCAATCCTATGGCACCCACAGTTCACCTAAACTACCGGTACTTCGAGACAGAAAATCCGGATGGAACTTCGAACGCATGGTGGTTCGGTGGTGGAACAGATCTTACGCCCAGCTATCTTTTCGATGAGGATGCCATCCACTTCCACAAGACTATCAAGGAAGCATGTGACAAGCACGACAAATCATACTACCCACGATTCAAAAAATGGTGCGACAACTACTTTGTCAATAAGCACCGAAATGAATCCCGCGGAATAGGAGGAATTTTCTTCGACGATTTAGATGAGCAGGAGAAAGACCAAGAAAACACCTTTGCATTTGCGCAGACATGCCTGAAGGCTTTCCTGCCATCGTATATCCCAATCATTATGAAGAGGAAAGACATGCCGTTTACGGAGAAAGAGAAGGAATGGCAGCAGATTCGGAGAGGGAGATACGTGGAATTCAATCTCGTGCATGATCGTGGTACGGCCTTCGGGCTGAATACTCCTAGCGCGAGGGTCGAAGCCATTCTGATGAGTCTGCCGTTGACGGCCCAGTGGAGATATATGTATGAGCCGGAGAAAGGGAGTAGAGAGCAGAGGCTTGTAGATGTATTGAGAGAACCCAAAGAGTGGGTTTAAGTTGTTTAGATATCTTGATGTAGAATGTATATTACAGCTCTCTCATTTACCTGGGTAATGTGGTCTCGCTGCCTCCTCTGGTCAAAAGAAAGGGGTCGGTCCTCGCTTAATCTCACAGCCGAAAAGATGCTAGATTCTTGAGCCAACAGCCAAGGATTCAACATTGAATACAGACTTAACCCTTATAAGAAACTACACAAATAAGAGCAGCGGTCTACTGAATATCAGCTGATGCCTCCTCCTTCCTCGATCTCTATTGGAGCAAAATAGCGGAGCCTTGACCCGGAATCTGAGGGCCAGAGGCATTACGAGGAAAACCCTTACGAACTGATATGTTTTTGGAAAGAAAAATTGCATACGCAACCGCTTTCACAAGGATCATTCACAGGATAAAGGAGAAAGATGGACTTCTGGGTGAGGGAGGGGCAGAGATTGCAGAAATTTCACGAGTTTGCGTACAAGCGTCAAATGATAGTAATGTCAATTTTGTTAAGTTTGAGGAAGAAAATGCTCTTCAATCCATGCTAGTAATTGTGAGAGGAATTGCTTACCTTGAACTAGTAAGTTTGCTGAGAGTAAAGGGAAATGTTATTCCAGGAGGGACCCAATGAGGTTAAGCGAGAGGGCCAGGTGTTTGCCGATATCAATGCGGCTTCTTCGAAGCTTCACTCTACGCATTATGAGAAATATACAGTTGACCTGTTACGGAATTTAATTACGGGATTTAGAATCTAAATTTTGGCAGGATGAGAATCTACATTTTCTTCAACTTAAAACAGCTTCGATGATCAACCCTACTCAAAACCCTATCTCAAGATGTCGACTCTCCCAAACACAAGACAACTCCTCACCTCCCTCCTCAACACCTTAACCACCAATCCTACCCATCAACAACCATCAAACCTCGTTAATGAGCCATATTCAGGCCCCAGCAATCCCTTGAAGAACCTTCCTAAATCTCAGCGTGCGCTCCTCACAACACTGCACGTGCTGTTCCCGCCTCCAATGCTACTACAAGCGCTAGATCTACTGGATCGAGGTTTAATTACACGGCTTATTGAGAATGACGTTGAGATGCTTGAGGAGCACCGAGTTGGTGAGGAATCAGGAGAAGAGAGTAGTCAAGCAGTCTTTCCACCGCAAGCGAATATCCACCTCCTTCCTGAGCCAGGACCCAGCAATACAGAGGCCTCTAGTATAGCAGGGAAAGATGGAAGTCAGGGAAAAGTGAACAGTGTGTATCAAGTCCGCTCCTCTCAGCCTCCGAAATCACGGTTTCGGGATAGTGTTGCTGTGGCGGGGAGTAATATCTACACTGTCCGTCTTGAAGCGTGGAATTGCTCGTGTGCTGCGTTTGCGTATTCTGCGGTTCCGGGTGGCGAGTCTTTGGGTAGGCCTTGGGCTTTGAATGGTGAGGAGGAGGAGGGGCTTTATGAGTTGAGGGGCATAGGCGGGATGGGAAGGGAAAAGGAAGAAAAGGGAGAGCAATGGCAGTTTGGAGGGTTGAGTGCTGATGGGCATGATGGGAAGGGAGTGCCAGTTTGCAAGCACTTGGTTGCTTGTTTACTCGGAGAGAGATGGGATTTGCTGCAGGGTTATGTTAAGGAGAGAAATGTAAGTAGGGATGAGATGGGCGGTGTTGGTGGTGAGGGTTGATTGAAGAGTCGGAGTTGGGAATTTATTGCATTGGTACAGGGCATATTCGAGGCCACTGGAGATCTGGAGTCATGGCGCATACGCAGTCACTTCGAGAGACATTCAGGTACTACGGGTTCTGATAAAGGCACAATTGCGTGGTTGTATTAAGCTACGCATCTATCGTACAATAGCACATTTCCCATAATCTGAAATATGCCATGCTGTCTGATGTCCTATGAGCACCTGAAGAACTTAACGCCGTTGTCATTATCGTCATCACTTCTTTTTATCTTTCTCTTCTTTCTCCTTTTCTGCTTCTTTCCCCTCCTTCGCTTCCCCATTAACCCCATTCACACCGTTGGTCTTCTTGTCTTTCTCATCCTTGACCTCATCCTTCTTCGCCTCCTTCTCCTCTTGTTGTTGACGGTTTTGGATCTTATTCTCGATCAGGTCGTGGAAGGCCGTAATGGCTCGGATCAAACTGCTGAGATAGATAGCCATGAGTTGATCGTTGGTCTTGATGCTCATAGCGTGTGCCAGCTCGCTGTTGTTCTTTGCAGGTGCATCGATACCGTTAGGGATGTGCGACGAGGCCTTGGGTGTGGAGAGATTTGGTAGGAGGTTGAATACGTCTTGTAGATTGCCTAAGATTGCGTGGTTGACAGGTAGTTGTTTATCGAGGACCTTCTGAAGATATTGACCGATGTCTCGTAACCGTAAATGCAGCCCTTGCAAAGATTGTAGTTGTGATGTGATTCTCGTCGACAACGTCCCAACCGCAACATCCCGGATATCTCTCAGCAAGTGCTCAACTCCAATCTCCTCAGCCTCTTCTGCTTCGATGATCGAGGGCGTATGGACGAAGGTCTTGGATGTGGTGGTTCCGTCCTAGAATCAAACATTAGTACAAGTCCACAACAAGGCCTGCAGCAGCATTCCGTACATCTTTGATCTCTTCGACCGCAAAGTATGCGTCTGTTGGTACACCCGCCTCCTTCGGTTGAACATCAATAATGACCAGTAAAGGATTTGGCGTGTATCTTTTGAACAGCTCGTTGATTTCCAAGTCAGAAGCTCTCAATTTAGGCCCCGAGTGATACCATCCTATGAGCTTCTCTCTCGCATTGATCTTCTTGAACATATCGTTCATCGACTCGACGTAGTTGTGATCCAGAAACCATACTGACGGGTCCTTGTCATCTTCTTCGAAGGGGACTAGGAAGCAAGCAGTCAGCACAGAGCCCCAGAAGCATCTCAGCATTCCTAGGCCAGTGTAGAAACATACCAGCAAAGCTGTTTGATACCCTCACGTTCTTGCCATCGTTCTGTCCTAACAACACTCCAACCACTCGTTTGCGCGAGCCCTTGTTTGAGCGGCCAAAATGATCTGCGGCTGAGAGAAGGACGAGGGGGGCAACGGAGACGGTCCTCGAGACAAAAGAAAGCGTTTCCGCTGTAGTGGCAGGCATGATGGTTTGGGGAGTCGAATCGGGATTTTCGAAGAAGTTGTTGACCAGGCTGCTTAGATTTCGCGGCAGCTTCACACAGCTGATCAAAAGGGGACTAGCTTCAAGAGGTTCAATGCGGCATCACGTGAAAACTTTGAAACTCAGATATTGCGTCTGAGGATTTCGGTCAAACGCGGAGCACTTTGAGTCGGTGCTTCTTTACGAATTACAGTACGAGATCAGATCACATACATTTCAGGTCTGCTGTTGTCTCGGCCGGCTAGGTCAACGTTCTCTTCGGGTCACAGGAAAGGCTCCATTGCCGGGGCCCAACTCGCCGAACCGAGCTTGGTTGCAGCCAAGTCCAAGCTTCTTATAAAATCCGCAACATCATCCACATTTTGGAGCGGTCGCAAACACGCCACAACTCTTTCCTCCACGCGAATTATTCCTGAAGGAGGCTGCCAGCGTAGATTCTCACCTTGGCCAGGTTTGCGCACTCATCAAAATTTCACAATGGCTCCAATTGGGGATGATACGGTCAAGGCGCTGCAAGACTTGGTGAACAAGCTTGAATCGCGAGTAAAAGAGCTCGAGGACAAACTCACCCATGCGCAAGGCGGCACCAAGCACACGTCAGAAGAGGGCGTTCGGATGATCTTGATGGGCCCCCCTGGAGCTGGTATGTCTTCAAGATCTTTCTGCTGTCAACGCACATGTCGCGGGCCACCGGCTAATTTCTATTTTGTAGGCAAGGGCACTCAAGCTCCCAAGATCAAGGAGAGATTCAGTTGCTGTCATTTGGTATACGCTATAAAATTTATTGGGTTTTGTTGAACGAGCTGACATCTTGCAAAGGCCACCGGAGATATGCTTCGATCACAAGTTGCTAAGAAGACACCTTTAGGCAAGGAGGCCAAGAAGATCATGGACCAAGGCGGACTTGTCAGTGATGAGATTGTCATTGGCATGATCAAAGGCGAGTTGGAGACCAACCAAGAGTGTGCCGGAGGGTAAGTTTAAGCTACGATCTACAACCTGTAACATAATACTCACAAGACCTCAGCTTTATCCTCGACGGGTTCCCGCGAACAGTCGTACAAGCACAAAGATTGGATCAAATGCTGGCAGAGCGAAACCAGAAGTTACAACACGCCGTCGAGCTTCAAATCGATGATGGCCTCCTCGTTTCGCGGATAACAGGGCGTTTGGTCCACCCAGCTTCTGGTCGATCATACCACAAGATTTTCAACCCTCCTAAGGAGGAAATGAAAGATGATGTCACCGGCGAGCCATTGATTCAAAGATCAGACGACAATGCTGATGCTTTGAAGAAGCGATTGGTCACCTATCATCAACAAACTGCACCAGTCGTTGGATATTACCAGAAGACTGGTATCTGGAAGGGCATTGATGCCAGCCAAGAACCGGGACAAGTTTGGAAGAGTCTTCTCGGGGTCTTTGAGGCGGAAAAGAAGCAACAGGCCAAGAGTGGACTGCTCAGCAGGATCACAGGGCACTGAAGCAACGACCTTTGTGGCGACCAAGATTTGCATAGATTTCGAAAAGTTTACGGACACGGGCTGAATGACCAAGCATCTTGTGTTCAGGGCGCTCAAGGCGGAAAGCAACTGCACGAACATGTACGACCAGTTAGCACATGGGTTTGATGCCCGTGTAAGGGGCTGTGTGTGTATGTACATTAGTTTTCTTGCACCGAACAAGAATGTTAATGAACCTGCATCATCTCATGTAAGATCTCGGTCCCGGATTCGTGGACTCAGGATCCTTTTTCTTTTACCCCAATCATACAATGATAAGATGTCAATAGGCCCGCATCATCTCATGCAAGATCTCACGTCTAAAGCCGTGGCCCCAGGATCGTTCTCCTCTTCCGCATCGTATCAATGAGACCGGGTGGCTACGAGTTCTGCAGATCGGTCGACTTCCGTTCCAATCGATATAAAGCTTCTATGCAACGTGCCGGTAAAGACGTTACACATATCCTGGGTCTGGATGCACGCCACGATCTCCGTATGAACAATGGGATTGTGAAACCTAGACTAGAGAGAGGAAGTTTCCTGGCAGGAGCACGCGCTGTACGAAGTCGATTTGTCCCCACTGATTTAAAGAAAAAAGAAACGATTGATTGTAACATTACATTTTTCTAGACAGCTTCAGCATCTTTTTGTGAATTTAAATTCTAACTCCAAAACAAAAATCAGAACAAAATCGTACCTTTCCGGCTCGGTCATATCACTCAGATTGTATTCACAATGTCTGAACAATCGAAAGATTCGAAAGCATCCCAGAGGTACTCTGCTGGTAAAGAATTCGATGTACCGATGAGCGTCTTCAATCAGGATCTCCTGAAGCTCGATAAACCCAGCTCCCCGAGAGCCCGCAGATCCTCAAATGCAGGAACGAAGAGAAGTGCGAGTCGAACCTCGAGGAGAGCGGTATGCCAGATCTTTTTCAGGTTCTCTAAGATTTTCGTTTGCCTTTCAATAGCATAATACCACCTCAATTCGCTCCAACTTAGAATCCAGAACCTCACTTCTATCTTCTGCTTTCGAAATCTTCCAGCCTTATATGACGATTTTTCTCCCACAATTGTACAACCCGGATTCAAACATTCGAACTGCTTGAAAGACATAAGCTGACTCAAACTCGGCCAACAGAATCACCACAGAGCCGTGACCATGAGTACCACTCCCATCGTCGACCATTCATCTAGTCCTCCAAAGGGACAGCAACGTCAGAGGAGGAGTCTAGGCGAAATACAGGTCAGTCAACCTTGAGGGTGCTCCAAGTAAAAGTTCAACAAAGAATTCGAGTTCGGTCTAATCGTCCATGAAGCTCAACATGCTTCAATGAATACCACTCTTCCTCTCCTTTCTCAGCCCTTGTTCACCTCCTTCATTACGTCGACTAGACACTGACATATCGTCAACCCTTAGAACTCCTGCAACAGCACCTACGTTCGTCCAATCGGTTCAGAGCTCGTGTGTTCTAAACACCCTTCCTGCTCTAACCTCCCTCCAACATGGAGCTCCGTCCACGACCGCTTCATCACGTACCTAGCCACGCACGCACCACTCGACAAGAACGGGAAGGTTCCTCGACAAGAAGAGAGGATGGAGCGTTGGAAGAGCGAGGATATTGCGAGGCTTGTGATGGAGAGATTCCCCGAGATCGGGAGGTATTATGTGAGTAATTTCCTGAAGCTTGGATGTCAGTTTTGGGAAGCGTTAGGATGCTTAAAGGGATCAAAGGAGGAAGAGTAATGATATGAAGCAAAGCTAACATGATGAAAGCAAATCAAGGTCAACATGATTGAGAAGCGTCTTGCACTGCTCGATCAAGCCGAGAACGACTACTTCAAGAGTCCGTACGGAGCTTACACATTTGAAGAATGGGGACGTGGAATCTAAAACGCTGAGTACCAAGGTGTCCTTGGCCTGTTTGTCAATTTTCACGAAAATTTCAGATTTACTTGTACTGTACCTTCTCTTCCTGGTGGCCAAAAAGTGTGTAAGCTTGTGAAATAGGGGTTCGGAAAATCGAATATTGACATATACCTTTTCCTTGGGTAAGGCTTCTCACCATGTTTCTCCCAGCAGCGTGAACGATGATCACCACTCTCCGCCGCCCGGCCTCAACTTCCGAATCCCGCAGGAGGGCCTTCATAATCACCTTTTGATCTCTACATCAAAAAGACTAATCACTACGCCTTCGCAAACTGAAGGCATACAAGATTTTACAACGCATATCTCAAGGAGCAAAGAGAATCAGATCAAGACAATAAAGGCCTAGGCCCTAGCCAAATACCTCAAGCCTGTCCGCAAAGCACAGCCTGCTTTATCCACCTGCAACCCATCATGCCCACCATCGACGATGTCCTCGGACACGGCCATCTCTCCATCGCCACCGTAAAACAACATGCCACTCAATGTTTATCCCAGCCCCCACCCAATCAAACCCAATGAAAATCATGGAAACTCTAGATCAGCCAAGCAACCGACTCATATTTACGCTTTCGAGCTCAGAAACGGAAGTTTTTGTTGCACATAGCACTTCTCATCGGAACTGGTGTCCGACGAGTGTCTGACTGTTTCATAGATGGACTGGGGTTCGTGTCCGATGGTGATGACATTAGTGAGAAATGAGAGGGATCCTAGGTTCGGATTGCTGAGCCGTGATGAGCGAGGCGGGAGCGGGGTGTGTGCCGATTGCAGGGGTTTCTTGGTAGTTTACATATTCGGAGGAAATCCTGAGGATGTCCTTGGTTTGAACTTGGAAGATCTTTCGGTGCTTCCTTTTTCATTGCGAGTTCAAAGAGGTCAAGATGAACCATTCAAAAAGTGTGTCTGACGGTCTCGAACGTATGTATATAAAACATTATCTGAAAGGGGTATAATGCAAATTCTACCAGGAAAGAATTCTACCCACCAGCCTCCATCTATCGATCCAAGAACAATGCCCTCGTCCTCCAAACCATGAAATGCTACCGCTCAAACGCATGCCTATCAAATTCTCCCATTCTACCAATGCAAACATAAGATCGTGTCGTCCCATCATCTATCGTCTCGGCGTGGCATTTACCATCTGCCTCTGCTTATTCAACCAGCTCCTCGGAGCATCTTGCCTGCGTTGCAACACCACATGGTTGCTCTGCAATCGACTCGAAAGATCGTACCAGGCGGTAGAAATCAATGCGTTCTCACGGAGGAGATTCTTTATCATAGCTTCATTTGCCGCCTTCACAAAGTTATCAGATCAGCACTCACAATCACAACGTTCCAAAAGACTAATATTTTAAGGGGCGCAGGAAAGCGAATGTAAAAAAAAAAAACTCGTAGCAAAATCAAAAGCACTCCCATTATTTCGTATAACAAACGCATTACTATTGATAGAAGGAAATGATCGGCGGGGTACCTTTTGAGCATCCGGACCACTTTCTTCAGCGCTTTTGAGCCTTCTTTGAAGATCTTGGATGATAGAATCTTGAGTCTTGATCTGCTGTTGAAATAGTTAGTTATCGATAAATATCCCTCTCGCTTTTCGATAACGTAAAACGAACGCGGGTTGGTGAAGGAGGAAGAGGCATAATCTCTGGTGGAACCAGAAGAGGCGCTGGCAGACTACCAATGGCAGAACGCTCTCGCTCGAGAGTAACTTGTGGACTTTCGAATCTTGCTTGATCTGGTCTATATATAGGCTTGGGTCGGAAGGCTCGGGTAGTGGCTGTAAAAGGAACGAACGAAAGACGTGAGAGGGTTTTCCAGAGTCCTCCTCGCTTCTTGGATGGAGCCGAGGACCCTGGCACTGAATTGACTTTGCTTACCTCTTGCAAAGCATTTCGGGCGTTCTCCGCTTCCATGATGGCCTTCGATTGAGCTTTCTGGTAAGCATCGTCCCCATTGGTCCCGTTTTGCTCCTTGAAAGAGGCCAACTCTTTCATCAGCCTATCCTTTTCTAATAATACATCGATGAGCTGAGTTTTCTGTTGCTCATGATCAGTTGTTAAAGTCTTATGCTGGTTCTGCAGAATTAGCAAATCATTCTTGAAGGATGACGTGATGATCTCGTTTGTTGCCTTGAGATCTTCTAAAGCATCTATCTCTTCTTGATCTACCGCGGCCACTGCATTCTCGTTAGCTTCTGTGTTGTCAGATTAGAAAGGTGGAGGAACTTACAATCGGTTCTTGCTGCAAGCAATTCTCGGTCTCGGCTTGAAAGTTCAGCTTGGAGTTCGGCGAGCTTGCTTTTGATGGAGGTGAGCTCTTGATTAGCCTCGAGATATAATTTTCGTGTCGTCACGACGGCCTCGTTCCTATAGAAATCAACTGTAAGGATCTGAAGAGGACTAAAGTTCAAGAGATAGTCTATTGATTGGACTAACTTTTCGCCGGAAGAATTGCTGAGCAGAGCATGAAGCTGCATTTGTGTAATGGCATGCTTCTCAGTAAGGTCTCGAAGGTTCTCTTCGAATCTCTTCTTGGCTCTTTCTGACTCTTCAAGCTGAATTATTGCAGTAGCTGTTCCAGCACTGTTGCTCTTCAACAGTTGATTTTCAGCCTTTAGCCTTGAAATTTCAAGAGCGTAGTTAGGGTGTGAATCTTCGCTCTGCTCGAGTTCTTCTTCCAAGCTCAACCCAGCTGTTCTGGCACGAGGTGAATCTGGAGATAAGGCTGGGCCTGCAGTGTTGGTTCTGATCTGCTCTTGTAATGACTCGATGAATTTCTCGTCGTGTTGCTGCCTTAATTGAAGGCGGCTGACCTCATCGTATTGGTTTCGCAGCTCTTCTTCCAGACTTTTCTTCTGGGTGTTTGACTGAACATACTCATTCTCGTACTGTGCGAATTTCTTCTCGTATTCTATAGCCGTCTTTACATGCTTTGCATTCTCTTCGTGAACTCTGTCGAACTCTTTTTGATTCTCCTCGAGGACTTCGATACGTCGGCGCAAATGCTCATTCTCTCTCTCTATACTCTTTTGCTGTTCGAGTTTTGCTTTGAAGTGGTCCACCATGTTGGCTTTCTTTGTAAGTGTCGCAATATCATTCTTCAATTCTTTTAGTTTGTCTTCACTTTCTAAGAGTCGTGCTGCGGCTGGACGGAGAGAAGCGAGTTCTTTCTGGTCTCTTTCCTTGAGGACCCGATCGGACTCGATTTGCTGCTCCTGGGTTGCAATGAGGTCGTTCTGTTCCTCGAGTTGGGTCTGTAAACGGCTGATGAAGTGTGCCTTGCTATCGTTGCTGGAGCTCCGAAGAGCTTCTAGCTCACGGTCCGCTTCTTGGCTGTGGGAAAGCAATTGGTCGTGACTGTCTTTCAAATGCTCAAACCTTGTCATGAAATCGGCATGACGTTTCTTCAAAGCTTCGAGTTCCGCAGAGGTTTTCGCATGGGCCGCTTCGGCAGCTAGGTCAAGGTCTTTGGTCAGTTTGGGGGGAAGAGAGGCATCATTGAATTTTGGATCTCGTTGCAAATCTGCAGGAACCTATACCAAGTTAGCTAACCCCAGACAAATGGGTTTCCGGGATTTACCTCTTGCTCTGTACATATTTCTGCAATCCTCGATTGGTCGTCTGCAGTAAGGGTTAAGATTCTGTCAACGTATCTTTTAATGTCGCTGCTTCTTGTCGCTGCCATGAGGAAGATCTTGAGGAGCTGGACGCACAAGTCAGTTAAGTCGGCATCGAGTTGTGCTTTATTGATTCGAGGCGGTACCTTCACGGTCTCCTCCTCATCATCGTGCTCTGCAATGGCAGTGACATCCACTGGATCCCTAAGAGTGGTCTCGACATATTCGGTGCAGTGGTTTTGTATAAATCGGATAAGAGATTTGTAGACAGCCTCCAAGCTCGTCTTCTTGGCCAGCCATTTGGACGGACTCGAGTGATTTTCGACGTAGACAGCGTACCTGGGCTCGAAATCCTCTGCAGCAAACAAAGTCAGCGGATAAACATGATATAGGGGGAGCCTGATGGGTTTCTTATTCCTTACTTACCCAGCAGTTTCGAGAAGACGAATCCATCACTAAGCTCTGCAAGAGACTCGACTTTCGAGTCAAGGGGAAAAGTATTTACCTGCGAAGAAGGTTAGCAAATGGGAAATGGAAATGGCAAAGAGGAGCACATACCCAGTTGAGCAGAGTGCTCTCTGTTCTCGGCTTGGAAGGCATTGTACCTAGCAGCCAGGATCGTTCCTGTCCAGCGTTCTACGGCGTGATTAAAAGCGGACAAAAGTTGTGTAGGGAAGAGAGACTTGTTTGGCGATCATGCTCCGAAATTTGTATGGCATCTTGAACAGCCGGCCAGCGTTGGGGCTGATTTATGCCGGACTGTGTTTCATTGTTCGAGTCGCAAGCTCAAGCCAGCTCCTTGTCGCGATTTCGGGTGAGCTGTGGGACGCGAATGCGCCTCGGCGAATCAAGACCGCCATCCTTTATTAACTTCTGCAAGGCAACAAAGCTATTGTACAAAAATAAACCTTATGCAAGGCTTCGAACTCTCTCTCCTTTATTAGGGTCAACAATGAATGAATAATTGCTATTTTTCATATCTGATGTGTTGGCTTCGTTGTCCAATGGCGTCACGCGTTCCAAGGAGCGTCCCGCCATTCTGGGTCCCAAAAACTTCCAAGCTGCAAATCAGTAAAAGCCACACTTGACTATGAGAATCAGTACCAGAGCCAGTTTCCGACTCCAAAATGCCTTGGTGGGAGCTCAAGTGATGGTTCATAGCAGAGGAGGAACTTTGAGATAAAGTCTTTCGTGAATTGCAGATAATCTGTGCGCGTTGCTCATGAAGTCGCGTTTTGGGCTTCAATCTGCATTTCATTTTGCTTATCGCTACTGTAACTCTCATGACTCTTGCTTAAGCAGCTCTGTCTACAATTCTATTGATTATGTTCTCAAAAGGCCTCGTATTGGGTCCAGTGACGATTTTATCGTCACAGCAAAGCAAATACAGGGCTTAACTCAGTCGTCAGGGGTAGGTAACATGTTATCACTTTTCCAATGCAAGCAACACTACCAAAAGGTTAGGTGGTGTCAAAAATTGGCTCTTGTTATGAGAACAGTGAGTGCCACAATTAAGGGTTCTAGAGAAGTCTACCAGTGGTATGGATGCTCTACAAAATTTGCTTGCCAAGCGGTCTGCTGTTCTCCGCAACGGGGCGGCATCAAGAAGAATGGACAACAACGGGACGGAGAAGCCTTGATAGCCCAAGATGAGAGGAGGGATCTCGGAGCCTGCTTGTGGATCTCGTGCCAAGCTCTGGGGCTGAGCTGAATGCTTGTGTTCACCTGAAATAACAGGGGAAGCTGCACCAGTTTCACAAGGGCAAAGATGTTAACAGATTTCCCCTCTGAGTCTGTCATCTAAACTCGCCCTACCGTTGATAACTATTCCTCAATATCATATAAGCCTGCCTTCGCCACCAAGACTCTCATTGAACCTTGTTCGGACGGCACGTGAGACAACTTGAGCTGTGCAGGAAATGCTCACGCCATAGGACTGAACCAGCATCGAGCCTCTATACCACTATATTCAGGACACGACAACCGGTCGTACTCCGAAAGAGCCCGGCTAAGACTGGAGGTTGATCCGAAAGAACGAGCAAATATCAGACCGAGGCCCGATACCCACGTTCCCCTAACAAGCAAGGCGGTTGGAGGAGACATCGAGAATTGTAGCGAACAATCATTGGTCTTGGTGTGTTTCGAAGGTCGGAATTTGAATCATATTATCGATTAGTGTGTGCCTCGATGTACCCGGGAGGGCTTTGGGAATATCGTGGGAAAAGAGCTGGGAAAGGCATGTGACTTTTGGATCGAGAACGAAGAACTTCAGAAAATAACTTGGTATACACTATAACTTAAAACCTTTTCTCTTGCGCCAACCCTTCCATAGCCCATGCATCCCAGGATATCTTCCAAACCCACCATGTCCCTATGACCGTGTCCAATATGCAATTTCGTTATGTACGCCATCCCAGCTCGAATAGTACTACGACCCTTGATTATGATCTGCTTCCGCCGACGATAGAAACCATTTGATCTTCTTCAATCACGGCATGATAATCATTGCCCATTATTTGAACTGTGTCCAGCACTTTCGCGGATGCCTTAGCAGCAAAACCCCTGTAGTCGCCATTAGATGGTTCCCCTGTGCAGAAAGAGCTACAGTACTCACTTTATCAGCTTATATTCATGTGTGATCACTCCTCCAGCTGCGATGATAGCATCCTTTGCTTGGTCGACGATGCTGTCCGGTGTGTCGTTCGGATAGGAGACGATGACTGATTTTTGGGGTTGTAATGCCGCTAGAACCATAGTGATAAGGGTGAAGATCGAAAGTATGGTCAACTTCATCTTAGTTGGGTATCGTTTCCTTAGGTTTGGTATTTTGTTGGTGGATGTTGAACACAAGGAGTGAGGTGGGCATCCGCGGCTTTATGACGGCGGTGCATGCCGCTCCTAAGGATTCCGGGGAAAGTGATCACGTGCTCTACGTCATCTCCTCCACCTAGCACTGAAAGGATAAATTTGGAGTCATTCAAACTAGTGTTATAGGGTCGAAGACCCAACTCTTATCTCTCAAACCCTACTGAATCTTTACGGCTTAATCATTCCTTGATAATTTCCAAGCATAGCAATCTTGGCTGGGGGCGGAGAAAAGTGAGGCCGGATCCGGAACGCTAAGGTCTCTGTAAAAATAAGCGCCTCCAACAAAGAGCAACAAAAGCGGATCGGCAACGGCAGTCAGTCATTGTCATCTTTGTCGCCATCATCTGGCAACCACGACCATCCTCACCACCAACCACTGCCGCCATCAACGACGAGACATCGAATGCGACTCGAGAATTTGCGATATTCCATCTGACCGGTTGATTGCCCGATATTTCATTCCTTCTGAGGACTAGGGGTTGCTCGCAGAGGAGAGAGGGCGAGCGGAGCAAGGCTGAACCGATTTGACAACGTGGGCGAGTTGGCGGAAGGATTGGCAGTCTTCAAATACACACTTCTAGTTCTCACCGAGTTGAATACCTGTGCATGGATCTAGCTAGCTGTTTCTGAAAAGATCTGTTCTCGAGATCGGACGTCTGGTGGATTTCTTGAAAACCCCTTTCTGTTCAACCCCTTCCCTTGGCACTCTTCTTGGCTCTGCAATAGCCCAAAATGTCGTACAGTCAAGGACCTGACGATATAGCGGAAGATTTCAAGGTGGCCCTTCAGGAACTCAGTATGAATTCCAGATATGAGATCTCAAACCTCACTATGATTGCGAAGGAGAACACAGAACATGCATTTGCTATTTCCGAGTCGTTGAAGCTTCATATCAAAACCGTAGGACATTTCTCTATTCTTTCCATTAGATGCTCATCCTTTTTGGGAGCGCAGTCATCCATGCCCTGAAATCCTATACTTTGATTCCTGACACTTCGACAGACCTCCCCTCAGAAGAAGCTACCTGCTTTCTATGTCCTCGATTCCATCGTCAAGAATGTCGGCACACCATACACTCTGTTCTTTGGTCGACAACTTTACCAAACCTTCATGGAGGCATATGCTTTGGTCGATAACAGTGTACGGAGGAAGATGGACGAGATGTTGAAGACCTGGAAGGAACCTGTCCCCGGCTCTATGGATCCTCGGCCAGTTTTTCCTGCTGAGATTACACGCCCAATTGAGAATGCCTTGATCAAGGCCAAAACCTCCTTCGTTCAAGCGCATCAGGAACATCTTAAGAACCAACAACAGCAACTGAATCGAGGACGGGCGACAGCCTCCCCTGCCGGATATCGTGACACGCCCACTCCACCAAATGCTTATCGACCAACCCCACCTAATGCAGCACCACGATATGGTCCAAACTATCCACAACAACCACAACAACAACAACAACAACAACAATACCCTCCTGCTCCCTTGAATGGACAGCAATACCCGAACCAACCATATGGACTCCCACCAGTAAGAACTTCCCCTCGCTTGTTACAGTACTCGGACTCATCTCTTCACAGCGGCCGCCAAGTCAGCAATATCCTCCTCAAGTAGCTCCAGGACAGTCCTCATGGCAGCAACCACCATCACAAGGTTATCAGGTGGCTGAAAATAGCATAGCAAGATTGAATAGTGACATTGACAAGCTTATCACTACGTCAAAGGCGGAATGGGCTCAGAATCCTTACGATAACAGTATTGGAACGAGACTGAAAGCCTTGCTTGATCTGCAGACTATTTTGCAAAGCCAGCAACTGCCACCCGATCAAATTGCGCTCATTAAAGATCAAGTTGATCAACTGTCTATAGCCTCTCAGCCAGCATCTAAACCCCAACTCCCTCCAGCACCAGTACTTCCTCTTGCACCCGTAGCAGCTGCTCAGCCTCCAGCTCAGCAGCCATCATTGAGTTCAATTCTTGGTCCAGGTGCTCTTGCGGCATTGGCAAGAGTATCTGCAACTCCTCAACCAATGGTTCCCGTGCAGGGTGGTGCCCCAATTCGTTCTCCTCAACCTTCGTATGCTCAACCTCCCTATCAACCGCCTCCGACCAATGCACCGGCTTCTACGCCAGCACCGGAACCTAGCTCTTTGCTTGAACGACTGCGAGCTGCAGGTATGCTACCAGCCGTTCCAGCGCCAACTAATGCACCAACTCCCATGAGCTCTTTACCTGTGCCACCAGGATTCCCTCCATCATTCCTTAACACCCCTCCGAGCGCCTCTCGAACGCCACTAGCCAACTTATCCAATGATATTGTGCTGAAGACTGCTTCCCTGAAGGAGTAAGTTTTCTATTTAATGCTTCAACTTTCCTCCGCTAATACTCCTAGGAAACGCCCCCATCTGATCTCTAGCCTTTATGAGCGATTGGGAGCCCCTTGCACTCAATGTGGCCGTCGCTTTCAGGCAGATGAAGAAGGCAAGAAGAAGAAAACTGCTCACATGGATTGGCATTTCAAGGTTCATCAACGGATGGCTGAAGCAGAGACTCGAGGCCAACATCGAAGTTGGTACCTCGACGAACTGGTAAGCTTTGTTCTCAGATAGTCTCTAGTGTCTGCTAACAATATCTTAGGACTGGATTAAATCTCGCGAGGTAGAAGATGAGTCTGGCACCGCTACTATAGTTGCGAACAACTCAAGCGCCGCTACTGCAGCAGCAAACAACCCGAAGCTTCAGTATCTTGCAGTTCCAGATGATCCTGCTCTCGCAAACAGTCTCTGCCCCATTTGTCAAGAAAAGTTTGAGATGAAGTGGCTTGATGAGGCGCAAGAATTCGTCTGGATGGATGCGAAGAAGGTTGGAGATCGTATTTATCACGCAAGCTGTTTCGCCGAGGCAACGAAGGACGTAAATACTCAGATCAAAAGAGGCACGCCTGAGCCTGCAGGCGTTCTGGGCAAGCGGAAAGCTGAGGTGAGCATAATCAAAGTGCCTTTTATGAACTTTAGTTGACTAACGTAGACTTAGGATGATCCCATTGTCCTGCGAACGAAGATCAAAATAGAGAATTAAGTCATTGCTAAGATATAGACGGGTTTGCATGGCGGGATATTTTCTTCACCAAAGCATAGCATAGGCGCTGGTTAAAATAGGGGCTGATTTAGATACCAAAACAATGAAGAAGAAAAACACCTATGCATTTTATTGTCAAATGTGATTGAAAAGTAATCAATCAAGGCTTGCGCTCAAGGATTCGGACAGGAGAACCAAAACCTATCCTCTCAGGCTCCATCGCTAATCAGATAAGACGAAGATTATAGGAAAGAGATAGACAATAGAGCCTCGAGTCTTGAAGCTGCCCTGCAATTCTAATACCTCTTAGGATAGTCTCCAAAAATCTGATAACGCCGCCGCCTGACCCAGGGTATTTCCACCACTCCTGCCACCAATTATAAATCTTGCCAACCAAGGAGAAGACATTCTGCGCTAACCTTATTCAGGCTTGCCACACAAAAGCCGTGATTGGCCACAGTGACCACGCCAGCTACCACTCTCAACTTTATCTAGTTTTTGTCACAAGAAGCCATTCAGACAACAGTATGCTCCATATTCAGCACTTAATAAAGTCTGCCTTATGGCTGCCCTCGTATCACATGAGCGTTAACTGCAGCCTTTTGAGGCCCCACATTGCAGGGGCTTGTCAGGGTAGGCCTCTACCAGACATTCCCCGCATTTGTCAGAGATGCATCATCCTCAAATCGAGGCCCCTTGGCTCTTGGATGTGTGAGATAGCAGCTGGGAACCTGGATATATACGGCAGCCACTGTTCCAGCATTCCTGGATAAATCAATCTTCTAGAACAACCCCGTGTCTGCGCCTAGAGCACCTGAGGACAACCCGAAGCGGGGTTTAGGGATAAACACCGTTTAGACAGCAGCTATGGCAGAACCTCCAAGTGACATGTTTGTCAAGCAAGCTCAGTTTACAAAGACTGTGTATCGCGATGTCTATCCCACTATTGACCCAACCAACCCGGCAAATAGCATGGCTGGAAAGATCATTGTCATAACTGGACCGAGCAAAGGACTTGGAAGAATAGTAAGTCTTCTTCGAAGTTGAGTTACTTGTCAAAACCGCAAATATCAGACTCGAGACTCACCATTGGTAACGATTGACCTCATCAGGCTTTTGTGAAAGCGTTTGCCAAGGCTGGACCAAAAGCTATCGTTCTTGTGTCTCGAAATGAGACTGGGCTTGGTGAAGTTCGACATGAAATCCACGCTATCAACAAAGACGTGCAAGTGGAAATTATACCCACTGATATCAAGAATGCTGAATCCGTTACCTCTTTTTGGGAGAAGGTCAAGGAGAAGTTCGGCCACGCGGATGTCCTGATCAACAATGCCGCAAGTGTTGGAGGCGGCACCGTATCGGAACAACCAATTGATTCCTGGTGGAATGATTTTGTGAGTGACATGCTCCTGTTCAGAGTGGAACTAACATATTGAAGGAAACAAACGTGAGAGGGACATTCATCGTCACCCAAGGATTCCTGAAACTCCTAGGAAAGGAGAGGAAAGGAGCAATCATCAATCTCACCACCTTTGCAGCCCATATGCCTTTCCCAGGTCTTTCATCTTACTCGATCTCAAAATTGGCTCTCACGCAACTTCAAGCTTTTGTTGCTGTCGAATGCCCAAACGTCACCGCTGTCGCTGTCCACCCCGGCCTCATTCTCACTGATGCCACCCTGGACTACTTTAAGCCTTTTGCCAAGGATAGCCCAGAACTTCTTGGTGGTCTCGGTGTATGGCTTGCCACGGAAAAAGCTGCGTTCCTCAGTGGGAAGTATGTTGAGGTCAATTGGTCTGTTGATGAGTTAATGGAGCGAAAAGAAGAAATTGTCAAGGAGGGGAAGCTTTCGATCGGCATCAAAGGAGAATTTGGCAGTGAGCAATTTAAGTGAGCCAAAGGAGATAGCAATACTTCCTTTAAATCAAGGTCAACTGAGGATACGACAGCGTGCTTTTTTTGCACCGCCACAACTCTACGTCCGCGACTCGGTTTCTTTTCTCATTTGTAAATTGTCCTGTGCTCTCAATATACAATGAAAGTGAAGATAGCTCTCGCTATTTCAATGATTCAGAACGTCTCTCGAGCCTGCACATGCATCTGCTTCAACAGTCTGGTTCAATCAAGATTATTTTACCGTGCTAATTAACGCAAAATTTCAAAGTATCCATTTAAGCCTCTCTTTCCACTTCACTTAAGTTTCTGGGCAGTCATTTGGCCGATGAGAAGGGCCCTAGCTAGGACTTTTTATTTTGGCCTCGCTCGCCCAATGACTGAGTTGATTAGTATGAGGAAATCACTTTGATGCTGACTAGAGAACATTAAGACGAATAGATTTGAATTGGTAGTGTGAGACGTAGTAACAGTACATTGTCTTACACGGCTTATTTTGTTTCCCTCGATTCATAAAGGTCTCAGTCTACCTCGGTATAATGAAGACGTCGACGAGAAGGATGGTGCAATATTACAAGCTTGTCGGCTTGCCTGTGCGCTTTTCCTAACCGAAATGAAGCGCATGTTCGGTATCAATGCAGTCAACTCTGGATTACAAATTCAAAAACTGAGAACGTATCTTGAGGGCAGTAAGGATCATTGGGGAGACCTTCAACCGCTTAGGCTTTGGTTTTTGGCAATGGGTGGGGTTGAGAGTCTTGGGACATTGCAGGATTGGTATGAGCATGGATTGCGGGAAGAGGGGGCGAATATGGGGCTGTATACTTGGAAAGAGGTAGAGAACGAGGTAAAGGCTATTTTGTGGTTTGATGAATGTCACACCCTTGTTGGTGGAGTTGGGTTGGGTATAAAGGGGATTTTGGGGCTAAATACTCTGGGAGGGAGGTCATACGCCTCTCACATAAGTCCAGTATGTTGATAGATAAAGCGCCTGCAATCTCGGCAAATTGAAAACAACTTGTTTCGTATTAATAAATTGATAAATGCAACGAACCATGAAACACAAAATGCAATCTCATCATCACCAGCAGCTCAAGTTACCCTACTGTTGACCGTAAAAAAAAAAAGTAGGAATGCAGTTCGGGGAGGATACTTCCCCATTTGAAGAGAGACCATGTCTATCAATTTCAATTTGTGCTCAGCACAGAACTATATACAGTCTGTCGAGACAGATACTCCGCCTGCAATAGTTCTTACGCTCCGAAAGCCCGGGAGTCTAGGTACATCTATTTACATGTGAATCCATTTCATGTTTTCCAGAATCTCCATGGTCGTCAACTCTCGCTGTCAACGACACTTCCCGTGCCCAATGCCCAATACCATCCCCACCACCCATACAACCCATGCAGCCCATGCAAACTCGTTATCATACATCATCTACCGAAGAGGGAATTACCCTACTTCTTCTAAGTTCTCTTAAGCCTTTGCTGCAATCTTCCTTCGAAGCTTAATTGTTTGTTCATAAAGAACATCCTTGAAAGCAAACAAGAAGGCTGCAGTGAGAACACTTTGAGTGACCTTGGGTCCAATGCCTATATACGTCAGTCGTTGCCCTGATCACCCAAAAGAACCGACATACCATTATACAAGCCAACATAACCTTCCTCCTTGATGATCCTTTTCATGGCTTGAACCATATTCTCCTTTCCACCATCGCGGCCAGCAACATGCATGCGGCTCTTAACGGTGATGTAGGGGTATGTAATGCTGGTAGCAAACAACTTCCCAAGAGCTCCCAACATAAAAGCTACGGTGGGTGTAATCCTCTTCTTCTTTTCCAAAACATTCTTTAGTTGCTCGAAGATGGTATATTGAAGAATTGGATTGATGACCAGCACCAGAGCGGGCACAACACCAGCAAACAAAGCTTGTGGACCCTCCTCCCTGATCAAAGCAAGCAAGGTGCCCACCGTTGTGGGCGCCTTTGGCGCTTTCGCGCCAGGCAACACACTGTCATCTGTTTCCTTATTTCTCTTCCTTGTTGTCATGCGTGTGTTCACTACCCAAATCGGGTTCGTGAGCAAGACAGTGGCAGATCCAGCAATGGCACCAGCAATCATCGACTCAACTGTGGTAAGCCTCTTCGATGCCCGGCCAGCTTTCACAGCAGCCTTCTCGAAGAACGCACGAGTCCATTCGTACCAGTAGTAATAGACAAAGTTCGTGACGCTGATGCCGAAGAGCGCGGAGTCAAGTCCGGCGTAGAGACCTGTTACCCCTTCCCTTTGGACAATGCGCTTTACTGCGTCAAGAAATCCGGAGTCGGCGCGCTTGGATTCGACTTGTGCGCGTGTAGAGAGGGTTATGAGGGGATATCTACATCTGTTAGCAAAGGAGAGACATGTAAGAAAGGGGATTCTACGTCAGGGCCATGGACAGAATGCCCCCACCTGCCCCAGAGACCGCATGAATGAGGTTATCCGACTGCTGGGCAGTAGTAGTCGAAGCCATCTTGAATTGTTTTAGGGAGTAGAAGATTGTTAAAGTAAAAAAGCACGCGCTGGTTTAAATAAATTCAGACCGTTTGAGTGAGGGCGAAGGCAGGAGAGGATAAACTCATTTAAGGAAATTCAGAAACCCAGTTTGAAAAGGATTTCCTTGTGAATGTGACAGAGTTAATATCCGGCATTCCTTGCATACGCCTTCTCCCGATCATCAACACCCGAATGTCGTTGATCTGCCGAGGCATTGTAAGTTGTGGAGTAAATCACGTGCAGTGCCTATTCTTAGCTATGATTAATAAGCATCCCCAGCCTCCTGAAAGTGAAACCTCCTCATTTTGCTTTCCATCAAAAGCCCTCAATTAGCTATAATTTTGAGCTCGCCGCCCCATCTCAAACTTAGAGCGAAGCACCGACCGACATTTTATTTTTGTCTATCCTGTGCGAATTGCTGTTGTGATTTTGTTAGCTTTTGGTGGCGTTGCGGTTTTTCTTTTAGAAATACGTGGTGTCTGGTGAGCTGGTTTCATACTTCCTGGCCCTTTCGTCAAGGTCAAGTGAGATCGCGGTGGTTGAAGGTGTATATCTTTGTTTCTCTTGATTAAATACATTTGGTGTTCTCATTTTGGCTTTCCTTGGATGGATGTTCTTGCTGTCGTGAGGAATAAATTATGCCACCAGTTCTTCATCTCCCATTGATGGATCAAACACCCACAAAGCGCCTGGGGCTTCATTATCCCCCAAATTCAGGTCTATTGTCACCCCAGTCTCAAGTACAATCGAACGAAGGACAAAATGGCCATCATGTTCTACCCGCACGACCAGCTTCCTTGACACCGAATAGTCAGGGATTTCCCTCACCACGCAGAAATCTCCCATCAAAAGACTTAAAGGACGACAATTTCGACGACGCCTACGTCAACTTTATCATGTACTGCAATCCATCTGTCCCGCCCGACACAGACACGACTGAGCTCAGGAAGACATTTCGAGGTCCTCCGAAGAGCGATGGGAAAAACTTTAGCACTTTTACTTTATTCGAGTTGATACGGAAACTTGACCAGAAAGAAATCAAAACTTGGGCGCAGTTGGCTATCGACCTGGGAGTGGAACCACCATCTTTGGAAAAGGGGCAGAGTGCTCAGAAAGTTCAGCAATATGCAGTAAGGCTCAAAGTGAGTGTGCTTAATTGAGATAGAACAGAGACCCCATCTGATGAAATAGTTTATTGGTCTTATTTTCTTTTCTCTCGCTTTCCGAGATTCATGCTAACTCTCCGTAACCATAGAGGTGGCTACACGCTATGCATGTTGATGCATTCTTCGAGTATTTGTGAGTATTGGGGAGGAAATCGTTTTCTATTCCACATTGTTTCGTGGATTCTCCCTGAAATAATGTCCACTCATGAGACATTCTGTATCCAACAATTGCTAATTCTCCTTTTACGTAGATTGAACAAACCCCACGTATATTATACGCAAGTACCGCCAATTAACGATCCGTCTTCCGAGTCTGGACGAGATGGAGTCCTTCCCGAGGAAGATTTGGCCCTTCGCGCGTTGTTACCAGAGACTCGACCAAAACGAGGACGACGAAAAGCAGAAGATAGGGACGAAAACGATACAAGAAAATCGCCATCACAGCGTCCCCGACTAGATTCTCCAACGTTATCTGAAGACTTTATGATGGCCAGAGCTTCATTGATAGGAGACAACACGACACCCGCGACAGCTCATCCGGACTTTCAACAAAGTTTTAGATTGGCTCCGTGGACAGCATCTGAAGTACGAACTCCTGCTGCGGATTTCTCTTTCCGCTGGCCACCGGCA
This sequence comes from Hyaloscypha hepaticicola, assembly GCA_002865625.1. Taxonomy (NCBI): domain Eukaryota; kingdom Fungi; phylum Ascomycota; class Leotiomycetes; order Helotiales; family Hyaloscyphaceae; genus Hyaloscypha; species Hyaloscypha hepaticicola. The sequence goes on along the minus strand of KZ613467.1, from coordinate 166,963 downwards.
GACAGCCATCAACCTTTATCAGCTCACCCTTTGTCGGCTTATCCTCAGTCTGCTATGACACCAACGACTCGAACACAGCTGTGGGGGGATGTGAACGAACCTCAATCAGCTGTCACACCCAAGACTCGGGCACGACGTCGGCACGGGCCGGCAGTTTCTTCAGCATGGCCTAGCAATGGGGGAGTATCCTCAGGAAAGTTGAGAGGCAGACCGCCAAGCAATCGCTCCATCACAGATGGACCCTTCTCTACATTTCCTGTAAATCCCAGTAGCTCCAGAGATGTTCCCACGATAAGCCTTAGAGACAATACTCCAGCAGCTACTCCTGTTGCGGGAAACTCTGATAGGCCCCACTTTTTTCCTCCTGCAGGTCTTCCAGCAAGTGAATCAAATTCACAACCTCAAAATGGCCGGCCTGGTCGGTTGCAACTTCAAGTGCCTGAACGACAAGGTGGAGCAGTCAGACTTGCGACACCTCCGCAGGTTCTTGTCAACGGGCCCGTGGACACAGACATGCACTCAGATCTTTCGTCGCACCAGGATCTATCGTCGAATCCACACCACATAACTCCTAATATGGAATACTTTATCAGTCCTGGTGATCAAGATCCCAATTTCCCTGGTTTTGTGAGCTTTGCTTTTCGCCAGAACGAGGACACTGGTAAGTGACAGGGGAGAGATCCTCACTTCTTTACTTGAGACGGGTCGAAAACCTTCCCGACGATGCCTCAATGTTACAAGCTTTACAAAGCAATATCTATCGATCAATTGCTAATTTTACACCCCAGATCGCACGAATATGGATGCTTTGGAAAGTCATTTTATCTGCGAGATCTTGGCCGCCGAATGGTATGATGGAGCCGGAAATAGCATCGACAGGTGCAGCATTGATGAAGCAGACAAAGTTTGCAAACAAGTGATTAAAAACCTGCAGGCCGAGTCGAGTAGCACTGAAGCCTTCTTGATCAATCTATCAGCGCTTGCTGGTGGACCTTTGATGAGTCGGCTCAAAATGACGAGGCGTGATCAGGGTTCCGTAAGTCACTACGAGTGTCAGTGGAAGATGAGATTCGGGTCCATCGAGGGGGACTTCACGATCCGAGCTACTGTTGATCACAGTGTTGATTCGGCAACATTGGATCAGAACCCAGAGGAGGCAGAAGAATCATGGAAGAAGAGGTACCTGGATCTTCGGCAGCAGATCAAAGAAAGAGACTCTGTGGTTGGGAAACTCAAGAGGGGTATTATGGATGCCCTTGTTGTCTCGAATCAATTCACCAGCATGTGAGATGGATTCGCTTGACCTGGGATATGCGTGGTATCTCGAAATCTGTGGAGCATTGAGACGAATGTCATCTATTTCAGCAGTGTGTGCTGTCTGCTGCCCTGCTGGTATTTGGAGGCTAACGACGGTACCACTCTGTGAATATTACACAGTGATACATCACAAGGACCTCATGGCAAAACCTTGAGGCCTGCTTATGGTAACACATGAAGGATGCGTTCAATGCACCAAGTCGTTGGGGACAATGACTTTGCTGTTCCTCCGCAGTAAGGAGATCATCCTGCATCACAAGGTCTGTATCAGCCAATTGGCAGACCTCCGTTGCTGTACTGGCCCATCAGACAGGGATCTAATTCTGCTGCCTGTGGGGCGCTTTTCTAGTGTTACGGAATGTGCTTGGTAGGGAGGCTCGGTGGCGCTTTGCGAAAAGATCCGAAGTTCGATGCGCCCAGTTGTACGGAACACTCAGAATGCTATCTTGAGATTGAGAAAATGAGAGATTTTTTGGAAAGCTCATCGCATCCTCGAGGTTCGCGGAATAGGGCAATACTATGGGTGTACCGTGGTCTCGGTAACAAACCTTGAGAGACATCTTTGGCCAAGGACGTCGAGTCTGCATGGTGCATTAGAACGTATTTGCAGATTTGGGAGCACGGTGACCTATCCCAAGCTGATTAGAGGCGGCTGGCGGTCTTGCTTGAGTACGAGAATCCCTGCGAACGTTTAAAGTTTGATACCCCCAGCCCACAAAGCAAAGTCGATCGGGCGCTTCAACCCGGCTTGCGTTGGCACCTGTGACGGCGGCCGTGCTTGAAGCTAGTGGAGGAGGCCCGCAAGCCCCGTATCTGGAAAACTTCAAGATGGGCTGATCCCGGAATTTAGAGTTCATCACCAAAAGAATAGCGCCCTACACTGCCTCTCTATGAGACAATCGTCTCCCATTGCGGCTCTCTTACTTTTCCTTCAAATGAGGCTATGCAAGTACCGGCCGGGCGATGCTGAGATGAATTGCTGACAATCCGGGGTTTCTGTCAAACCATGGACAGCTCTCAACTTTCAACTGCTGTAAAATCGTACATCCGCAGCGGAATTGGATCCACATAGGCCCAGGTGATTGGCTCATTTGCCTTACTTTGCACCACCCTCTTGACCGTTTGATCCTCTAAGACCAAATATTTAACACTCTGTGGCGCGTCCTGAGGCCTCATGCTCCAGAATGGCTGCAGAAGCTGCCCGCACAAGCCTGTCAAATCGGTACCACCTATAACCCCGGTACAGTGCGGCAGGAAAAGGACCTGGGACCCCTGTACAGCGAAGTTTATAACAACCTTGCATCGCTCCCCCGCTTTAGAACTTGAAGAAAAGCGATCATCGCCGATTAATGTTCGAGCTCAACGCAGAACTTTCAGAAGGGGGGAGGTCCTACGATGCCTGGCTCGAAGCCGAGTGCTATTCATGTGGATAGAATCTCCCGCGATAGGTATGCGACGGATTCTGGCCACCGCCACTTGGAGCTCGCTGACCGCGGGGTAGGTCTCAAGATGAGAAATACCAAGGGGTGGATATCATGGAGTCGCGCCCTACACAAGTCAATCTGAACTCCAATTTGGAAGGGAGGTGAGTGCTACGGTCTCGCGCTATTCGTCGTCCTCTTCTGACGGTCTCATACAGAATTCAGAATCCGTTAGCCGGCATCTCGAGAACCCTGCTATTACAAGACGTAGATGATTTTGCGGGCAGACATGGCCTTCTCGATGTGCTTCCATTGCTCCGAAAAGGCGCATTGGTTGCGCAGGATCCAAATTCTTATGACGAGATAGGGGGGCCCGAAACCCTGGACGATTCGGAAGTGGATGCACTGCGTGACGAGGTTCTTCACAAATGGAAACAAAGTCGCTCTCTGTATATGACTGTTATCATGGTGAGTCCGAACTCTCTATCCTAAGCCAGACAAGAGGAATTCTGTTGCAATGTCGCAAGTTGCAGTCAGAAAGTTCCAGGCAATACTTCCACTAGTGGTTGTCAGAATTCGTGGCGCAAAGCTGCGTTTTAATGTACTGTAACTTATGGAACATTCGTAAAGTGATGGCCACTACCTCTTAGATTGTTCCTCAAATCAGGGAACATTTAAAAAAGTAAAATGGCAGTTAGGCTCTAAATGTCCCTCGAGCTATAGTACATTGAAAACCAGTCTTGCGTCACGAATTCTGACACCCACTGATGCTTCTTACTTCAGTATGCTAACATAAATCCAGTGTTCAGTCGGCGCTGCGGTTCAGGGCTGGGATCAAACAGGTGAAGTCCTTTTTTTTGGCCATATTCTGATAGAAAATCCTATATCCACCTCGCACATTTCTCTGAGAACTTTTGACTGACTTACTCACAGGTTCTAATGGCGCCAACTTATCCTTCCCTGAATACTTTAATATTGATAATCGGGCGACTGGCGGTGCGTTAATCATCGGCTTAATCAATGCAGCGCCGTATCTAGGATCTGCTTTTCTTGGTTGCTGGGCATCAGATCCCCTAAATAAATTCCTTGGACGACGAGGGACAATATTTATCTCTGCGAACTTTTGTCTATGGTCGGTGCTTGTAAGTATATATTATGTTTTCTCAACCCTATCACTCCCAACATTCTTTCAAAAAGCTCATTTCCCCTCCTGAGGCACTTTACAATGTATCAGAAGCTGACTGCGCATAGGGGTCGGCATTCACGAAAACGTGGCCGCAATTATTCATCTGCCGAATACTTCTGGGTATTGGAATGGGAGCAAAAGCAAGCACTGTACCAATCTATGCCGCAGAGAATAGTCCTGCTAGCATTCGTGGAGCCCTCGTCATGTCGTGGCAGCTATGGACGGCTTTTGGTATCTTCCTGGGATGTTGTGCAAATTTGGCTGTAGCTAATACAGGATGGATGTCATGGCGCTTACAGCTAGGATCCGCCTTCATTCCCGCTGTTCCACTTGTATTCGGAGTATTCTTCTGTCCGGAGTCGCCGAGGTGGTACATGAAAAAAGGCCAGTACGGCAAAGCTTACGAATCGCTCCTAAGACTTCGAAATCATCCCATTCAAGCTGCTAGGGACATTTACTACATACATTCGCAGCTGGAACTGGAGGCCGAGATTCTGGGTACGAATACTTACAAGACACGCTTCATTGAGCTCTTCACAATTCCTCGTCTGCGCAGGGCCACCGTGGCTGCGATCACCGTTATGCTTGCCCAGGTAAGATATTCCTTCCACTAGGGGGTGTCAGAATTCGTGGCGCAAAGCTACGTTTCAATGTACGTAAGGGGGTAGTAAGAAGTGAAGAGCACCCCCCTTGGTTCTGCCGTCGCTCAAAGTAGGAAATTGTGGGGCGAAAGCCAGCATCATACAATTTTGATTGGTCCAAAGGTCTCACCGCCTTGCAACAGGTGCTCTTGATTTCTTACAACCCCCTTTCGTACTATAACTTATGGAACATTGGTAAAGCGACGAGTCACTGCTTTTCAGATTGTTCCTCAGATCAGGGAACATTCAAAAAAGCTAAATGGCAGTTGGGCTCTAAATGTTCCTCGAGCTATATAGTACATTGAAAACCAGTATTGCGTTACGAATTCTGACACCCACTGGTGTCGAAATGAGTTTTACTGATGCAAGAACAGCAAATGTGTGGGATTAACGTTATAGCATTCTACAGCAGCAGTGTGTTTGAGAGAGCCGGCGCTTCACGTATTGCAGCATTATGGGCGTCTTTTGGTTTTGGGCTCATCAATTTCATCTTCGCCTTCCCTGCTATCTGGACCATCGATACATTTGGACGTCGAGCCTTGCTATTGTTCACTTTCCCTAACATGGCCTGGAGTATATTGGCTGTGGGCCTCTGTTCCCTAATTGACTCGAGTTCAAAGGTCCATCTGGCTCTCATGGCCTTTTTTATTTATGTATATGCTGCATTTTATTCTCCAGGAGAAGGGCCCGTTCCCTTTACTTATTCGGCTGAGGTGTTTCCGCTCTCTCATCGCGAAGTTGGGATGGGATGGGCTGTTGCAACAAATCTCTTCTGGGCGGCAGTGGTCGGCATTGCGTTGCCGTGGATGTTGATTACTATGAACACCATTGTACGTTTTCCCTAAAGACATTGAGAATCTGGAGACTCTTCTCAGAGTTCCCTCATTGTAAGGGCACCGCTAACACGACTTCACAGGGTGCTTTCGGCTTCTATGCAGCAATGAACGTCCTAGCATTGTGTATGATTTTCCTCTTAGTGCCCGAAACGAAGCAGCGTACCTTAGAAGAATTGGATTATATCTTTGCGGTCCCAACTCGGGTGCATATTCATTATCAAATGACGAGAGCTCTTCCATGGTGGATTAAGCGCTACGTCTTGATGAGAAAAGGACCTGGACTTGAGCCACTGTATCACTTCGACTCGCCTTCGGGGCGAACAGGGCAGGACCATATTTATGCTCATGACAGAATACGAGCGCCCAATGGTAGCGAGACGAGAGAGGATGCGACAGAGAGATTCCCGCCGAACATGCGGGAGATGCCTCCACGTGGTTATACGGGATGGACTACCGATACGATGAATTTTTAAGTTTTGGGATTGTTGGGTGAGCGTGGGAGTTCCGGATGACTTAAGCATGGGTGGCGTTATGTATATGAGTCTTTGTCTGAGTGTTGGTATGGCTGCACTGCAGTTGCGCTGGTCATGTGACCTTTTTGTCATGTGACCTCGCTTGGTTGTACGAAATTTGTGTAGTTAGACCCGATTAGGCTTAGTTAGATCCGGGGATAGGTTATCAACACCAAGGTGTTGAGAACCTCTTCTCTCTTAATCCAACCACCACTTTACGCAATTAGCATTCCACGACTTACGTGACGGTGCTACGCGTTACCGGTGGGAACCGACGCTGATTATCCTGCCATTGCAAAGCAACTTGACCAAATGATCTACAGATACCCGATTTCATTGCTCGAAGCACTGCAAAGAAAAAGTACACATCACATATCGGATTCGTTGGCCGACTGACAGGGACATGTTCCTCGGCAGCTACCACCAGTGGGTGTCAGAATTCGTGACGCAATACTGGCTTTCAATGTACTATAGCTCGAGGGACATTCAGAGCCTAACTACCATTTTGCTCTTTTAAATGTCCCCTGATCTAAGGAACCATTTGAAAGGTAGTGGCTCATCGCTTTACGAATGTTCCATAAGTTATAGAACATTGAAACGCAGTTTTGCGCCACCAATTCTGACAACCCCTAGTGCTAATGTACGTACATAGCTAGAGAACAGGATGACCTCTTCGGCCTTTCGCCCTTTGGACTTCCCCGAAGAGTTCACTCTTTGCCATCTTTGACACTGCCGTCAATAAGAGCCGGAATACATGCATGACATTGCTAACGATACCTCACGACCTATTTTGGTGGCGCGGAAAGTTCCCCGCAGTGGGCTTTGTCAACCCCACCCCCGCCTTCCCGAGCGGACTCCATCGGCCGCCCCTTGGGAACCACTTTTCCTACACTGCGCTCCACATTATGAATACCTCTGTAGGCTTTCTGAGGTGAGATTCATACATAAAAAGCCAAGACTCGCCGATTTACTTACCAACAAAATCTGACTCAGTCAAAATGGTTTTCGAACAACTCCTCAATATTTCACCCATCACTCTCTTTATCCTCCTCCCCGCAGGTGTTCTCATTTACGGCCTCCTGCAATACTTCCTCGATCCACTTCGCTCTCTTCCTGGTCCATTTCTAGCACGGTTTTCACGATTTTGGTACTTTTTCGAACTCTACAAGGGGAGTTTTGAGGAAACGAATATTGAGCTACACAAGAAATATGGCCCAATTGTGAGGATTGCTCCACAAGAGTACTCAGTTGACAATGTCGATGCTGCCCGGACAATTTATGGGCACGGAAATGCTTTTATAAAGGTTACAACTTCCCCAAGCTTATATAGTTGAATCGATGAGATGTTAATCGTCCGAAGGCACCTTGGTATACGGCCTGGAAGCCTCCGGATCCGAACAAGGCCTCTCTTTTCTCAGACATCAACCCTCACCGACATGGTGCCCAACGCCGGAAATTCTCTTCACTCTATAGCATGAGTGCTCTTGTTGGATACGAGCCTTTTGTCAACAACTGTACCTCTCTTCTCTGCCAGCGGTTCAATGAGATTGCTCAAGCTGGGAAAACGGTCAACCTACAGCATTGGCTTCAATACTATGCCTTCGATGTCATTGGAGAAATCACATTCGCTAGCCGCTTCGGATTCCTTGATATGGGAGAAGACAAAGAGGGTGTGTTTCATGCGATTGACCAAAGAGGGGTATACAGCACCTTCGTCGGAATATTCCCCTGGATCCATCCCTTTCTGTACCCATTGCTACCAAAAACTGGCGGGCATGGATATGTTCTCAACTACACGCTAAGACAAATCGAAGAGAGGCAGAAGTCACTAAAAGATCCTAGGAATGCCGGACGAGAAGGACCACCTGATATCATGACCAAGATTCTTCTCGCCCACGAAGCAGAACCCACCACGATGACAAGGATGGATCTCATCACGATGTGCCAATCAAATATCGGTGCAGGTAGCGATACGACAGCAATCACTCTCTCGAGTATATTATACCATCTCATCAAATACCCTCATACCTACCAACGACTGCAAAACGAAGTTGACACCGCGGCAAAGGAAGGAAGAGTCTCGGATCCCGTAACGTTCAAAGAGGCACAAGACTTGCCTTACCTCCAAGCCGTTATCAAAGAAGCTCTAAGAATTCACTCAGCTACCGGCCTCCCAATGCAGCGCATCGTACCCGCAGGTGGAACGACAATCGCGAATCATTTCATCCCAGCTAGTTCCTCAGTTGGCATTAATGCCTGGGTTGCACACCGCAATACCTCGATATACGGCCTAGACGCGGATCATTGGCGTCCTGAGCGCTGGCTTGAGTTCGAGGAGCAGGGGCGAGGGGCAGAGGTGGAGAAATACGCGCTTGCGTTTGGCATGGGGAGTCGTACGTGTATTGGGAAGAATATCAGTTTGCTGGAGATGAGTAAGTTGGTGCCGCAGTTGGTGAGGAGGTTTGAGTTTCGGTTGGATGGGGAGTTGGAGAGGGAGGGGCTGAGGAGTTGTAATAGGTGGTTCGTGAAGCAGATGAATTTTTGGGGGAAGGTGTTTGTAAGGGATATCAAGTCGGAGGGTTGAGAAGAGGTTGAGCGGATTGTTGTGAGATCAGGAGATAGGTTGAATGAGATTGTAACGAATCTTCTATTTAGATTGCGACTTATCAGTCCATTAAATTAAGAACGGATAAACCCTTACCTTCCTCACATTATCACATAACAGAAATTTGCAATCGTGTCGCTTCGCTTGGATTGGGTTCGCTCCCCTATTTTTCTCGCTTGAGAAGACAGCCTCCTTTATTCCACATCAGAACCCGAGTTCGATCAATTGCCGGGGTGTGAAAATTGAATCCGACGCCAATCGCTCCCGAGAGGCGATGACATTTTTACAATTCATATTGTACAATCACATTTATGTGGCGTTTTTGAAGTGGTTCCTTTATAAAATAGCACGAACGAAGCCCGTATGCCGCGTTTTGGTAGATACTGAACCCGAGTGCGCTCAAGATTGCATCTTCAAATTTCTCTCGACGGGTCTTTGTAATGCGAAATTCGATGGCTCTGAGATAAGTCAAAGTGGTGCATTTTCGTCCCACTCTTATTGTACTGTGATTGGTCCGGTAGAACGAAATAGACCTTGAAGATCAGCGATGCAGTTATCGCAGTTCTTCCGATGCAGGACGGCGGGGCCGAGGATACTGTGTGACTGGGAGTATACTGAGTCCTCGGTTTATGTAGCAAACCGAGGTGCGAGTATGCAAGATCGGGATGTGTGCCTTCCCTTTTCGTTTTCATCCGAGATTCGATTGTTCAACTCGCTTCGCCCTCCTCACTACTTGACTTATCAAAAACCCCAGGCAAAGTCAAGATGATCGTATCGAGTCCCAAAATGGCTCGAACTTCGAAGCAGAGAGATGGCGAGGGTCGCAAGCCTACGTTGGCAGTTCTTGAGCCTGAGCCAGTTTTCGAGGGAGATGATGGAGAGGTTGAGGTTGGGGACCCCTGTTTGGTGAATGAGAGGATGGAACGCAGGCTGGTTAGGAAGATTGATATTAGGCTTTGTACCATTGCTGGTATCCTATGCTCATTGAACTTGCTGGACAGGTTTGAAATCTTCTGAAGAACTAGAACAATGTGCTGATATTTCGCAGTGGGATCATTTCGAGCGCAAGTGTTACTAGCATTTTTGGGGATCTGGGATTGGGGGTGGGGAATCGATATGTAAGTACAATACATTTGATGCTCAAGTGGAGAGCTAATGAGTATGATAGTCCGTCTCAATACTGGTTTATACGGTTGCTAGTGTCGCCTTCCAACTACCTGCTACCCTATTGGTAAGGATGCTCGGTCCAAGAGTGATGTTCTCTCTTATTACCATAGGTTTTGGAATAATCACTCTGGTAAGTCCTGAGACGCTTTCAGCTTTCGAACGTTAATGGAACTTTCAGTGTACGGCTTTTATTAGCAATTACAAGCAAATGATAGTACTGAGAGTCTTGCTCGGAATTTTTCAGAGTGCTATTTTCCCTGGTTTGAGTTACTTGATATCAACGTGGTACACAAGGAAAGAACAGCAGCTGCGTTTTGCCTTCCTACAGTCGGGGGAAGTGATTATTGTTGGACTGGGTGTCTTTATGAATTTTGGGTTGAACCATCTTGATGGAAAGGCGGGCCTCCGTGGTTGGAGATGGATGTTTCTGGTCCAAGGACTTCTTGCAATCGGTAAGTAAATATCCAACTGATTGCCCCTATACATACTGTACAATGCTGATTTCATAAGTAATCGGTTTCATCACATACATCTGGATGGTCGACTTCCCAGAGAACTCCCACGACAGTTTCCACTTTCTCACCTGCGAGGAGCAAGTGCTCGCAGAGACTCGAATATCTGATGATCGTGGAGATGTGAAAGCTGAAGACTTTTCCATCCAGAAGTGCCTGGTGCAATTTACGGACCCGAAACTCTACGGTTTCTGTATACTCTTTTTCTGTCAGAACGTTATCAGCACAGGGCTATCGTACTTCCTTCCTATCATTCTTCAGTCTGGGATGGGATTTTCGAGTGATCAATCAATACTTCTCTCCGCACCTCCATATTTTTACGCCGTCGGACCAGTTATTGTGTCTTCAATTGTAGGTGATCATTATCAACTCCGAGGTCTGGTGATCACCTTCAATTGCATTTGTACCATTACCGGGTTCAGCATGCTAGGCTTTACCACTGCAAATGCAGTTCGATATATTGGGACATACCTCGCAACTGGTGCATATGTCAGCAACTGGGCTGCGATGAATGCCTACCAAGCCAACAACATTGTTGGACAATGGAAGAGAGCCACTTTTGCTGCTTCTATTACCGCTTGCAATGGACTGGGAGGAATTGCTGGAAGCTTCATCTTCAGACAAAACGAAGCTCCAAGGTATGCAGAGATTTCATTAACTCATCTATCCTTTTCAAGTCAGGGAGCATACACTGGACTTTTGCTTTTGGTGTTTGCGGGATTTACCCAGATGATCTTTTTCTCCCACTGAGAACATTCACAAAGAAACTCTTTTAACAAGTACTTCAAGCTGACCCATGCAGATACATGACAGCAATTTGGGTCAGTATTGCATCACACATCTTAATAATCGCGATTGTGGGACTGTTCACAATATACTTTTGGTACGCGAATAACAAGCAAAAGAAAGGGAAGGCATTACTTGAAAGAACGAACGGCTTCAGATACACCTACTAATCGGATGCCTCTTTCAACCGCACAAAACGGATGTCCAAATAGCATATGATACATCTCAAGCTTCTTTCCTGCATGGCACTCCTACGTTGTCTGAGAGATTTTAGCTGCTGGTGGAATATGGGAAATGCAGGCGAGAACTTAGAATCTTAGAAACTTTAGACTAGAATTGCTAGGTTGGGCAGACTAGGCACCAAAGTTTTCTATAATCGGGAACTCTTGTTCATTCTGCTTTGGAAGGATGCTCTTAAGAGTTGCCTGTGATCGATCGTAGGTAAGCCTCGAGGTAGGTAGAGGTACCGATAGGTACCTTAGGTAGCCGTGTACACTAACGTGACGTCGGCCCGCCAAGCTAGTCTCAGTACGGTTCCGCACATGGGCACCTCGTGCCTTTCGTTAGACGGACGCTTCACATATTGATGCAAATCTACCACAAATAATCCAACTCTACACATCTTTTCCTGTGCTCACTCGAAACCTGTCACTCGTGCGCGATCGAGCCATCCATCTGCTGGACAACGCAAGAGACTCTCGCCCGACGTGTGCAGGACAGCAGAAGCTTGACCTACCCTGGCGGTCCGGAATCGCGGCCTCGAGCTTGGAACGGACCTCCCGAAATTGCATGGGGCTACCCTCAAAACAACTCGCAGGACAATAACAACCTCAAGTCTGTTGCGAGAGGTCTGCAGATCTGCTGGTCGAAAATCCGAAAATGGGTTTCCTCGGTGTCTATAGAGCGATTTACAACTACGTGCCGCAGAGCGATGGCGAGCTTGCGATCACCGAAGGAGACCTACTCTTTGTCTTAAAGAAGAGCGGAGAGGACGACTGGTGGAGAGCAAAGAAGAAGGCATCAGGGGATGATGACGACGAGCCAACAGGATTAATACCCAATAACTACATCGAAGAGGTACGTGCCTGCTTGGCTTGGTTTTGGTGTGTGACAAAATATCTGCCTTGGATGTTATGATAGAATATATAATGCTTGATCAAAAACTTGAGGCGGACCTGCAACCCAATTCTCAGGAGCGTGATAGCTGATCCTTATGCAGGCACATCCTACAAGTCAAGCACGTGCGCTCTACGATTACACCCGGCAAACGGATGAGGAACTCTCCTTCACCGAGGATGCCCAGCTCGAGGTTTTTGATACATCGGACCCGGATTGGATACTAGTAGGTCTGGATGGAGAATATGGCTTTGCGCCAGCGAACTACATTGAGGTTTCAGATGGAGAAGAAGCCTTTGGGCCACCGCCCCCAAGTCTTCCCAAACGCCCTGTCGAACCAGAAGAGCAGCACGAACCCGAACAAGAACCAGAGTCTCCTCGAAGCCCTGTTCAGAGCCCAGCGGCAGCTTTGGCAGGCATCATAAATCAGCAGGCTCAGCAGCGAAAGCCATCAGCTCCTCCTCGAGCTCCAGTGGCCCAATATACCCCCGAAGCTTCAGATGAAGACGAAGGACCTACACCTTCCTTGCCAGCTCGACCCACTTCACAGGTCTCCCAGCCTAGAGCACCCGAACGTATAGAAGTACAAAGTCCAAGATCACCGTCACCTCCTGGAGGCCCGCGAGCGTCTCCCCCATGGAATCGAGCCACCCATAGCAGAGATGCCGATGTTGAACCTTCAAGCCGCTCAGCTGGTGGATTTCATATGTATAATATCAATGAAATGGTGTCAGTCATGGGGAAGCGGAAGAAGATGCCGACAACTCTGGGGATCAACAATGCCACTGGAGTGATTCTTATCGCCCCCGAAAAGGTTCGAGATGGTGCTGAGCAGAGATGGACCGCAGAGAAAATGACACACTACTCGATTGAGGGTAAACACGTTTTCCTCGAACTTGTGCGACCCAGCAAGAGCGTGGACTTCCACGCCGGTGCAAAGGACACAGCTCAGGAGATTGTTAGCGCTCTTGGAGAGCTAGCTGGTGCAGTCAGAGCAGAGGGTTTGAGGGAGGTGATAATGGCAGGAACCGGACAAGGCCAAAAGAAGGGCCAAGTTCTCTATGATTTTATGGCTCAAGGAGATGATGAAGTTACGGTAGCAGTTGGCGACGAAGTGTTAATTATTGACGATTCGAAGAGTGAAGAGTGGTGGCAAGTTCGGCGTTTACGAAACGGAAAGGAGGGCGTTGTCCCAAGCAGCTATATCGAAATTACCGGAACGATAGCGGCACCTAGTCAAAGTGGTATCAATGCTGGACGGTCGACTGTGGCGCAGAACAGACTTGATGAAGAGCGACTTGCGAAGGAGTCTTTGAAAGCAGCGAGGATGGAAGAATCGAGGGGCTCAGAGGTAGGCCCTGGAATGAGACTGCCTGAAAGAGGAAGCAGTTTGACGGCACAAAACAATGGTAACACTCAGGGACAACAGAAAAGCAGACGTGAAAGCAGCCGGCAAGAGAACGGTTCATCGCGACTCTCCAAGTCAAGTGAGTTCAAAGTCCTGGACTACTAAGCCTATACTAATTATATCCAGAACCTGATCCGTCAAAAGTCCGAACATGGACAGACCGTTCAAAGTCGTTTAGTGTTGAAGCACAATTTCTAGCACTAAAGGATGGCAAGATCAATCTTCACAAGATGAATGGCGTGAAGATCGCAGTTCCTGTTGCTAAAATGTCTATCGAAGATCTCGAATACGTTGAGCGAACCACAGGGATATCCCTTGACGAAGACAAACCACTTTCTGATATTAAGAAGCAACGAGCTCGCGCAGCTGAAGGTACCACCCCCAGTGGTGGTGCGGGTGTGACGATTGAACACAAACCACCACCAGGATCAGATTATGATTGGTTCCAGTTTTTCCTCTCGTGCGAAGTCGCTGTTGGGCTATGTGAACGTTACGCACAAGCTTTTGCCAAGGATTCAATGGACGAGAGCGTCCTACCTGATATCGATGCTACAGTTCTTAGGACGCTAGGCCTGCGTGAAGGAGATATCATCAAAGTGATGAGATTCTTGGATAAGAAATATGGCCGCGCCGGAGTAAAGCGAGGGGTTAGTTTCGGTGGCGAGGAGATCATGGGCCAAGATGGCGAATCCGGCACTGGGTTGTTCTCTGGACCTGGAGGTACGCTGAAAAACAACACTCGGAAAGGTCGCCCGGCGCCTGCCGTTCAAACCAACGATGTTGTAGACCCCAAAGCCTTCACTCAGGAATCAAAAGACAAACCTGCCCATGACGGTGTTGCGACACCATTAGCTTCAATGCCCACTCCTGCTCAGAAGGATGTAGTGAGGAGCGGGTTTGATGATGATGCTTGGGATGTGAAGCCATCGAAGCAGCAACCACAAGCAACTTCAAGCCAGCCTTCTCAATCTACACCAGCTAATGCTCCCGCTCCAGCGCAACCTACTTTGACCGGCTCGATGCAAGAATTATCACTCCTTTCTGCTCCATTGGAGCCCGTCAAGGCGCAGCCAACTGCACCCCCTCAACAAATTCAGCCAGTACAGCAACAACAGCAAGCACCTCCACAAGGGGCGACGCCTTCATTCTTTGCGGGAATTGGAGCACAGCAGACTGGCCTGCCTCAGCAACAGACCGGCATGCCTAACAACCAATATACCCCGCAAATGAACCCCTCAATGAATATTGCTCGTCAAAGACCAGCACCACCACAACAATTCCAGACTCAAGGCTCGCTCATGATTCCTGCACCCCCTTCGAGACCCCTATCTGCACCACAAGCAAACCAGCAAAGTGCTTTCCCTGTACCGCCTCTGCAGCCTCAGACAACAGGAATGCCAACATCTGCCGGATTTCAATCCCGGATTGCACCTCCAGGGCAGAGTTTGAATGACATGAGAATGCAGCAACAGTATACAGGCTTCAATGGACCCCAAAATCTTCAGCAGAACATGGGAATGTTGCCTCAGCAGCAGAACTTCCAATACCAGAACACCGGCATGCCCAATGGTTATCAATTTCCAATGCAAACGGGAATGCCGCAACAAAATTACATGAATTCTGGGAGCATGAACAATGGGGGAGGTCCATTTGCCGATCCACGACCACAACCATTCTCACCCATTCAGCAGCAGCCCACGGGCTTTCAGAGCTCATTCGGTCCCCCTCAACAACAATTTCCACAGCAGACCGGGATCAACTCTTATCTGCCTCCAGCGTTGATTCCCACACCTACTGGTGCTCAAGGCATGCAACAGCAAAATATGCAGCAGCAAAACGGGTTTCAATCTTCTTTCAACCCGCCTCCGGTACCGCCAATACCTCAACAAAATACCATGATGCCCTTGATTCCCCAGAAAACTGGACCACCACCACCGGTGAGGTTTGGAGTTTCTGGCGATACCAAGAAGCTCATGCCTCAAGCGACTGGCCGCAGAGCGAACCTGTCGCAAGCTAGTAAGAATCTCCTCTGCAATTCATTGACTTTCATTTACAGTACTAATACTCCTCAGCTCCTCAAAACCCCTTCGGTTTCTAAAAACTGCGGGACTGTAAATCATCGAGGCTAGCGTTTGTTCTTTCTGTAGAGTAAGCAGGCATAGCTCAGCATCGAAATTTTAATAATTGTTTCTTCTATACTTCTTTTTTTAAAGCCTATAGTTAAAGATCCTACTAAGGGGCGGGTTTCTCGTGGCATAGTGGAATGGTATGGGTGTTCTGCATGGATGATGGCGTTGGTTTCCCAACGGTTCGCCAGGAGGAACCTTCCAAGTGGGTCAAGGAAGCCTGAATTCTCACTTTCAAGAATGCCAATAAACCCCTACTAAAAGCAATTCGGTCGATTCTTGTTTCCCGACAGCACGTGTGTGACTACTCATGTTTCGGCTCATTACTTGGTCCCTAGGATCAGTAGATGTACCCATGCAACAGCAAATGTTCGCGGGCGCCAGGGTACAATTACTGATCCCTGAGACCAAGTAGATGCTTCGAGACGATCGACTAGATTGTCAAAGCTGCTTGGCTTCCAAACAAATTGACGTCGCAGCACATCACGCACAGACTTATTCAAGCATCTACCTTGCTTCTCGGAAAATCTTATCTGAACTGCGCCTCGTTATATAGTGACATTTCACTGGTCTGTGAATCGTTTGTTCTTACAGAGCTCGTTTGATCTTGAGCTGCAAGGAAGAAGTCTTAGCACTATTTCCCGGAAGCCGGTCAGGACATCAAGATTTCGATCACGAATTGTTGCAAAAGCCCCAAACTTTCAGGGTAGAGCTATGTGGATCGAGACAATTCACTCGGCATCTCATCACCCAGTGATATATTTAGGTTAATGCCACAAAGGAGGCAGTAAGGTTGCAGAGAGATGTCACCGATGAGCCCCAGGTTCAAGCACTGCCTGTTAATCTACAGTAGTTACCCATTTGTCGAGGACCTAGACCAGGATATGTCTGGGAGATTAAGACCTAGAGTTTTTCAAGTGATATAAGAAAGCTTGCCGTTGGTCTTCTTGGTAGGCCCAAAACTTATATTCCTTCCCTCCCCTGCATAATTTGTACTGAGGTATAACATACAATATTGTCATTTGCTTTGCCTTCAGTCTATTCTTCTTTATACTTAGAATGCGTGGACAGACCATATTTTCTTATGCGCTGGTCGCTATCGCTTCTACAGCATATGCCACTCCACTTGTCGAGCGAACCGAGGAGGTTGAGGTGAGGTCACCATATGTTGTCGATGGGAAGGCCTTTTCAGGGAAAGATAGGATAGTAGATATCGGCAAGGAATTCGTAGAGCATCGAAGGTATATCGTTGCGAGAGCCGGGTAAGAGCAACCAAAGCAATGATCTCGTTCGGAGCCGCCATTTTCACCAACCTCATGAGGCGGAGTACACGAGCACAATCTACAAGAGTATATGGGTACAATGAGACACTAACTATCACGTAGCACAAGCCTGGTATCCAAAGCATCAACAACTTCCAAGCCCGGCGTCGCGAAATCAACTGGAGCCAAGGAGTCAGCAACTTTAAACCCTGGCGCAGCCAAAGCTACAGGAGCAACAGCACCCAAGGCAACATCGAAACCTGGTGCAGCCAAGGCCACTGGAGCCACAGCAACCAAGGCATCTGCCTCAAAGGCAACGGCAACAAAAAAGTCACCAACGTCGAAGCCTGCTGCTGCGAAGGCAACCACCCCAGCTGATCTGTAAGATTTCACCTCCCTTAGTCTTGCTCAAAAGTGTGGTGCGAGACTAACACTTCGTCTTCTTAGGCCTGGGTGTCCTGCTCCCGCAGGCAAAACTTCTGTATGTACCCCGTTTGGTACAGTGATTCGTATTTGATTGCAAAAACTTGCGGATACAAAATACTTCGTTTTCATTGTTGGCTATTCCTCAACCACCTTTTGACTCAGGGAGAAATTTGACTAATGAAATTCCTACGTAGACTAAATCTGGTGCTGCTAAGGCAACCGGTGCTGCCAGACGGGCAAACAAACCTCTGGGCTGCGATCCTACCAAGGTATGAATGAGTGTAGTCTTTTACTTTGGGAGTAATTTCTCACATTGTGCAGCCTCAAGTAAACTGAACCAACAGGGTCGCTGACCTGCTTTCTGGCATGTTAGGTACTTTGCGAGGCATTGATGTTTAGTCTCCTCTATTGACTGAGATTAATCTCCTGCAGGCGGAAATCTTGTTTGTGGTAAGTCATCACAGAAGGGTAGGCAAAGTGAGCGAGGAGCTAGTGATTAATTCTATAAAAAACTTCTGTATAAAATTCTTTTGACCGGTTTTAGACTAGAATCATTTACATTGAGTTGCAAAAGACGCAACCCCACGAGGTCGCTTGAAGTACGGGACACTTGCTGGGTAAGGTGCTGTATGAAGTACTACCTATCTGGCTAACCCTAACTTGACGTTGCTTGTGAGTTACAATTTGATCAAACTGTGATGGTGCTTCAAATTTCTTTTTTCCCTAAGATGACTGGAATATTGCACTCATCTGCATTAATATAAACAAGAATATTTCATCCTTACGGCACGCCCTTCCCCTCTCTCGTTGCCTTCGCGAGCTCAGACTGCGCCGTATCATCGGCATAACGCTGGTAAATTGGAAGATACTTGTCTTTCTCACTGGTCGTATTCACAACACTCTCCATCTTTTCCACAGCACTCAACCATTTATTCCATCTCTGTACCCATTTCTCTCCTTCAGGGAGATTCAAACCACCTTTGAAATGATCAAACACCCAAGTTCGCACAGCCCACGGAGCAATAACGAAGTCGATCAAGCTGACTTCTGAGCCAAGGAAATACGGTCCATCAGGGTCCATTTCCTGCGTGAACTGTGCAAGCTGGTTGTGGAAATCACTCCGGACTTTCTCCAGGCCCGGATTAGGGGTGGATTTAGGCTGGTATTGTAGAAACCGGTGGAAAGAAGGGATGATGCGTGAAGTCACGAAGTCGATCCAGATCCTTGCTCGTGCCTTCTCGTACGGATCTGAAGGCAGGAGCTTTGGGGTTGCGGCAGGATACGCATCTTCGAGGAATTCGCAAACAACGGTGCTCTCGTATAAGGGCTTGTTGTCGTACTCTAATGTCGGAACAAGACCTCGGGGATTGAGAGTGAGGAGGGATTCTGGTTTGTGGTAGGGGTTTACTTCGATATATTGGAAGGGGATCTTCTTCTCGAGGAGCACGAGGAGAACGCGTTGGACGAAAGGGCAGAACTTAATCTGTTTAGTTTACAACTCATGACTTTCAGAGACTTTAAGTGTATACCCAGCCAGAATAAAGCTTGAGAGACTCCTCTTTCTGGTGCTCCTTCACCATCTGCTCGGCGGCCCCGGTAGCGTGGGGAAAGAGCTTGGCATCGGGATGATCGTTACCCATGCTGGACTTAAATTTACACAAACAGTTTATGATATATAATTCTGGGAAACTTCAGAAGCAAAGACAAAGTAATTTTGCGTGGAGGAAAGTGGATATTCTGCCGTCAGTGGAGGGTGGTATTCAGACCAAGCTCTATGACGCCATTTTTAGAAACTTCGCGGGGCAGTCCACCAGGGTTCGACTGCTCAAGCCTTACTTACAGTACTCGCAGAGAAACGTCAAAAAGTTTAGAACGCAACAGATACTATCTTTGGACCTGAAAAGATGTCCCATTGGAAAGCTGAACGATCTCAGACAATATTGCCCTGCTCAGCTGAGAATTCTCCACAGGCGAATTGCCAAGGGCTTTGTGGCTGAGGTCAAGTTCGTAGCGGGGTGCACAGCCTCATCGACCTCCCTCTTAACATCCTTCAAGTGCGACAAGGGCACAAAACCTCGCCGTTTGCTTCTGATCCCTCCCTTCCCTAATCGATTTCTCTCGCCATCTTTGGATACTGCAATAAGGAAAGCATAGCTGCGAGACAGCAAGATAGCCACCATCATGACCGGCCCCGCTACGTATGTCCCCCCACCATCGGAGAGCGCGCCGACAGAAGGAATGTACCAAGCTTACAGAGAACCATAGACCAGGGCAAGAAGGGCCCTCTTTCGCACCTCCCCCACTACCCGAAGGCTGGATCGCTCAGTGGGATGGCATGTCCAAGAAATACTACTTCGTTCAGCTCTCGACGGGAGCATCGCAATGGGATACTCCTACCCACGCGGCTCCCACTGGCCCTACACCTCATGCTACTCCCCAGGGAGGTCTGGAACATCCATATGGCACGCCTGATCAGCAGCTGAATATCGTTACGAACCAGGATGGTAGTCAGAGTATCAGGCATCCTGACGGGTCGTTGGAACCTTACACGACGGATCGAAGCCTTTCGGGCAATATTGGGGTGGGTTTCTTCTATTTCCGGTGTGCTGGGAGGCAGCTATGCTGACGGTGGGAACATAGCAATTCGCCATGAATCAGCTACTGGGTGGGGGCAAGAAACCAAATCAGGGTGGTGGTGGACTGGGAGCTCTGGCAGGCCAGTTTCTCGGAGGTGGTTCAAGTCACAACCAGAGTTCGCATTCGAGTAGTTCTGGTGGTGGTCTTGTGGGTGCTTTGGCTGGCCAGCTTCTGGGCGGCGGCAAGAAGCCAGAGCAGCAGCAGAGTTATTCTGGGGGCCAGAGCAATCCACAGGGTCACGGTATGATGAGCGCTTTGGGTGGAATGTTTGGCGGACATTCGAGCTCTTCGGTATAGTCGACGTTCTTCTTTGACTAGCGACGAGTTTACTGACATTTCGTAGCAGGGAAACTCTTATGGATATTCGTCTCATGACGACCAACAAGGGGGATATTCTGGATCAGCACCCCCAACCTCCTACCAACCTAGCGGAACGGCTCATTCATCGTACAACCCTCCTACACTGAATCAATATTCGCAACATGTCAACCAACCGCCACAACAATCCTACTCTCAGAACCAACCTCAATCATACAGCTCACCCCAGCCATCATCTTATGGAGGGTCGCAACCAGCTTATGGCGCTCCAGCAAGTGCCTCACCTTATGGAGGAGCCCAAGAAGGTTATGGCCAGCAGTCGCATCAGTATGCCGGTCCTCCTAATCAGCAACCAGCTTACGGCGCCCCACCAAGCACTCAGCAACCACCTTTTGGAGGAATTCAAAACCAAGATACCTACGGATCTCATCAAGGAGCCCCGTCTTTGCAGCAATACCCGCCGCCTCCAAGTTATCAGGCAGCAGGAACTCCAGGATATGGTGGCCCTCCTTCTGGCAATCTTCCACAGCCGCAACACCAGCACTTTCAAGGTCTGCACAATGCTGAACATTCAGGCGGCTTGTATGGCAATAGCGGCCCTCCCGCACCAGCAGGCTCCCATCCATACCAAGGCCAGAACGCACCCCAGCAACCACAATATGGCGCACCTCCGAACCAATACGGCGGACAGCAGAGATGGTGATTTGACCATAGTTCTGGGTTGGCGGGGCGAAAAAAGTGACGGCTATTTTTGGGTTGGTTTTTGCATTTACTAGACCGATATCCAGCAGCTGCTTTGAAATTTCCATGCATTGTATAATCGTAGTTGGGGCCTTATATTGGGACGTGCTTGGCCCGATGGAATAATGAATACTAAGAGTCTTTCTTTTCCAAATCTATGCTCTGTTCTCCCAAGTTTTGAAACCATTTGCTTATGTATTTGGACAAATACCAGCTGCCAACTGCCAGGAGAACGATGTATGCCGCGGTTGGGACTAAGGATCGAGGGAAAACACTCGAGAGGTAAGGATCGAGAATAATATCGACGAATACGGGTGGAACGTGCTCCATCAAAGTCTTGTTCATGGTGTAGTAGTCTGCTGCTGCAAATATCTGTAGCAAAAGTGTTGATGAAATTTCGTCGCGCTTTCGTTGTGACTTCGTAGGTGCTTTCGCGATGCTCGGTTTGTTTTCTTCGACTTCTGTAGGATCTTGCTGACGACCTTCCGAGTACTGCGCTAGAGATGTGATCAATTCCGGTGTATCGAAGACAGTTTGAAGAGTATATGTATCGAGACGAAAATCCGTAGGTTGCTGAACTCTGTTAGCTCTTCCCACCGAGACCCAATATCAACCTTACCGTTGCAGCCCAGCAAATTCTGACTTCATATCTTTGGCCTTCTTGTAGCCCGTGGAGTAGATACCAAGATGCCTGGCCGTATCTTGAGGAATTTGTTGGGAATTCGGCTCGAATGTATATTCTCAGGGACCAATGCTCAGGAGAAAGGGCTTCGAGCTGGAGGTCTTCGAGGGTAGGATGTTCGACTGGGATTTGGACTTGGTTTGGAGCAAGAAAGATGGTTTTCTCTGTGTTACAAAAAACAGCATAGGCTTGCATAAGCAAAAAGACAAGCTGAATGAACACCATAGTAAATCAATTGCAGTTATAAAGTGAGCTTGGTGTATGTTGCAGCACGGAATTGTGTACTGATGCTGCGGGGATAAATAAGGAGCATGGACCCGCATGTCCCAAAAGAGGCAAGCGCAGCACAACGCGACTCCCTTTTGGCGATGGCTTTGTTTATGCAGGACCCACTCACGCCCATGCCGCACAGAAGCGAAGTCTCTCAATCAATAATCCCCTGCTTCGTCCAACCTTTTCCCCACTACACCTTCGCAGACCACCTCCAAGACCTCTTCACGAACTTGCTTGTGTTCTTGAAATCTACAATCCACATCGCTCTAGATAATCATCCGCCAATATGAGAGAAGTCATCAGCATCAACGGTAGGCATCCCTCGACGCGCTCCTCACCGCTCCTCGCCCGCGTCCTCCACGTCAACAAAATTTGCTAATGTATCTACCTCCCACAGTCGGCCAGGCTGGTTGCCAAATCGCAAACTCTTGCTGGGAGGTGAGCTTCCACATAACTCGGCAAAGCTATGTGCTTTGTTGTTTATCTCTCCTACATAGCGTGACTAACGATGGATTTTCAATGTAGCTCTACTGCCTGGAGCACGGTATTCAGGTATGTCTACCTTCCAACCCAATGCTTGCGGACTTTGTCTGCACATTGATGGATCTTTTTTGACGCGTACTGCTGCACTAGCCTGATGGATACTTGACCGAAGAGCGCAAGGCCGCCGAACCTGATCAGGGCTTCAGCACCTTCTTCTCCGAGACCGGTAAGCTGCACCCTGAACTTCTTATCTTAAGTATACCTGACGCGTTTTGGCGCTGTAGGTCAGGGCAAATATGTTCCCCGTACCATTTACTGCGATCTCGAGCCCAACGTCGTCGATGAAGTCCGCACCGGTACCTACCGCAGCTTGTTCCACCCGGAGCAAATGATCACTGGCAAGGAGGATGCCTCCAACAACTACGCTCGTGGTCACTACACTGTTGGCAAGGAGTTGATCGATCAGGTTTTGGACAAGGTTCGCCGTGTTGCCGATAACTGCTCTGGTCTCCAAGGTTTCCTCGTCTTCCACTCCTTCGGTGGTGGAACTGGTTCTGGTTTCGGTGCTCTCCTCATGGAGAGACTCTCCGTCGACTTCGGCAAGAAGGTCAAGTTGGAGTTCTGCGTTTACCCAGCTCCTCAGACCGCAACCTCCGTCGTTGAGCCATATAACTCCATCCTGACCACCCATACCACTCTCGAGCACTCCGACTGTTCTTTCATGGTCGACAACGAGGCTATCTATGACATCTGCCGAAGAAACCTTGGTCTTGAGCGCCCCAACTACGTCAACTTGAACCGCTTGATTGCTCAAGGTATGTCTAGAAACTGCTTGAAAATACCATATTTGAATTAACATAGACCAGTTGTCTCCTCCATTACTGCCTCGCTTCGTTTTGATGGTTCTCTGAACGTTGATCTCAACGAGTTCCAGACCAACTTGGTCCCGTACCCGCGTATTCACTTCCCTCTTGTTGCATACGCACCTGTCGTCTCCTCATCCAAGGCATCACATGAGGCCAACTCGGTCCAGGAGATCTCCATGTCCTGCTTTGAGCCCAATAACCAGATGGTGAAGTGCGACCCCCGCAACGGAAAGTACATGGCTACTTGCTTGTTGTACCGTGGTGATGTCGTTCCCAAGGAAGTCAACAACGCAGTTGCTACTCTCAAGACCAAGCGCACTATCCAATTCGTTGACTGGTGCCCAACTGGTTTCAAGATTGGTATCTGCTATCAGCCTCCCCAAATGGTCCCCAACGGTGATTTGGCCAAGGTTAACCGTGCTGTGTAAGTTCTCTCTTCTGTTGATGAAGATACAAGTTGCTCACAAATATTAGTTGCATGCTTGCCAACACCACTGCCATTGCCGAGGCCTGGTCTGCTCTCTCCCACAAGTTCGACCTCATGTACTCCAAGCGTGCCTTCGTTCATTGGTACGTTGGTGAGGGTATGGAGGAAGGTGAATTCTCCGAGGCCCGTGAAGATCTGGCTGCTTTGGAGCGTGATTATGAGGAAGTTGCCACTGATTCGCTCGAGGGTGATGAGGGTGCCGAGGCTGAATACTAAGGCATTGCTTTGCTGAGGCATATGTTCATCTCTTGTGGGATCAATACTTGGTTGATGGGCTAGATTTGGAACTTGATTCAGCTACATAATACTTCTCCCGGAGTGTTTAGAGCTTGGTCATGTCGAGCGTGGGGTTAGAGCCGTTTTCTTTTTCACTGCGAACCAATCCGTTTTGTAATCAGAACAGCCGTAGGCAATCAACCGTGATCATGCCGTACAATGCACTGCTAACATCCAGTGAGAATATGATATATTGCATAAGGTAGGTTTTTTTAAGCTATGACTCAGATTGCAGCATGCACGATTGTCGATACAGTATGCAATAGACCTCTCGTGCTGGCTTGGAATCATGGAAGAATGGTACAAAAATTCCGCCCTCCTCCAGCCAAGTCGTTCAGTGGCTTCCAGATGCATTGGTACCCTCGAGCATGCGAGCAGAGCCCAATAAAAAGTCAAATAGTCGGCCGCAATGCATGTGACCTACATAACTTGCAGCTAGCCTGCATGTTGGGCCGAAAGTGATGGAAATTGGGGGCCTAGTACAAAATGATTCGCGTGTTGCCCAGCTCCTCACAGCGAACCAGTTTGGTTGCAGCAAATGGTGAGGCGGCCTACAGAGCGGTGCTCCTGGTGGTCCGAACTTCTTTAGCTCCGGATCACACAGCGATCAACCTACCTCATTGACATTCTCTTGCCATCGAGGACATTGTCTATCGCCAGTTGTTGACACCTCTGACGGTCTAATTATCTTTACACAACATCCCTACAGCTCCAGTATCCAGATTGACACTATTCACGACTCGTATTGCATTGCTGAATAGAAAGTCGCGGAAGCGGAGGCGCTATGGCCGAAGACCCAAGTAAGAGCTTATTTACTTTCGAGTATTTCATCATTGAGGGGCAGGGGAAGACTGCTTGCAGCTGGGCTGTCCCTGCAACAGGTTTTGGAATGGGGGGAGAGCACAGAGTAGGATGTCGAGGGAGCTCAAATGGCTGACGAATTTACAGCGGCTCCGTCGCTGAATCTCACTCCTGAAGAGAAGCGAGTATTTGGACAGCTGTTTCGAGAGGCAGACAAGGAAAACATTGGTGTCGTGACTGGAGAGGTTGCCGTCAAGTTCTTCGAAAAGACGAGACTCGAGCCGCGCATACTCGGGGAGGTGTGTACTTCCCGCTTGTCCGCCGACTTCAACAGAACTCTACCGATGGAGCGTAGCTAATGCGAATGCTCTTTCTAGATATGGCAGATCGCGGACAAGGAGAATCGAGGGCTCCTCACGCCAGCGGGGTTTGGGATTGTCCTGAGATTGATAGGACACTATCAAGCAGGACGAGATCCCACCCCTGAATTGGCTTTACGTCCTGGGCCTCTTCCAAGATTCGATACGGGATCAGCTCCCGGAATAAGCCCCACGATTCAGCCTCCTCCAGGTCCTCCGCCCGCAGTTTTGCAATCCCAAACGAGCGGTTCTGCCCCCATCCGAGTTCCTCCTCTGACGCCTGAGAAGGCTGGTCAATATGCGGCGTTGTTCGAGAAGTCTGGAGCCCAGAATGGGGTCCTCCCGGGCGAGCAAGCAAAGCAGATATTCGAGCGTGCGGGGTTGCCGAACGAGATCCTAGGAAGAATATGGAATCTAGCAGACACAGAACAGAAAGGTTCCCTGCAAGTCACAGAATTCGTAATTGCCATGCATCTGTTGGCTTCTTTCAAGTCAGGACAACTTCGCGCGCTACCGAATCTACTTCCTACTGGTCTTTATGAAGCAGCTTCTCGTCGGCCTCCAAGCAGGCAAGCCTCTGGAGCTGGTGCTATGTCTGCCATCTCCAGACAATTCAGTGGCGCACCCCGAACTGGCAGTCCCCTTAGTCGGCCAGCTTTCTCCACTCCTCCGCAGCTTCCCCAAGCTACTGGCTCAGGTGCAGATTGGGCTATCACTCCGGCTGACAAACTGAAGTTTGACAACTACTACAATACCTTGGACCGGACAAACCGAGGGTTCATCACTGGAGATGAGGCCGTACCTTTCTTCAGCGAATCCAAGCTACCCGAGGAAGCATTGGCTCAGATTTGGGATCTCGCCGATATAAACTCAGCTGGCCGTCTGTCCAGAGATGAATTCGCCGTTGCGATGTATCTCATACGTCAACAGAGGGGCAAACGCGATGGGCGGGACACATTGCCCACCACTCTTCCACTCAACTTAGTGCCGCCGAGTATGCGAGGTCAGATCAGACCCACAGCTGCTCCAACAGCTCCGGCCTTCGATAATCCTGCACCAAGTATGACTAAGTCGGCTGCCGAGGATCTGTTCGGTCTTGATGCACTCTCAACATCGCCTGGTCCAGCTCCGGCACAGGCGCCTCAGTCAACGGGAGGCTCTGGATCTTTCGGCCATTTGGGCAATGACCCATTTGGAAGTAGAGCGCCTATAACTCCAAACTCGCCAACTCAGAGCTCATCAATGCACAATTCAACTGTTTTCAAACCTTTTGCGCCATCCTCGTCTTTCGGTCAGGCGCTGACTTACCAAGCCACCGGCGGCTCTAATAGCTCAGGCCCAACACTGCAAAGAGGTTTGCAACCACAGTCCACTTCGGCTACTGAGGATTTACTTGGTGATAACGACCCTGAGATCAGCAACAAACTGACGAACGAAACCACTGAACTTGCAAACCTTTCGAATCAAGTCGGAACCCTTTCCAAAAAGATGCAAGAGGTTCAGGGCCAACGTGCAACATCACAAAATGAATTAACCCAGGCCAGCACTCAGAAGCGTGAGTTCGAAGCGCGTCTAGCACAGCTTCGCTCACATTATGAGCAAGAGGTGAAGGACGTAAGAAGCTTGGAGGAAAAACTTACAGCCACGAGGAATGAGACCAAGAAATTACAAACAGAGATAGCCATGATAGAGGGAACTTTCCAGGACCTGCAAAACCAACACCGGCAAACAGTCACCGCACTGCAAACCGACCAACAGGAAAATGCCAATTTGAAGGAACGTATGAGAGTTATCAATGCAGAGATTGCACAGTTAAGACCTGCGTTGGAGAAGTTGAGGTCAGATGCTCGCCAACAGAAGGGTCTGGTCGCCATTAACAAGAAGCAGCTTGCAACCAATGAAGCAGAAAGGGACAAGCTGAAAGCGGAGGCCGTGGAATTAAACAAGAGTATTGAGGAGGATACTCAAGCTCTGGCTGCTGCTGCAGCTGCTGCAAAGGTTCAAAGCCCGCCCCAGGTCGCCAGTCCAGCACCGTCAACAATGAGTGCCAACAATCCCTTCTTCCGACGGCAGGGTAGCACTTCGGATATCCCTACATCTCCTTATGCATCCTCGCCAACTACCAGCCAACCAAATGATAGGTCTTTCGAGAATGTATTTGGACCATTCCCTGCTGCCGCTGCCGCCGAGGTTGCTCGTAGCTCTTCTCACGTACGGACGCAAAGTGGCAGTGGAAGTGGAAGTGGAAGTGGATTTCCCACCCCTTCAACTTCACCTCCCGCAGCACTAAGCCGAGAAATCCCTCAAGCCAGTGAACCGCCGCCGCCTCCAGAGTCAAGACAAATCAGCTCTAGTTTCCTTCCCTTTCCCTCACACGACGATTCCGTGACCTCTTCTCGTCAAGTTTCGGCACCGAACAGCCGATCTGGAGAAGGGTCAACTGGTGCCGACACTCCTACCAATTATATTGGAACAACCCCGACAGGATCCTCCGCGGCAGGCCCATCAGAAAACGCCCGAGCAGTATCTCCAGGACTTGACCGCAAGTCGAACGCTTCACCTGCGGGACAAGAGACAAAGGGATCGATTCCTGGAGCATTCCCTGCAGATTCACACATTATTGCCACCCCTACAGGTGGAAGCACATTGAGTGAACAAGCTGCAGCGGACCCATTTGCAATCAAGGCACCAGAACGTACTGGAACGGCCAAGGAAGACTTCGATGCTGCATTCGCCGGGTTCGGTAATACCTCCGCCAAAACCCAGGAACGCTCTAACACTGGCAATTCTTCTGCATCTGGGTCAGCGATCCCTGCCTCATTCAGCAAGGAGTTCCCTCCTATCGCAGAATTGGACCACGACGATGATAGTGAGAGCGCCAGTGAAGGCGGCGGCTTTGATGATGACTTTGCTCCTGCATCTCCCGCCCACGTTAGAAAGACTAGTTCGTCGCGAGTGCCTATCACATCGATACCAGCTTCTACCACAAACGATTTCTTGGGAGCTAGACCTACCGCTACACTGCAGCCTTCTGCGCCTGGTCTTGGAGAGAGCCCTCCAACCCCTAATGCCCAAATGTCGCCCCCTGCTTACGATAAAGCTGTTACTCCTGCTGACAAGGCGCACGCTGAAGCACAAGAATTCTCTGGACTTATCCCGTCCCGGGAAATTCCTAAGTCTATGTCTCCGGACCACGCTTCAGGTTCCACCACGACTGGACAAACACCTTTCGGAGTTCCACAAGTCTCATCACAGCCTCTGCCTCCCGCTAAAGTGCCTTTCGATAATGACTTTGACGATTTCGATGATCTAGAAGATGCCAAGGAAGGGGATCCCGATGATGATTTTGCCAACATCTCAGCTCTTGATCGCTCTGGGCTAGACGATTTTAATCCTATGTTCGACAGTCCTCCACAGTCGAAGGGGACAGATCATTCCACCCATGGAAATGGCTTTAACAGCACCGATGGTGCTTTCGGAGATTTCACATCTTCTCCAGGTCCAAATACTGCTACCACGGCAGCTGTCAACGATTCCCATGATTGGGATGCAATATTTGCAGGTCTCGACGGTCCGGGAACGGAAGCTGCTGCTCCACCCCCGGCAGCAGAGACTTCAAAGCCATTAAATAATGGCACAAACGCTCCACCGAGACCACAGGTTGGAAGAGCGCTCACGGAGGCTGGTGTGCACGACGATCCCATTCTCAAGAATCTTACGAGCATGGGATACCCTCGAGGTGAGGCTCTTGCTGCATTAGAGAAGTACGATTATAACTTGGAACGGGTAAGTTCTCATGTCTTGTGATTCTGGTCTTGGTTCTGACACGGATGACAGGCTGCAAATTACCTTGCTAGTCAGTCATAGGTGGTGGAAGGAGGGCTTGCTGATGAGGACGAGAATGATATTGAGGGTGATGACGATTCGAGATGTGAATAGTTTAGTTAATGTCGTCGATAGTGTACTCTATGGCATTATTGCAAGCGGTTTACTTTCCATACAGCCAGATGTCTCACCGTTATGATTGAGAGTGGTAGCATTTGAATGACTACAATACTTGTTGTTTGCATTTTCTGATCAAGAAAGATTACGTGTAAATGCCTTTAGTTTTAATTCTCAGAATTAAGCGTCGTATCCCCCGTGCACAGTGGGCGCTATGGGAATAAAAAAACTAATTGCAGAGAAGTCACTTAACAATTATACTGAGCTAGGGATGATGATCATTAAGCTTGCCAAGGTTACACGCAGAGAAGGGAGCATATGATTCTCGTAGTCAATTTAGAATTACTGGTTCTGTGAAGCTCTACTGATTCCGCCATAGCAAATTATGAATTTCGTCATACCCAATAGTCCCATGTCTAAAGTCGCTCCTCTATTGAAGCCGTGCAGCTAACCATCTAAAACTCCTTGACGAGCATCACCCAGACTCCAATGACAACTCATCACTCGTCCGAACCGCCCGCCTCCTCCATCTCACCATCGCTTTCTCTTGCTTTCTCATCCACACTGCCATCCACCACCATACTGTTTCTCTGTCTCGCTTTCCCCACACTTCCCTTTCCAACACTGCCATCCCCATCAGTCTCACTCTGGCTCCCCTGTCTCACCGCCTGACCCGCCCTACTATCCCTACGTTGCGTCCTACTCACGACGCCCGGGAAGATTCTAGGCTCGCTACCACTTAAGTGTAGATCACCATATCCTTCCACCGGCCAACTAGTCTCTCTCGCCAGTCCTGCAAGCTTCGGGCTAGTGACCGCGGAACCGTTTCTCATGTGGTCTCTTGACGATGTAGGTTGAAGTGGACTGCCGTTTTCTAATGAAGATTGTTGAGGGTGAGTGTCCACCTTAGTTTGGGACATGTTGACCGGTATTCGAGCAGCTTGTGCAGGGAACTGTTGGTACGAGGGGACAGATTCAACTGCCACGGTACTGCTTGAAGCGATTGTCTTCGTTGAAGAAGTAGGAGAAGCAGGTGCTGGCGGCAGTGGATATGGACTCTGCTCAGCCTTCGCGGTCGTAGGAGTAGTCGGATTTGCCAGACTGGTATATTTGTCGATCCTGTGTTCGTCAGAACAACAATTAGCAGAACTGCGATGATGGCGACTTACATAGCAAGCTCCTGTAACAACGTCTCGTGTCTAAATCCCTCTCGAATATTTGGCACATTACTCTTAGCCATCGTATTTCCTCTCACACCAGGCAGGTGGAAATCAGGTCCAAGCCATCTCTGTTTGATCGAAAACTCAAAACCACTCTGGATCACAGAATTCTTAGCTAGCTCGCACATATCTACAGCACTTAGTTTGTAAATCTGTGCTGCCACCGAGTACTCCTCAATCAGCGGCTCCTTTGTAAACGCGAATTGAAGAGGATCATCAGTCGAGAGCGAGACATTGAGGCCTCTCTTGAAGTATGAGAGAAAAGGATTGCGTTCATATGCCAAGAATAGAGCATTATTGCTCAAAGGTGACATCGCAACTCCTATCTGCTCAAGATAAAAGATGTATTGGAGTAATGGTACCTTTCGCAGAAGTAAACCATGACTGATACTGTGACAGCAGACCACAGCTGCAGCCAAATGATCAGTATCACCAGCCTCGCCACAGTGGGGCCGCAATACGAAAGTGTTAAAACCACGCTGCTTTCGCCAGACATTCAAAGAAGCCATATTCGAGAACAGGTAGTAGATCCAGTAGCTGTATGGAGGATTTTGCTTCGAGTCCCAAACCTTTGGAACCGGAAATTTTCGATAAAGACGGCGCTCAGGCTTGCTCTCGTCATCAACACTATCGAACCCAATGACTCTTTGTAGGAAAATGTGCAGCTTGGGGTGGCTCGTTGGATCCTTAGTCACTTCGAAGAGAGGCTGGAACAGGTTCACAATAACTTCTTCAAAGTTATCCATCAAGCCGGTTGATTTGTAAACATCGAACAGTCGCGGAACCTGGATCAGCCAGCGTATATTGTGGGAGAAGAGCTTGTTGTCGACTACCCAAGCTGCAAGCTTATCCCATTCATCAATAGCTCGGCCATAAATTGAGATCCGCCATTCAGCCATCTGATACTTGCTCGATTCAAGATCAGAGATGACTTCTTTCGTGATCTCAGCAAGGTATCTGCCATTGATGAAATTGTCCGTCTTGAGGAAAATAGTCCTCAATCTAGACTCCCCAATGGGATTGTACTTCAGGTTGAATTTATCGAATCGATGGAATGAGTCGGTATGAGCCTTTGATGTTTAGTAGCTGTACCAGCATGGAATGAACAGACTTACATGCATATCGAGCGTATCAATGCTCAGATCATAGGCCGTCAAGTTGATGCTCTGGAACACCTCTTCCAAAGTAAGATGTTTTCCATCCCTGAACATCACAACCTCATCTGGACACTTCTTCATCTTGCTCTTAATAAAGCGTAGCAAATGCTTCTGATTCATACACGCAGAGTGGTGAACGTGAGTATCCACCTTTCTCACATTGTAGAAATCTCTATGCGGCACTCTCTTACTGTCTGCCATTTCCTGATACTCATTGAGCAGCACATAGAGATTGAATTTTCCTTCCAGGTATTGTAGTCGACGGAAAGCAAAGCTCTTGCTTGGACCGTCCGAAGACACATTAAGCACTGATTCGAGATCCATGTAAAATTCTCGGATGGTAGGGATGTTGATGATCGGCGTATCGACCTCGTCTGCCTCGGAATTCTCATATACTTGGTACACACTGTTTGCATCGAGGCGAAAAGTCATATCGCTGGGACCGGGAACCGGTAGGAGGTCTTCCATCTCAAAATCTTCTCCAATATCTTGTCCTGGCTTCCGCTTCTTGCGAGGGGTTTTCGGCGCCTCTGATTCAAGGGAAGCTTGTAGTGCTGTTGTGGAGCTGGAAGGACGGATGTGATCAGTCCCTCTCGTTTGAGGTCTTTCAGGCAAGACCGTACTGCTTGCCAAGCTGTTACCCTGGCTGTTTTTGCCCTGATCGCCATTTCTTCGATCCTTCTCCTCGTACCAAGCAGGCTCGGGTGGGGGAGGATAGATATTCCAATTTGGGTCATCCTTAGGATTATCACCGTCCTGCTGGAGTGACAAACGCATATACTTGTGCCGTATATCCAATATCTTTTGGATATTAGTGTATATGGTGCTCAACTCCGAAGTTATATGGGCATCATTGTCCGCGAACCCGCCCACCCCATTCCCTACACCGACACCAGCACCCGCTCCGTGCAGACCTTCGGTTTCAAGCAATGGCTTCGGCTCATGAGGGATATCCGGATGAGCCTTATGATCCCTTGCATCCCTATCGGCTCTCAGCAACGACTGGGTCCTGGGCAATTGGCCTGACCGGGTGGAGAAACTCGGTTCCTGGACTGTATTACTTTCGGGATGTTTGGATGGATCTGCAAGACCGACAGGAAACGAGGCCTTGTAGTTTCCAGAGCTATGATCATTAGTATCCATAGCTTCAAGAAATTGTGTGTCAGACAAACCTTTGTGCCATACTATGTCCGCTCAGCATCGACTTCACGCTTCCCGACCTCCTCACCTCAGCTTGTTCTGCGTCGAACACATTGGAGAACGACCTTGGGATCAGCACAGGGCTCCCTTGTGGCGAGCTCTGGGAATTGCCCCAATTACTTCCACCAGTTTTCTGGGCCTCCAATTGACTTCGCTGGTAGAAGAGCTTCGCATCTGCTTGACTCAACTGCTTCTCTGCGGCATAATCGTAGTACGCAGTCTTTCGTTGTATATCTCGAGGAAGCATCCCCTCTTGCATATCCGAGGGAGTGCTTGTCTGTGGCGTATCATTTGGTATCAATGCAGCTTCCGGGAGCATTGCTTCGTCTTTGTCCTGTCTTTCGTCCCATGAGCCTTCCGAGCCAGATCCCCGGTTTTCGAAGTTGAGTCTACGTTCTTCCTCGTCATCTTCTGAGAGGGCTTCGAAATCAGATGGTCGCAAGGCTCCAAGCTTGGGCGAATTGGCTTCCGAGTCCTGGCCGAGGGGCTGGGTTGCTGAAAGGGAGAGGTTAGCTCTATAGCTCTCTCTTCGTAGAGCCGTGAGGCTGAGGAAGTGATGGGCTTTTGTTCAGCAACTTACCAGGAGTCATTGTGGATATTTGCGGGAATTCAATTATTTCATGCGACAATAATGCAAGTTCTGCCAACTGATTGAACGCTCAAAGCGCCTGCTTCGTGGTCGTCAAGAGAGTATCTTGATGGGTTCCTGTGTCAAGTTCTTGGGAAATCACATTCGCGAGGCTGTCCCTTACTCGCTTTTCCTCGCCTATTCCTTCCTCATTCGTCAACATCCAAAGAACTTCAAGGTCTCTATACATCATCTTATTGACACAATCTCTAGTTGAACTGACTTCTATCCTACTTTTCCATTGGTAACAATGGCTCTATGTCTCGCTCTGCCAGAATTCTTGGATCCTTCTAATCCATACATTCCTCCAGCAAAAAAGACTATGAAAGCTCCTATCAGAGTGCCCGCCGCCAACCTATTTCCAAAGAGCCAAATGCTCAACAATAGACTAACCAACTTTCGAACATTGAGTACAATCGTAACTGTGAGTGCTGATGATGCAGAAGCAAGGAGGTTCACACCACGAATGCACGCATATTGCGTTAGAACATTCATGACGAGATATACCAGTTGGCTTGGGAGATGGATGGCCCCTAAACCTTTCTGGACTTCCGCGGGAAGGTGGGTGATTGAATCATAAGCTGGCAGTCCCAATGGTTGGGACGCAGCTAGTTTCAAAAATTGCCTATACATCGAAGGCAGGAAGGGCGTGAACAGTGGCAATGCGAGTAGATGAGAATAGAATAGGTTCTCTTTCCAGTGAGGCCCATATTCTCTATACGTTTCCTCGGTATATAGACCCATGATAGCCGAGAGGACTTGTGCGAAGAATAATATAGCAAGGCCAGTGCTAAAGGGAGGAAGTCCATGAGCTACCTCGACGTCTTTCTGCAATATTGTTAGTCCTGACCAATTGGGCATTCGAATAATCGTACTTTTGCTTGCTGATCCGACCATGCCGCAATTACCACACCAATTGTTAGAAGCATGACAGCAAAGACTTGTAACCTGGAGAATCTTTTTCCCCATAAATAGCCTGCAGCAAGAGTTGTAATACTTCCGCCTGATCGAAGGATAATGTGTATGGGAACCGAAATATTGTAGCTGAACGCATGGTTGTTCAAGACATTGATTGTGAAGAATAGAAGAATATTTATCAGCCAGCGGCGGATGGGAACTTTGTTCGGTTTGAGGAAAAGGGGAGGTCTATTCCGGTCGAATTGGGAGATATATCCGGTCGATGCCACGAATAGAAATTGGACGAACGTCAGAAGGGTTCCTTGAAGAATTAGTAGCATTACGGGGTTGGCTTCAGTGCTTGAGCATACCGCTTTCCGGTTCAACCCTGAGTATACAGTAAGCATTTTGCATAAATGTACCAGTGAGCCACTTACTTGACAATGGCCTCCAGAGCGAAGACCTGATGTATCCAGTAAGCTTAACTCCCATGTACCAACCACTATCCCATTGCCGGGGGGCAGCTACTCACATTTGAGCAGCACCCACCAAAAATCAGGGCAAGCATAGCTCCAATAGCAAGCCATTGTGGTATTGTCTCGATAAATATGCGTCCAGCCAGAGCCATCATCCGCGACGAGGCCGGTCTGAGATCGTCTATTCCATACATTTCTGCCTTTTCCAGAGAGGGCCTCGCATCAATGACCTTCGGAATTATGACATCGCCATCGGCGGCGGAAGCTTGGAGGTCTCGAAGTGTAGAACGCCGGCGGGTGGCTGTCATGGGGGTTGTCGGCGTGCTGTTGGACGAGTCAGCTCTGCGTTTTCGAGCCATTCGGAGCAGTCTGCACAGCAGCGCGAAGTGAGGCTGCAAGAATATTTTTTTTCATCAAGAAGGAAGGGGTCGCGATCTGACACGTAGGGGAACAGAAGACAACACGGCCCTTATGCTGACTGGCAAGGCACTTACTTTAACAGAGTGCGATATTCACACTAACGAGGGCAGGCAGGCATGTAATGCCGAGTGAGGTAACGAGTCAAAACAGCGGGCAAGAGCAATGGACGATGTGTCGGGGGGGAGGGAGGGGAAGGATGCTGGTATGGTCAGGTGTGATATGGAAGGGTATGGAGGGTAAAATTGATCATCCAGCATCATACACCAGATAGGGAGCAGCCCATTCGATGAGGGGAGACCCCCCGGGCAGGCCGGTCGAGGTTGTTCCGGAGAATGCGGTGCAGTGGGCAGGGCAGGGCAGGGCAGGGCAGGGCAGGGCAGTGCAGAGCAGAGCAGCACTGCAGATGGGGCCTGCAGAACCGGCTTACAGTAGCTTGTGCTGAAGTTGTGCTGGTGTTCCTGCTGTAGGGCAGGGCCGGCAATAATGAAAATGACACGCAGCCGGGATCTGATCTGGTGGGCGTCGACGTGCCCGTGCCCTGGTCCTTGTGGCTGCGGAAAACAGGTACAAGTACCAATCTCGTGCCAGCCTCCCGCTGCCAAAAAGCCGCCATAATTGTCCGTCGGAGTAGGAATTGTAGTGGATGGACGAGCGAGAAGCTTGTATTCTAGGGCTTTGCAGATCTTCAAAAGCTGGTAGTCCTTATATACAAGAACGCGGAAAAATATTTGGCAGGAACGTACTGCAGTGTTCAGGGAGGGGAGTATCGAACGTGGCTCAGGGGCATAAAGAATCGGCCCCACTTTTTTCGGGCTTTGATTATGCTTAAATCTATTCAGGGCTCGAAGCAACAACAGCACTCGAAAAGGGGCTCGCTGCATGCACGACATGGAGGCTTGAGATCTGCCCGTGCCAAGAGCGATTCGTAGGTATAGATCTCCTTGTAGATGAATTTTCCCTTACTCTTATTTCTGAGTGCAAGTCACCTTCCAATCCACAGAATACTAGAATCTCTTGCATTATTTATCTGCGAGTTGACTATTCTACCTGGTCGTTGAAAAGCTCGCCAAAGTGTTAAACCTTCGCAAACTTGGCATCCCTTGGA
Organism: Hyaloscypha hepaticicola; assembly: GCA_002865625.1. NCBI lineage: Eukaryota > Fungi > Ascomycota > Leotiomycetes > Helotiales > Hyaloscyphaceae > Hyaloscypha > Hyaloscypha hepaticicola. The sequence continues at coordinate 130,674 of KZ613467.1, read as the reverse complement.
AATGTCTTCGAAGGACGCTCAGCAAACAAGAGAATAAGCAGGTCCCTGGGCAGCGGGCATGATCATTGGCACTTCATAGTCCATCCCAGCCACCGCCCCATCAATATTCATCTTTGTGGCATCTCTTTACCACCAACGACGTTTTCTTCGTTTCTCGTGACCAGCGGAGTCTGGGGTAAGAGCGAAATTCGGATCCGCATGGGGGAAAAGGGTCAGGGAATGCTAGCCACGTGCTGAAACGCCGATAGAATAAAACCAAGAGATACCTTCCGTGCAGCACTAATGTCTACAACGCCGAAAAGACAAAAAGCTAGAAGAATCAGCGAGGTTCAAGTTAGGCATACTCTCGCACTTACGTTATTCGTCGCCGCAATAGCAATGCTGTCTTCGAATGGATGCCAGCTCATATGCAGGATCTTCTTGTTGAAGTCGATTTGGTCCGCATCGGTCTCCTTTCTCATTCTACCACCTTGACCACTTGCTCCAGCCGCAGGACTACCAGCCCTTGAGCTCCCCTTCTTGCCTCCATTTGTAGCGGTCGGGCTTGTAGATGTGTTGATTGGCGTTGGTACACCAACCTTCTTAGCCTTGAAAGCCGATTTGTCCGCTTGCAGCACAACTTCCACTTCCTTATCAGGATCGGATGGATAGATCATGAAGTTATTGTTATAGCTCCCGGTCATGACATTCTTGGCATCTCCCGAGAACACCACTTCGAACTTGTCAAAGATGCTGTCATTCTCGTAAGTGTCGCAAAGTCGGGGCCGTAGGTGCTCGTGGATAGGAATGGTTTTTACGGGCTGCCTCTCCATGTTTACATCCCAGATCTTTACGGTGAGATAATCACGTGATAAGATATATCTCCCGTCGTGTGAGAATCGAACGTCAGATATGGAGGATATAATCTCTGAGAAGAAGGAGCGAGCAGAAGGGTCTTCCTCTTGTTCAAATTCTGCGCAGAATATTAGTGAAATACTCTAGCCAACGGCGAAGCTGGAGTTACTCACGTTTTGCATGTTGATCACACAGAGCGCTCTCTCTCATGTCCGCAAGCTTGATTGTGCCTTTCGAGCTTGCGTACATGAACCAATTACAGCTCTGTGGGTGAAACTCTGCAGCTGTAATGACCTCTGTCAATTCTTCCATGTTAGCAGGCTTGATGTCGACAATGTTGAAACTTTGATCTTGGATATTCAAGTTCCACAGGTTTATTCGAAGATCATCACTGCTAATGAATGTTTCTCCATCACTGTTCACCGAGATACTGTTGATGTGGTATGCATGGGCATTGGCGTATGTTCGACGTGGTACTGCTGCTACCACTGTGTCGTGGTGCGTAAGGCGGGGTAGCTTGAGATCGTGAGAGCTAGTGAAATGGACATTAGAGATAGGTCTAACACCGCCACCACCTGCAACACTTCCTGGCGTCAAATCGTGAGAGAGGTTGTTCTCTGCCACAACCTTTAGAGACTTCTCAAAGACCTTCCATAACTTGATCGTCTTGTCATTGGTCGAAAGGAGGTAGTGAGAAGCATTCTGCCTCCGGCACCATTTTATCTTATTGATCTTCTCTTCTATTTCGAGGGATTTGAGGTAGTCGAATTCAGGTTCGTGGGATTGGAATTCGGTGTGAAACTTATACTCGCATGTTTTTTTCTGCAAAACGTCAGCGGTTATCCAGGAATAGACCACAGACCCTGCAGAACATAGCGCAGCCTGTACATACTGTCTCGTTTCTCTCGAACAGTACAACTCTCCCTCCTTTATCACCAGTTGCTAGATAATTGCCAGTGTGATCGAACTCGACCGTCGAGATTATGTCGGCTGCAGAAGTGGTATGTTAGCAAGAGCCTGAACAAGGCAGATAGGTACAGGAGGTGGACCGCGTCGAATTGTAGAATCCGTGAGAGAATCTCTAATCTGGATTCTGAATCACTGACCTTCTGTGATGTCCTCTACGTCACCCTTATCACCAAAACATCTGACGCATAAGTTAGCAATGTAGACTCCAGCAAGACATGCTCTAACAGGTCGAAGTCCCCACTCGCGACTGCTCAAGAGGGACGTTCAAAGAGAAGCAGCCGGGCAGGCCTGGAGCTGCAGAATTCAAGTCGAGACGGGTACTTACTGTGTGAACTTCCAAGTTGGAGAGTTCGGTTCCCCTTCTACCATCTTTTACAACCCGTGTGGACGAGATTAGATCCTCGCCAACGGGTGTACGATCTGAAGAACGGTGCTTGCAGAAGAAGCTATCTGTAGACTCGAGCGCGTCGAGATGTCGTCCAGATTTCCAGATCTAACTGACGTACGAAAGGCTGAGAGTAAAGCTGAGAATTAGCAAGGGTATGTTCCGGAAACAGGATCTAGACGTGACGGTGTGCGCCCGCGACGGGACAGAAGGTGCTAGACGTGGTCGGCAGGTAGACAAGAGCTGCAATAATGAATTTCAGACTCGGATCCGGGTCTGTCGTGGTGCGCCGATGGGAAATTGTTGTTCAGGCCGGATTTAGGTGAGAGACCGTGGGGTTTGCTGGTGTCCTTACAGTACAGTAGTGGAGCAGTGACGAGGGAGCAGTTCGCCTCTTCAACAATTGGATGACAAACGTTTAAACGAGGTCTCCTCCCAGAACTAACAACCTTTCTTGACCTCAAAAGGACCTGCTTTCGAAGAAGCCTAAATTTTTGCAAAAATAAAGGACAAACACTACTTTATTCTTTTTGATGGCCAACGCACAAGTCCTCCCGTCAACACCCTTTTTGCGTAGGTTTCCACGCGGAAAGGTTGCAGATACAGCAAGGAGTTCCCAGCCCCTCAACATAACACGCTTCCTAACGTGGCACTTACACAAATCGAATATATTCTGTTCTAGCCTACCTATTAAATCGGGCAGAGCGTTGAGCTCAAGCCGACCTCACAACTACATAGGGTGTACACTAAATTCTAACGATTTCTGACAGCAACACGGTCTAGAACCGGATCATATTAGCCCAGTCTAGAGGTATGTGTGAGGCTAAGAGAGACAGCTCCTCACGTTTTATAAACGAGGTGCTTTTCCATAATTTCCCTTCTTGTTGCCGTCTCCTTGCCCGCTTCTTCCGAACGACTCTAAGCTGCCCACACTAACAAATGGATGACAACTCGAGGATTTTTGTTATACATTCCAGGAAAGACTCCATTCCAAAGGCAACGATGAGTAATAATTGTTTTTTGCCTCATCAAGCGCATATCACGTGCGAAGTTGGCATGTGCAAATGGGACCATTAGGCTTCGGCCAAAATCTGGGCTATCCGATTTCTGCGACTTCATGCTATCAACCATGAGATTCTCGAAACGAAACAAATCAACATGATCGATGGCAATGGCGACGGCAATGGCAACGATAAAGGCAAAAGCCCTGCCAGGCCTCAACAGAAGGAGGAGACAGCGCCTTCAAATGAGCCATCAAGCTCGGAATCTCTGTTCTCACGAATCACAGCCTCGGCAACAGGACTGACCCGGAGCACCTTCTCAGCACCAACCGCGAACGAGCTCAGCAACCAAGCTGCAACAGCTCTTGCTGGTTCTGGCAAGGGACAGTCACTAAGCAGCAACAGTAATGGAAGCTCTGCTTGGGCGGAAAGCTCTAAAACAGCACAGCAAACATATCGGGGCCAATCGAGCGGAGCTGGATCAGCTGGTCTTAGAACCGGACACCATGAGCAACACGTTCAGCAATCAGAAAACGAGTTCTCTTCTTTCTTAGATGGTATCGATTCTTTCACGCCATCAGAGAATGTTGCACTCTCTTCGGATAGGGAGTTAGAGGATGCCTGGCACAGGTCTCAAGTTGCCCCTCGCGGGAGCATCGTTCCGGAAATATCAGTAGCCCAACAAGAATCTAGAGACGGAGACGAGGTTCTAGCAATTTTGTCATCTCCAAGGGAGTTGGAACAAGACTTCGAGCCTCCGGAGGACGATCAGGAATACGATTGGGGACTTTCTAAAGAACAGCTTATTCAGCTCCGAGCATTGACAAAAGAGATCTTTCCTTTACCAGAACCGCATGTTGGTGTGGTTGCAGACCACCCTCTAAATCTAAAACCCAATCTTGAGGGGGAACCGGTTGAAGCTAGAGAGCATTGGAAGGAGCAGTGGGAAGGTGTTTTGACTAGATATACGGATGAGGTTTGGGGAGGATTGCTGCCGCTTGTCAAGCAAGCGCGAGAGGAGATAGAGGAGATGGGAGAAGGAGAAGCAGCAAAGGAGAAACCGACGGCGCTAAGGAGACTGGAAGCTATTCTTGGGCATCTCCAGCAAAGATGAGTCCTGGTATTGCTAACAAATCCATCGAATCTCAAAACATTCTGCGTGATCTGCTGACCATCTGCGAGATGGATCAAATCTCCAAAGTTTCAAAGCTGCTCACTGCTTTTTGTTCTTCTCGATGAAATAGTTCGCGCCAATAACTTCGAGACCCTCCTGTTTAGCCCAGTCTCGAACCCCATGTCGTTTCTTTCCCGTCCCCCAGTGCTGCCTGTCTTCTGGGGCCGTCAAATTGCTGTTATCTCCTTCCAGAAGCAGGAAGACATAACGATGATATCCGGTCTTTCCAGGTGGTCCAGGTGGCTTATCTATAAATTGATGATTAGCTATGCAAGAGAAACACCCGATGAAGCGCTCACATTCGACCAAGTCTTTCTCCTCTGTCCTGCCTTCCAAGTCAATTTGAACACCATCCTGATTCGAAATCGGAATAATCGAAATCCAATGGCACATCTCAGACCACTTTGGATCATCTCTCGATGGCGCGTCAGGATCAGTGAGAGCTATCGTAAGACCCGGAGTACTCTGCATATGTGGGCAATAAATCCTCAAAGCCGGCTTCCCCTTGGTCTTTGCCTCTTTGAAGACATTCCCCAAAGCAACAGGCCTCTCTTTCTTCCCGTACAGCGGAACCACAAAGCATTTTCCCTCGAAGTCATCAATCACTTCATCGATAATGCTTGCTTTTTTTAAACTTCGAGCATGTCAGCATGAGAAATACTTTGAGTGCTCCCGGTCATTAAAAAGAATTGATGGGGGAAAGCGAGATAGGCAAACGAAAACTCACGCTTTTCTAATACCGTCAAAGCCGCTCTGGCTATTTCCAATAACCTTTTGATTCTCAGGCGATGCAAGACCACGACAATGGCTCGCCAATAGGAGGAAGAGAAGCACTTCCGGGATTTTTATCCACATGTTGAAAGAGACAAGTTTTTCAATTTACAGTCATTGAGTGAGTAAAACAGCTCAATTCCAATTATCTCGCATTTGAAGGAGGATAAGAGAGGTGATGTCGCTTGTGTAATCCCGCAACCCCGCATCGAAGCTGGTGTTGATACTGTAGAGTGACCTCATCGAAGATGCCTGAGGATTAGGGCTTCATCGCCAGTTATCAAGATTCTCATCTCGAAACGGTGTCCAGGGAATTTTCCTCTAGTCTTTCGCAGAGGTCGAGAACATCTGTAAAGACTGTTATTCTTCTCAATTTTCACACTTAAGCCTTATTTGGGGAAGATGCATGACTTCGAGCATAGGGGGTGAAAAGGGGGGGCCTCGCTAAAGAAGTTCCGAGCTCAATGACAATCAAAAGAGTCAACCATCGGTCGCGATTAGGCTAATCATTGTTAAAAGAAAAGTCATCATTACCATCCAAAGATCCCCGTTCTACATGAGAATCGCGCCAGCTGACGCAATTACACAAGTTCGTGCAAGTACATAAAAATCTTTGAAATTGGACCATGATCCAACAGCCCAAGAAGTAAGAAGGCAAAGACTGAGAACACCAGCTGAGAAGACACCGTTTTAAATCTCTACTTCCAGAAGTAAAGCACTTGGTCAGGTCAACCCTAACCACTTCAGAGCTTTCTTCTCATCCCGTTTCGGCGCAACGGCATAGTTGTCATCCTCCTCACTGTCAAAATTGAAATTATCCCATTTACTTTCTACCGCTGCCGCTGCCGCTGTCCCTTTTTCCCTCCTCCGTCCTCGTTACGTTCTCTTAGTCTTAGTCGACGTTACGGAGGACGCATACTTAGGCTTTGAATTTATGGATGCTTCATAGTTGTTCTGAGATCCCGCTTTGGTGCTTCTTATCAGGTGGGAGACTCTGGAAGGAGCACCCCGGTTTATCGATGCTGGATATCCGGAGTTAGTATCACTGAAATCTCGAGCGAAGGCGGTCGACGTTGGCGGAGTCGGTGGAGGCGAAAGTCTTTTGGTTACAATTGGCTTCGTTTCGGGCTCCAACTCAGGTGTGTAAAAGAGAGAGCTTTCCATCAAGGCTTTGCAGATCCCAGATAGGAAATCGGTAATTTCAACATCTGTAGCAGTGCTAGGAAGTACGAAATCAGCCTTGGCGAATGAAGCGACCCCTTTCTTGGGCTGACGGTCTGTTATGGAGTCTTGTTGCTTCAGAGTAGTAAGCGGATCTGACGGTGATTGTGGCTTGTTGAGATAGTCGAATGCGATGTTATTCCGAGCTACAACGGCGTGATTGGAGAGAATATTACTGGGGTGTGGTGTTGATGAACGGTACATTGAAGGGGGATCTGAAGCGAGAGAATCCAGGATTCCAGCAATTTTAAACAGGTTAGGCCCGAGCAATTTGCGGAGCTCGAAAACCGTATCAAGGTAGGTAAAGGGAAAATGTAGGATGAGAAATCCGATACTGATGTTGCTTGCAACGAAGGCTTCGATTTAGGAAACAAGAAGAGCAGCGAGTGCTACCGGATCTGAAAACTCGCTCGTGGCCGGAAGGGAGCAGCCTGGACTGGACCTCTGCATGACTTGACCAGCCAAATACTCAATGTTGAGCTTTCCGGATCTACTTGTACCTGACAAAGATGTTAACATTGCTTTACGCGAGAACTCTAAAGTACAGCACTAGGGGTTGTCAGAATTCGTGGGCGAAGCTGCGTTTCAATGTCCTATAATTTATGGGACATTCGTAAAGCGATGAGCCACTACCTTTCAAATTGTTCCTCAAATCAGGGAACACTTAAAGGAGCAAAATGGCAGTTAGGCTCTAAATGTCACTCGAGCTATAGTACATTGAAAGCCAGTATTGCGTCACAAATTCTGACAACGGTGCAGGACCCCTGTGAAGGGTCTGGAAAGGACATTTATGACTTGCGAAAGATTTGGTCATGGAATATCAGCGGAGAAAGTCATACCATCTCTTTTGCAGCCAAGTTTCTCGATCTGACCTGAGATTTGGAAGAAGAATTCACGCTTCACACCCTCCTCACACCCCAAAGCAACAATCTGATCAACCGTTCCACCCTCATTTCCCATGCTCGAGCTCTCATCGTTCGAGAAAACAGCCTTCCAAAGCCTCTCTGCCTCTGGAGCAACTGGGTAGTATTGTTGGCTGTAATATCGATCGGGAAAATGCATGCTGAGCAGCTGCCGCAGAGAATTTTGTACACTTATGGCATTTCCAGCGTCAACATGAGAGAAGTCCAAAAATCTATCGGCATTGCTATGCGTCGGCGAAGATATCATGGTGGGTTTCAGAGGCTCCACTATTGGGACTGCATTGCTGGCTCTTATATCTCTGTCGGCTAGCCAACGTCGTTTGTTATCCGGCAATAATCATCATTGTAGTGATCATACTCGGGTTCTCTGGTACAGCCGATGCGATCTCTTTCTCTTAGGTCTGAAGAAAGTCCGAGCATACTGCGGTGCTGCAAGTCCACAACCGCCATTGGACTTCCCGGAGAGTCGTTTTGTTCAGACAAAGGCAAGGCAGGGTTTGAATGAGGAATAGCTGGATAACTTCCGTCTTTCGATGTGCGCATAACGAATTCTAAGATCTCATCTGGCTTGAAAGTAAAGAGTTGCAGGATAAAGTCCTCCACCACCGGGAACACGGTTATAAAATTCTCGGATCCCCAGGAAGCGTTTCCCATCTGTGCAGCATCTTCCATTTTTCTAGCATCTGTCCCTCGATCGACAAAGAGACGCGCGGCCGAAACTGGCAAGGATGTAGAGGATGAGTTTAATGACCCAGCGCAAGAAGGGGACTTTCTGATTGTAGTTTCATAAGCCTTCACGAACGTCCTTCTTGGGAGCTATGGAAAATTGTCGTGACCTGCTTGGGTACCCTCTGAGGTCCTGAAGCTACTAAGGTTGCAGGTGGAATTTGTATCCTTTAGTGGTCCAGAACTTGAAGATGGCTCCTGATATCTTGCGTTACTTGGATAGAATCTGCAGTTATCAAACGATACTGCCTTCCTCACCATTTTGGAAGAGGCTGAAGCCACTTCGACTAAACATGCTTCTCCATAGATAACAGCTGGGGTTGATGGACCACCCGAAAAGCAAGAGCCATCACCCGGGGAAGTAACATCTGGATATGGGTCGTACTTCGTATCCTCGTATTGTGAGCTAAACGTTCTACGCTTTTGATCTAAAGTTGTACCAGGTCGACTTGGTACGGTTAAGACAGTTTGTACAATCTCGTCTCCTTCCTCGGTTGTAAATGCGTCGTGGACTGGGATCCCTCCTTTGCTTTCTATTGCCCTCATTGTTTCCGCGGGAGAAGTATCCAGATCCTTTTCATTGACGTTCAGCTGCGGCCTTGCAGCGTGTCCGGGGGAATCTGCGGCCCCCATAAAATGTGTGCGCAGAATTTTCACCTCTTCCGCCTGCTTCTCTTCACCATCAACGCTCGCCTCTTTTTCCGTTTGTTCCTCTTGTCCGATACTCATGTTTTCCATCAATCCCGCGACCCCATTGCTAACAATCTCGTGAAAAACGCTCCCTGCTGCCCCAATATCTCCATCCGTGTGCTGGCGGCATATCCTTGAAATGCACATGCTCCGCGTACTGGCACTGCCTCCATGCACGAACACGAGTCTTGGATGTGCGCTCGTCCCATTGCTCAGGAAATTTCGTGCTCTCTCAAGTCGATCCTCGAACGCTAAGTGAACGGCACGCACGTATGAGCGTGGATCGAAGTTTTTATTGGCCGAGAAGATCTCGTTCATTGAAGGAATGACAAGGAATTTCTCTGACTGAGGTAGTAATCGTAATTGCGTCGCCAGAATCTCAGTTTCTCCTTCCAAGGCTATCAACTTTCCGTTTATCGCATCCCGTGTTGTCTCTGAGACCGCCATAACTGTTGCCGCAGAATTTCTGCAATGTCCGGTATGGAAGCGGTAGCTTCTGCTTTTCGGAAATCAGTCGATTGATCGTAACAGGCACTCAAAGGACAGATATACTATAGTACACCTTAATCAAGGAAGCATATTGATCAAGGGAAAAAATCAAATGGCGAGATTCCGTGCTCCTCACAGACAAGAAATCCTCCCTGATGAAAACAGGAACAGGATTCAGAACGAAGGACCATCATGAATGGCCTCATGGTGGGTTTAGATCGTCCTCAGCTGCTTAAGTCCCAAGTTTCACTCAATGCCAGCTCATGCCCAGGTAGGCGGCAGGCAGCATGGCCCGAGCCAGTGGGACTGGAGAACTATGGGCTAAATAGTTTAGAAGTCTGTAGTGCACCAAAAGCTGTGAGGGATACACGGCTGGGCCAAGACGAACTCCTAACCTCACAAAGGAGATCCGGCTTAAAGGCATCAAAATATTCGAGCCACCATCACAAGCAAGCTTTTACATAAATTTGCATAGTACTGAAGCCTTCACAAGTAATCCACTTGCAATTCGGGATGCATGTCTTTCGCTCGGTTCCAGGACAAAAATACTTCGACTTCTCGGAGATTGCACCAGAGACTCATACTAGCTCGGTAATAGTTGCAGCAGCTTGCTGCACAACGGCAGCGAGCATGAAACAAACAGAACATTGGGATTAGCAAGCTAATAACAGGGTATCGGAACCGGTAAGACCTTTGGGGCGGCATGCGTCCCAAACTCAATTCAGAAAGCTAGAATCCATCTGATCAATTCTTACCGATACTTCTGAGGCATACGCAGTTGTACTTATACTTGATCAGGATACTGGTAGACGCGAGATCCGAGAGAATATCGGCATTTGTTGCCTTGTGGAAGCATGTAACCCAGCTGCTCGAGGAAACAGATTGCTAGGAAATGACAGATCATTCTCTGCTGGCGAATTCAAGCTGATGAGAAGACGAATAAGAATATCTCGTTCCTGTGGGGTTTTGGACACGTGTGACTACACGCGGGCATATTTGCAGGTCTCGGGATCTCGCATAATCGCGGCGTTGTTTTGAACGAGTATTGGTGGGTAGCTGCAGGAACAAGGACTCGAAGGCTGCCGATGAGAGCAACCTCAGTAGGTGCCACCTGTTGATACCCTGCTCGGGTAAGCTCAAGAAAGACGAGAGAAGAGCCTTGCCTCCCGGAAGCTTTGAGATAACACCAAGAATCATCTGTGAGCGAGAACAGGAAAGTCTCGAGGGTAACACTTGGAAAAATAGGGGTGCGTGCTCAAGTGACCACTAGGCGTTCAAAGCCTACAGCCCTGCAAGCAGCGCTCTCCCATGGTCTGGATCATATCTGTTTACAAGTGGAAATGTTGAGTAGATGAAATCTTCGAAATAGGGTTTCATACCATATTATTAGTTGCTCATAAGAGAAACGATCACCAAGCATGTCTTGGCGATTCAAAATCAGAAGCCCTTAGTTAAGGTACAAACCGGATTTTCGAATCGTGAGACAGCGACACCCTTAGAGAGTCCGAGGGCCCTTACTTGTTTTCACCATAGCTGTGAAAGGAAGCCAGCCACTGCGCGGTCCAGAAGTGTCTGCAAACAAGATTGAGTCTTAGCCCCCCAAGAGGTTGAGAATTGGGTTTTCCCAACTTTCTCTGAAAGTGTATTCGGCTGCTGATGGTCGTGGTCCAAAAAGGGGCATTGGTGCAGCAAGTAAGGGGGTGTGACCAAATTCTATGGGCACCTGCTGTAGCAGGGATTCCCAACGAAGACTTGGCACTTTAATCTTCATCCGAATCCATCAACTCAGCCAACTCGGCTTCCTCCTCTGCCGTCAAGAGGCTCTTTTTCGATTTGGCCTTCTCTTCTTTCACCACGCCTTTCAACTCCTCTTCCCGTTCTTTCCTCGCCTTCTCCAGATCAGCCTTTCCGAGCCCCCAGGTTCTGATAGTACCGTCAATGCTAACGCTGACCACTTTTTTATCTCCTTCAAGCACTACCAACCCAGTGACTTCCTCATAATGACCCTCGTAGACGTGCCACAGCTTTCCTGTGACTCTGTCCCATACTTTAACATTCTCATCTCGGCCAGCAGTTATGACCCAGTCAGTAGTGAGTGCAATTGCTCTCACATAATCGCCATGTTCATAAGTTTCCTCTGTAGTCCAATTCCTCGCTCTAGATAGACATTTCGCTGTTCCATCTGCACTTGCAGTCCAGAGATCAGAATCTTCGTCATCGCCTGAAAACAGGAGTCTGTACACGCTAGTCTCATGTTCGAGAATCGTATCCCTTGTTGGTTGGCCTTGTAACGGGGCTACTGGCGCCGCTTCCAAGATCTGAGATGCAGATGTGAGGTTTATTCGCCATCTCCGGATATGAGGGTCACTACTCGAGGATATAAGAACGATTTCGGAATCCGTAGACTCTTCAGGATCGAGAACAAGATCCTGAAGAGCCATCATGGTATCCGTTTTGTCTCGGAGGGTGTGTAGACGATCACCTGTTGCTATGTCCCAGACAATAATCTTCGAGTCTGCGCCACCAGAAATAAGGAGCTGGATTTCAGTCAGCACCATGCTCAATTTTTATTAGCAAAGGGACTTACATCCTTTCCATCTACCCTCGCAAAGATGATCGCCTTCACAAAATCAGAATGGCCCTTATATTTCCTACCTGGAGTACGGGTTTCCCTGTCCCAGCTCCAAATATCCTTGTCCCAACATCCTGCAAATACGGTGGCCCCGCCCTGACCACCAATAGCTACTGAGGTGACTGGTGCAGTTGGGCCTTTGAAAACAGTCTTGGAATCTCTACTCTACGTAGTCCGATCAGCCGCTGATCCCCTTGAACTCTTTATTGTGACCGTACCTACTTCAACATTGACGTTTCGGGCGCATCCGGCGCTCTCTGCGATGTATATGCATGCTGGCGAGAAGGGATCAGGAATAACGTCCAGGATCTTGGACTGAAGGACTATCGGATTGCCATTCGTGTTCCCCGATTTCGCAGCTTTGCGAGCTCGGGTCGACTCGGAAGCATCAGTCTGGAAAAAATGGCCTGGGTCTGTGGATCGAGACATTGTTGACTGTTGACTTGAGGGTAAATTATTTAGAGCCTTGGTGGGATGTCCTCTGGAGACCACGCTAGACAGGGGTCTAATCCAGGGGTCGCGTAAAGTGGGACGCGTTCCAGCGCGTCGTCCAGCAACGTCAATAGCATCAACTTACAACAATCTCACTACCATTGAAAATATCCTCAATGGCAACAACGACTCAGGTTCGTCTGCGAGGTAGACCTGCGCATACAAGAGGCCCAACTTTTCTTTCGTACACGCCAGATGGAACGAAGTTAATCACTGTTGGTTCGAACAATACTACGCGTGTCTACAAGACAGGATTCGATGGAGAACCTACAAATATCGACGACTGCCCCGAGCAGAATACTGGCGTAGCGTCTACCGTTAGTCTCTAGTATTAACAATCAATCATCTACTAACTATACTTCAGGATGATTTCTTCCTCGTTGGTTCCGAAGATGGAAACGTCAGCAAGTTCTCACTCGAGACGATGGCCTTTGACAAATATATCACTCGATGTTCTCTTCCAATCCGGGATGTTACTTTGTCATTGGATGGGAAGTGGTGTGCAGTTTCAAGTGACGAGTTGGTTGTCAAAATTATCAGAATGAACGATACCAGCTCAGTAATGTTCTTGAGAGAGCAACCGAAGCCTGTCAAACACCTATCCTTCGACCCAAGTGGCAAACACATAGCACTGTCATGTACTGATGGGCTGGTATATGTCTATTCTCTCATAAACGATGAGCCGGAGCTTGTTCGAAAGATCGATGGCCTCATCAGGACCTTAGAAACAGAAGATGAGATTAGCTCAAAGGTTGTGTGGCATCCAGATGGCCGAGCCTTTGCGGCGCCTACAGCAACCCGAGATATCCAGGTCATGTCCAGAGGAGACTGGGAGAACCAAAGAACTTTCACAAATGGACACAATGGAGATATCACGGCACTTGCATGGTCACCAAATGGAGCAATGCTAGCATCGGCTGCAAAGGATTGGAAGGTTCTCCTCTGGGAAACGAAGACTCAGAAGGTCATTGCAACTTATGATTACGCTGATGTGATGGACATATCATGGCATCCGACGAAGAATCTGCTATCTTTCACAAATACCGAAGGCTGGGTCTATATCTACAACGATTTCGTGCCCGAAGAGCATTCCCATCTGCTCAAGTTGCCTCTTCAGCCCGCTCCTTTCATACACGATCCTCTCTCTGAGATCTCAGCTAATGCCAGGAGGCCAATTACTAATGGCCTCAAGGACATTCCAAATCGTGGCGCCCGACGAGGAACTCCGGACAGCCTGGATGACATCCTTGGCTCGGATATCATGGGCGATGAAGATGATTTTGTGGTTGACGACGATGGTGCTGGTTATGCTTCGGGATTAAACGCCAATGGCAAGAGGCCAAATGGCGCTGTAGATCCGTACGTCGGTTCAGTTAACAAGCGCCGCACTCAAGCTTGGGAGCCACAGATTCATGATTCGTTTCAGCCTGGCTCTACCCCATGGAGAGGTAACAGGAAGTATCTCTGTCTTAATCTCATCGGATTTGTCTGGACTGTAGACCAAGACACACACAACACTATTACAGTGGAATTCTACGACCATGAATTCCACCGTGACTTCCACTTTACGGATACTTTCCTTTACGACAAAGCCTGTCTGAACGAAAACGGGACTCTCTTCTCCTGTCCTCCAAATGACGATACACCGGCAACGATATTCTACCGTCCCCATGAGACTTGGACGGCTCGTGCGGATTGGCGAACTCAACTACCTAAGGGTGAAGAAGTCACGGCCATGTCACTGAGTGATTCATTCATCACCGTTACCACAAGCGCTCAGTATGTCAGAATATATACACTGTTCGGTATTCCATACAGGGTATACAGGCAAAAAAGCAGTCCGACGGTCACTTGTGCCAGCTGGCGAGACTATGTCCTAACCTTGGGCAATGGGCCTGTTGGTGCAGATGGAAACACAAAGCTTCTCTACACCATTCAGAACATCAAGAGAGACGAAATATGCCAGAGCGAAGACGTGGTTGCTCTACCCGAGGGGGAGACTATCAAGAGCGTGTTCTTTTCAGACAATGGGGTAAGCTCAAACATTCCCAAACCCTTGACTTGGAACTAACAGTCCAGGATCCATGCATTTACGATTCCACCGGGACTCTTCTAACCCTCCTCCATTGGCGAACACCCTCCCAAGCAACCTGGGTACCCCTCCTCGACACCAAACTCCTTTCTCGTCTTGCCTCGGGCAAAAAACAAGAAACATATTTCCCCGTTGCAGTAGCAGATAACAAATTCCACTGCATCATCCTCAAAGGCACCGACCAGTACCCCTATTTCCCACGTCCGTTGCTCTCAGAATTCGACTTCCAAATCCCGCTTTCATCGAAACCAAAAGCCGATAGCGGAGATGATGCAGAAGCCGAAGCAGAGAACGAGAGCGACGAACTTGGCAAGTTCGAGAGTGACTTCGTGCTCAAGAGCGTCTTGACTGCCCAGCAACAGGATCTGGTAGACTTCACCAAGAGCTCGCACAGTCAGCGGACTGCTCTGGCGAGAATGGAGGTTGAGATTGACAAGACGCTGCTGCAGATGATGGCGGTAGAGTGCAGAGAGGGTGAAGAGAGAGGTATGAGGGCTTTGGAGATGGTGACTCTCTTGAGGGATAGTACTGGCCGGATGATCGAGGCGGCTGGAAAGGTTGCCGAGCGGTATGGGAGAAACGTGCTTGGCGAGAAGATCAGGGAGGTTGGCGAGATGCGGTTGAGTGCGATGGAAGAAGATTAGATGCATAGGACTGGACTGCAGAGTATTGGAATGGTGTTGTGTGTATATGCTCGGGTTGGGCAATGTTATGAGGTAGGATGATGAATTGATGGATTAAACTGTTCACTTAACAGTCTCTCCAATCTGGTAAATATTTCCAATTTTTGACTGTCAAAGCCGAATGGAACACTAGGATAAATCATCAACAGTCTGAGAGTCGCTGGACGAACGAGCGTACTTAGAATATACCAACTTTTTCTGTGGTATGGAAAATAAACTTCCTTTTGGTCTGAAAGTAGAAAACAGCTCTAAAATTGTCTAGATCGAGAAATGATAGCCCAACTCAAAACAAATGGTCGGGGGACCAACCAAATTATCGAGTGTAGAAGACGTGACCACAGTGGGTTCACTACGGTATACGACACTCGAAATATAATTCCAAAACGCATATGTGCTCGAGACGCCTTCAAAAATCAAAGTTTGGCAGGATTTCATATCGAATAGCCAAGGATTGAAGCGAGGAAAGTCCATTGCTGCTCTAGAGATGTCCGAAACGTCAACGTACAATGTGGTATAATCTCAAATTCTCTGCAAGCTCTTCTCATCTCTAAACCTTGATTCCTAATTCATTGCCAATGATGACAGCAGCCTTTTCACCAACAGCCAAAGCTGTATTATTGGTGTTCGCCCCAACGTTCTCCGGGACGATACTCAAGTCCGCTACCTTCAAGCCTGCTGTGCCATAAACCGACAACTCCTTATCAACTACGCCTCCCTTCTCTTTCGGCCGCATAGCACACGTGCCAAGAGAGTGCCAGGTGGTATTAAGGTTGCCCCTAATCCAATCCTCGATAGCTTCATCGTCTTCCTTGCTGTATTCAATATCCTTTACCTCACCTTCTGGATGGGCACTAGTGGAAAGTGCGGCTTTGGAGCCAGCTGGGAACTTTGGATGGCCAAGCTCTAGCTCTCCACTGTAATAGGGTAGGCGGCGAGCAATTTCACGGGACATCTTATAACCCCAGAGCTGTTTCTTCAGATCCGTTGGATGATTGAGGAAACCAGTGTCAAACTCGTACCCGTCGACAACATTTTCTTTGTCGGTGATGTGAATATTTCCACGACTACGAGATGAATTATCAAATTAGCACGAGTTTTTCCTGGCTGCTAAGAGAAAGCTCGGAAGCTGGAAGCCAGCCTTTCGAGATCGAACTCTCAAAACGAAAGGGTAGCAAATCAGCGTAGGAATTCTTACCTGTAAGGATACGCGGTGTAAGTACCCATTGTGACGTACTGGCCTATGAAAAGATGAGTCAGTGACTGCAAGGTGAAATTACAAAGGTCACCTTCTTAAAGTAGTGTATTTCAGACTGCCACCAAAGACTTACCTGGTTCTACAAGTGAGGGATCCGCAAGGAAAGCGTTGACTACACCACAAAGTATCAGGGGCTTTGTGGGTACGGATTTGAAGTCGTTGTCCCAATCTCTCTTGAAGTCGGGCCCGAGCTTCTCAATATCTTGGTCTGAAGGACGAAGCTTGGCACATATATCGATGCCATTCCATCCAAGCATTGGGTCTTTCCCCGTAAGTGCTTTGACGAAGTCCTTGCGCCCGCTGAGAATTCCATCTAGTGTTTCTTCGTCATTGAGGTTCTTCGTTCTATATGGGTAGAGCAGAAGATGATGATCTTGGTATTGCTCGCCTACGCCCTGAGAATTTGGGGTCAGTCTCTTGAACAAAATCGAAATTCAGGTACTCACTGGAACATCGGCAACTACAGAAACTCCCACTTGCTTTAGGTGGTCGGCATTTCCAACACCGGACCTTTCAAGAATCTGTGGAGTTCCCAAGGCACCAGCACTGACAACAACAAGCTTATTCGCCTTGATAGTCTTGTGGACTGGTTTAGAAAGGGAGGTCTGGGGCTGATGTTCACCACTTGGCTTGTACTCGATGCCGATAGCGCGAGGCGGGGTAGATTCATCGAACAGAACCCGGATAACCTTGGAATCTGTGAGGATATGAAGATTGGGGTGGTTTCCATCTTGCAAGAGGGGGTGGATGTAGCAGTGAGCGGCATCCTGACGTTTACCGTCGGGAGACACGTAACGTTGCCAGTGCTAAGGCCAGTTAGTGATTTTGGGGAGAATGGTTGCTATTGGGACTTACAGAGAAGCCTCCGACGGCTTCAAAATCCTGAAGGTCTTCGATCATTTGGTATCCCATTCCTTGAACTAGAGTACCGGATGGTCAGCATGTTTTGTTTGGAAATAAACCACGGCTGTCAATGACCCCCAAAAAATCGGATACAAGGGCTATCGTGGCAATATCTTCTTACCAGTTTTGGAAAATTCCTGCTCGCTCTTGCCCCTGAATCCACCGTCACTAATATGGATTGGACCGTCCTGAGCAAATGGAGATCAGCAATTGCTTGATCACAGGAAATGACCCCTCCTCGTGACTTACATGACCATGTTTGCTCTGATCAGTATTTGCTCCCTTGGAATGATATGTCTCCAGCTTGTTGCAAAGAGGGATCATATCCTCTGCACGCCAGCCATCCGTATCCCAGGAGTCAAAGTCTACGCCCTGGGCACGGGTATACATCATGAAGTTGATACTCGAGCCACCACCGAGCAGGCCTCCCATTGGAACGATTGCTTCACGGCCATTGAGATGTTGAGATGCTTTCGACTTGTAGAACTTGGAGGCATCAGATAATGTACGGACTGAGTTAGAACATGGAACTCACCAAAGCAGTCTTGCTGTCTGGGGCAAGATGGCTCAAATATACGGCTGGGTTGGTGACCTAAAACCCCGGGATCTCTGATTAACATTGCCTCGAAAGACTATAATTGAGAATTGAGAGAGTGTCTGATGATGGGTTTGCCTCTGAGACCAGATTGGAAGAAATCACTCGCAAGAGATATGAAGGAGGAAACAAGCTTCGGAATTGGGATCTTACCGTTGGGTCATTGTAGTTATTCTTTCCTCCTTCAACAAGTAGAATCTTCAAATCCGGATTCGCTTTGGCAAGACGGCCAGCTGCCACGCCTATGACGGGGTTAGTATTGCTTTTCGAGGATTATTTTTATTTCCACAATTCCGGCACAACGAATGGAAGCAGGTTCGGGAAACACTAACAGGCCGCAGTTCCACCTCCCGCAAAGATGATATCAACATCGGAACCGTCGTAGGTCGACATGTTGAAGACTGCCAATTGAACGGTATAGCAGAGTGTAGATAATACGGCGATTTGGAGATTTCTTGACGAGACTGTATTTTATGGAGAGGAAAGAAAATAAGTTTCGATGGTTCCTGTAGAGGAAGAGCAGGGCCCCCTCCATATACGAAGTACATAAAGCACTAAATCTACCCCTCTCCTCCACTGCATCCGTATATACGAAGATGCCTCACTGCCACGGCCAAACTAAACTAAAACTCAAATAACTGGCCAGCTGGACAGCTCGAGTTTCGCCCCAGACGTGTTCCACGTACCCCACAGCGGGGGAATGATCCACAGCATACCCGACCAGAATTGCTTTTGGCTAAGTGAGCGACACATCCCCAGGGACCAGGTAGACAGCCGAGACAATCCTGTACAATGGTCTACATATTCTGAGCCGCGGGATACAAGGAGGACTACAGTCAAGAAAAGGGACTCGCTCGATATGGTGCTAAGAGTGCGGGGTGAAGACCCCGCCGAGGCTATGCGGAAATTTCCCGCCCAGACGATCCCATTCACATATCTCACAAGGTAGAAAATTTGCAGCCTTGCAGGACGTTCGTCCGAACAACCGAGCAAGGGACTTTGATTGGTCTTTATGAAAAATAAAGCATCCCCCGTGAATCTAGCTGGTAAAGTGATCTCCCTAGAGACACAGCTCAACTATCGTGCTACCTGCAAATACTAGTGGTACAATGGCGCACTACGAAGTCATTCACCCACAGGATGCGTCCGAAAGGGGATTTGCTTGAAGTAAATACCTAAGTTTACAATGTTCATTGCGTCGCAACGCGATGCGCCTATTACTCTCCACCGCTATCCACACGTGACGCAGCAGTCCTCATCACCGCAAAACCCCTCCTTACCCGCTTCCTTTAAAGGGGAGGAGACGAGTTTCTCTCTTACTCGTGAATTCCAGAGCCAGACAGAATGACCGCGAGACCATAAATGAAAATGCAAAACAAAAACAAAACACAAACGCCTTTAAGACAAGCCCCCCATGTGTTCCGTTTACCCGAACGCCATATTATTGAGCCTCAAGTACGAGGAAAACCGAAAGAGCCATCCGTGTTTCCATAAATCATCACTGCATGCCTAGTCCCATCTCAGATGGTCGTTGACGTTACCGGTGCGGCTTTCTTGAGATTTCGCATCATCTTCTCAATTATAGAAGTTGAGTCTGCCGGAACATCGGGGAAGTCGCGAGCTTGGGATTGCTGAACCACTGACTGCAGTACTTGGGCTTTCGCTTGAGGTGGAACTTGGAATTGCGCCTCCGGCTTCTGGAAGTATTGCTGATGTGGATAGACAGGTTTGTCTTGGTAAACTTCCGGAGGTGCCTGATATTGCGGCTGAGGAACGAGTACTGGTGATTGTATCACAGCTGGGGACTGAGGTTGTTGCTGTGGCTGAGAACTGGGGTAATTAGATGGTGATTGCCTGACAGTCGAAGACAGAGCTTGGTAGTACTGCCCATAAGGCGGGGCCGAGGTTGTTGATTGTGTGGATGACGCCAGCTGGATCGTCTCCGAGATGGGGGGTTGGGACGCAGATTGATGCAGGTCTTGTTGCTGCTCTATATCTTGAGCCGTTGCTGGAGGCATGCTCTGTTGCACCGGCCTAGCTTGAGGAGTATGATTGAGGTAGGTCGGGTGCAACTGAGGTCTGTCATACATAGCAGGAGGTTGGAGAACAGATCCTTGATGTTGAGAAGATGGAGAACGCTGAGGAGGCTGGTATTGGTGATTGAACATCGAATTATACTCCTGTCTGATAGCTGGATGCAATTGAGAAGCGTCTTTCTTCTCCCACGTATTTGAAGTAGGATTGTTCATCGTTGGTTGCTGTACTTGTCTCTGTGAATTGGGAGTGCCCCATCCTCCATAAGAGGTGGAAATACCAGCATTGTAAGATGGACCTGGCGAAGACCGACTTGGGGTGTATGGACTTCTCAGATTGCTGCCATACGACATCATAGGGTTCGACAGAGGGGTACTGGGTCCAGATTTACTACGGAACAAGGTCTGCTGGAGATGTTTTTGGAGACTCCCCTGGTACCCATTCATGAAACCTCCCCCAGGCCTGTAAGGGCTCTTGTACTCTAGCGGAGACCTATTGTGTTCCTTTTGTAAGTATGAATACTTCGCAAATGGATTTGATCTCGAACTCGAGGGTTGAGGTCTGCCGCTGAAAGGATTGTTTGCCTTTGGTGGTACTGGCGGTGTGTGCGTATGCGTGTATGTTGGTCGGTAGGGCGCCTGGAGGGGAGGGGCAAGAGGAGTTTGGGTCGTCGATGACTGCGGAAAGTTGGTTGCAGGTGCAGCATTTGGCAGCTGTGGGGTTGTGGAGGGCTCTGTTGACCGCCATCTTGGATCGGTACCAAAGCTATATGGAGTTGATCGCTGGAGGAAGTTTTGCTGAGAACGGTAAGCTTGTGGATCAACTCGGTACATATCACCAGTATTTCGAGGCTTGTATACATATGGCTTCTCTGGCCTTGAAGCGCTTGAAACCGCAGACTGAGGAGGTCGAATCGGCGCCCTGGGTGTGGCCAAAGTACTCTGACTAAGACCTGATGGATATGTAGCGGCATAAGACTGTCGTGGTAGTGTTGTGGTAGGCTTTGGAATTGTGTCCAAGAAATGACCTTTCGGATTATGTCGTGGTTTCGCTGCATCCTCTGTAAATTGGGCTTTTGCCTCCGTGGAAGTCTTGCCTAGGTAGAACCAAATTTGGTTATCTTTCCCAAGATCCACCTTGATTTGAGCAGGGTTGCGTAAGAGCTTGTGATTCTTGAACTCAGCCCAAGTGAACCCTTTAACGAAAGGATCTTCAGCACGTGGTATGTCGTCCACTTGACGCTTGCTGGTGTTGAGTGATTCCTTGTCTTTGTAGGACTTCGGCATTGGCTTGGCGTTGGGGGAAGGTTTTGGTAAGCGATAGTCCGCAGGATCTGGAATGAGAAGCCATTTATACTCCACCTCAGCACGATCACTGTAATTTGTTAGTCAAGACAATAGACGAATCGCAGGACCACATACCCTCTCGGAAGTATATCAACCAGCACCATTTGTTCGCTCTTACGGTTCTCTACAACCGCACCGGCGAATATGTCACCTTTGTAGTACTGCATCTGGCAAACCTCGCCAATTTTCAGTTCGGAAGCAGCCTTCAGAATACGCTCATCGTCGTCCAGAGCATCACCATCATACTTCTTGTCGCGCTTGGTTCGGTGGAAGCGGCAGCTAAATTCGATTCCCCATTCTTTGTATTCGGTACCATCTTCGCCGAAAACAGGAATTTCACCTTGCTCCACCAGAACACCCGCAGCGGCAGCACAAGTGGCATGATAAGCTCTTGTACACTTCTTCTGCGAACATTGAAAGCAAGCTCCCTTCCTCGATCGACAATAGTTGCACTTAAGCTCCAAACGAGCTTTGTCAATGTACTTGACGTCAATGACCGTGTCTTTCTCACCGGATTCAATTGAAGTCTCGGGAATGTACAAAGCACATAAACGATGTGCTTTCTGGCCATCCTCAGTGAACAGGACCGGCTCGGATGGAATGTCGTTAGGACAGAGAATGCACGGCTCTCTCGTGGGCGCCCGGATACGTACACGGATTCGCTTGACGTTGAGATTGTCACCCTTCTCATTCGTCGGCCGCTTCCGCTTCTTACGAGGAACTTTGAGTTTCGTGTCGCCACTGCTCTCCGGAGGAGTGGGAAGATCGTTGGGTAAGTCGTCCTCTTCATCCTCGTCTTCCTCGTCTGTCTCCTCATATTCAGTCTCCTCGCCTCTAAGCTTTCTCTCGATTTCGTGCACATTGATCCAAACAGAATCTTGGGCCTGACTGCAGTCGCACTTCTTTGCAACTCGTCCAAATTCCAGCCAGGAGTCCAATGCGAAATTCACGGCTTCGGCACAATTATAACCAAGGTTATAACCCGAGTGGTATCCATATGGAAATGTGATGACGAACTCGCCAGGATGGTGGGTGATCTTGTTGACTTTGATGTTGAAGTTGGCAAGCAAGTGGGCAGGTGAAATCAAAAATGTTTTGTGACGAAGAAATTGATCACATGCTTTGGCGTCAACGGGCCAAATGGTTTTCATGGCAGCTTCGAATCGGCGAGCATCTCCTTGAGAGATGCTATACCATTGCTTGGGAGCTCCGAAGTGAAGGTAGTTGATGCTGTAGAGATCAACGTCCTCGAGATGCCATGCAAAAGTGGCCTTCCACATGCCCAGATACAAGTATGCCGTATTGACACCTGGAATCTTGGTGCCGAGGACATCAAGAAGATTCTCGAGCTTACCGAGATTCCAGGTAGTAGTTCGGTCATCGAAAAGTGTACCAGGCATATCTGCGCCATAAAGAGGTGAGGCATAGGTAAGAGTCTTCCAGTACGCCCGCTCTAGCTCTTCGCAACGTTCTGGACTGTAGTCCTCGCCTTCGAGTTCATACTTGAAATCCTTGAACGCAGCTTCATCAACTGCGGCGCTTTCGCTTCGGTTGTTCTTGCGACGAGCAGAGACGGATATGGCTTTGGGTTGTCGTCCACCTTTCGTCCTCGTTGGGGTGTCACATGCATCATCTACTTCTTCTTTGATTTGGACAGTATCTTCCTCGGCCTTCATAGTTGGAGAAACTGGGGTTGGAAGACGATCAGGTGTGCTTGTTCCCTCAATCGGCTCAGATATCGCCGACTTTCCCTTGCCCTTGTTGGAACGGCCAGAACTCTTCTTCTTTGATCCAGAGGAAGGGGTCCCTGAGGATTTGGTCTTTGGGGTGGGTTTCATGTATTTTTCTTGATTCATACGCCGTTCTCCTCTCTTAGCTGGGGGCTGGTGCTCGCTTTGATTACACAACTGGCGCCATTGAGGAAGATTGTAGGACCGCTGATGCATGAAATTTGCTTGCCGATATGTGCCGCCTGTACCCATGATATCTTGCTTGATCGGCTCCTTCACTCGGATCGTCTTGATAGCTTCATCGAGGCGGGGCTGAGCGGCAACCCATTCGGGAGGGGGTATGACTTTGACAATGCCGCTTTTCATTCCGTACGGATTGACACCACGCCTATCACAGTCAGTACTGGTCGGTAGATCGGCAGAGTTGAGGGGGGAGTCACATGTATCTTTGAAAGTCTGCGAACTCTTCCATTGAAGGACGAAAGACTGGCACGCCACCATCGGAGTAGTAGTCAGGCTTGAGGTTAAGCTCACTCGTCTCAGGTTCGGGCTCTGGATCTGGCTCGAGATCAGACAGCTCAGAGTCGCTGCCATTGTCTATAGGGGCGGAATTGGAGTCTGGCGGAGATTGGAGGCCCACAGGCTGGTTCTCCGGGGCCGGAACGGCCATCGCATTGGTCGACATATCTAGAGGCACCTCATAAGATCGAGTATCGGGTGTCCTTGTCGTGGAACAATTGCCAGGGTCGGATTGTGGGTTGACGTCGGGGCGGGGGCGAAGGCGACCCTGGCGCTGCTAACGAGCGATCCGCGAGAGAAAACTCGCAGCAACTATCGAGAGGACACCAATGGTTCCGCGCAAGCTGGAGGGATGGCAGAAAGTATCGACGATGGTGGGTTGGTGAAGGAGAATGGAAGTCGTCTCTTGCGCGGATGGAGGGCACCGAACATCGTCTTCAATCCAGCACCATTTGTCGAATCGTGTCTAACTTGTTTAGGGAAGGCGTAAGCCACCGACCCACTTTTTAGATTTCCTGGCCCCCCTCGAAGTGAATGCGTCGCGCGAGCCTCTCCTTCACGCCTCCTCAGATGCGCGGTGAATTGTCGACATCTCGAAGTATGATATTGGATGTACAGTGCTGTATTTTATCGATTAGATTCTTATGATTGCACGATAGCTCCACTGACGGTCTCACCGCCTCGTCTATACTCGTGTACAGCCGAGGTTATTTATTATCGTTGCCTTTCCTCTTCCACGTTCACAGTTTCCTGCTGTGCAGTGTACCGCGATTGCATGCTTTCCCCATGTTTGGAATTCCTCATGGTGACGCGATGCTATTTCAGGGACGGTCGGCTCCTCATGCAGGCGTCCCGACCGACGCCACCAATGGAGCATCCTCGTCGTCAACCACCATTTCTCGCTGTGCTTCGAACTCATATATCCCAAGCGGGGGCGGACTCATACTGGCCCTCTTGCTGTGGCTGGCTTGATTGCAAAGAGTAACCTGTGTTTGGGAGGATAGTAGCCTCACCACATTGCCCGTCTGGGGCAAAAGGGTCATTGCACCTAGGAGCAGCCAGATTCCTCCAATGTCGCAAGTATATCCTTTGCGGTCAAAAGTTGAGGTCTCTCAACCGTCCGTACGCGGTTGTCTTTCTGTCTGAACGTCTTTTCAAGTCTCGGCCTACTATAGTAGAATATGGGGAAATGCCATCAAAATATGCTCGTGGCGGTTGTACCTGAATATCTGCATGCATGTCAGAACTGTTCCCTGTCCTTGGAGCTGGCGTTATCAGACGACGGCCAAAGCCGTGATACGTTGCCTTGAGCTTCTTTGTTCCCCATCCGGGTTCTAGCGTGCGTGGGGCAAACGACCCTGACACCTCTAACACGAGCCAATCAACCTGACTGCGGCTTCTCCCCTGTGAAGCCTGACCAGTACTTCGTACGAAGAAGGCTGACCAGCAATGCTGGGCAATTTGGCCTCAGAACCGCTGTCTCTACGGGGCTCTTGATCAACAACAGCAGTACCTGTGACTTGGGAGATGGGCAAGGGCTGGAAGGAAGACCTTGATCACCATTGCTGTGGACAAGGTCAGAACTCCTGGGTTCGCAGGTACGGATTAGGTAATGAACTCAGTGCCTCACTTGTGCCACCACAGACCATCTGCGTTGAAGGAGCTGGCTTGCTGCAAAAGATCCGGGCGAATCGCACATTGGGGCTCAACTTCTACTCCATCGCTCCACACGCTGCATCACAAGCTGCGTAGTGCATCGAGAAAGATAGTCTACGTATGGTCATTTGCATCAGTCAACGCGTTGGGGATTGTCTCGAATCTCTCTAGACTTACTTCACGATGTGACGAAAACCTTCATATGCCTAGTGAGAATCGTTAAAGGCATGTAACGACCTCGATTCGTTCGACATACGAGACGTTCAGATTGTATTGTCTATCTGTTTTGTTCCATCAATAGGCAGCCGCGCAGCTTTCCCACGACTCATTATCAACAGTTGCAAAATTCAGACTTGGCTCCACTTTCCAACGGAAGAACAATCCTCTCGATCCGAACTCAACAAGCCTACAACAAAACATGCCTAATTCCTCTATTGCTGTCTCCCAAACTCCCGAAATTTCAGTAGATGACAGCAAAAAGTGTTTAGCGACCTCGCTGCTCAACACCCCATAGCAAATTCTTCCTTTCCCAATCCCAAATCTACATAACATCAGTTAGCATCATATCTTTGAGCAAAATAAATGTACCGTAACTGCAAGGCTTTTCGGGCAAATGAAGTGACACAAAAGAGAGTGCATACCCAAGTCTCCTTAAGCTCGCGCTTGGCCTCCACAATCTTATCACAAGCGCCTCCACCCTCAGCAAATTCCCTATGATACGCAACGTTCACCTTCTCAAACGTCCTCATCCAATCATCAGCCACCCACTGCGCAACCTTCGCTGGATCCGCTTGCCGCATCTCCATGTGCATATCCACGAGCATGCTAGTGATGGCAGGCGTCATGCACTTCAAGTGGGTTTGCTTGCACCCATCACAGTTAAGATAGACCTGGTCGAAATTCTCGACTGCGGTGTTGACAAGACGTTCAAGTTCCTCTTTCATGAGCTTCTCGAGCAGTGCGTTCATACTCGCTCGATTTTCGGCGTTGTCCTTGCAGTTGTTGCTCACATTGGCCATTGGAGGTCGTGACAGGGAACTTAGAGGGGTCGTAGATAGCGATTAACTTTGTTTTATTTTTGGCCTCCTTATCATTGTTTTCGTCATCGGGTCTCCAGTGGTCCTTGGTCTCGGAGACGTCGTAGATGGAGCGCTCTTTCAGACTGATGTCACGGGTGGAAGAGGTTGACTTGACCTTGGTCTCGACTGGATACATGTTCATGTACATAGTGAAGTTGCGATACTGGGACTGCAGATTGAAGAGGTGGGTCAGGTCGAATTCGAGCCTTTCCTTCATCGCACCAGGAGTGGAACCTGTGCCCCAAGACATGGTGGATGTACTGCGGGAACGATTGATGGTGTGCTATGATTTCTTGCTCTCTTAATGTACTTGCGGAAGATGTTGGTTTTTGAGTTCAGGCTTAGAAAGCAGGAAAATAGTTCTCCCGAATGAATGCTGGGTAGAATCATGCTTCATATAGAAGAAATTCTAATGTGAATAAAGGCTGTAGAGTTGGTTACGTGCATGCTGTCTGAAAAATTTTGGATGAATGAGATGCATTATACCAGGTAGAGAATTCCAGGAAGTTATTTTCATTATTATATGAAGCAGCTAGCGAATGACTTCATTGATAGAGCTTTAGCTCTTTCTGGTTTCACAACTCATGGCACAAAGCAGGTGCATTACGAAGAAAGGAACTGTTGATAAATCTATGTTTTGATGTTCTAGATATGCTTAACCAAGCTGTTGGTTTTGTCTACAATCTATCATTGCTTGTCACCGTTTGAAAGAAGTAAAGAGCGCTTGAAGTGTCCACTTGGAGAATGAAAGAATTTTGAGCTATTTGGTGAATATTCCAAGAAAATTATCTCCTGCCCAGTTCAAGGATTTTAGGAGATGAAGGTTGACAGCCTTATCCATATCTCAGATTACATCTCAACGTATGTAATTCCTAGTTTGTTTACGGTCTTCTTGGAGTTGTATTTTAGAACAAAATTTCTTGATCTTAATGTACTTTGATGTAGTATAATTTTACTCAATATGCCTTAGGCGCAGTCGAATGTATCCGAGTTCCGAAATACAATCAGGGATATCGCTAGCCGCCTCCTACACTAGGATTGGTCTAGAATATGGACACTTCGATCGTCCGTTCTTGAAGGGGAAGAATTTAAACAAAGCAGCGCAATGCGAAGCCTTTGCTATATAGATGTGATTTATTAAGGAGCGTGTCTCGGTGCTATTTTGATCCAAGTTACTTGATCGGGGGGGGGGGGGGGGCGCTCCGAGTATATTGTGAATTCGCCAGGGTACCGAACCTCTAAGCAGAAAAAATGAGATGAAATATAATATATATCTAGCGTCTTTGAGTGCCAAGGAGGGGCTTGGGGCTGAAAATGTGGCAAACGTTATTTGGCCAGGACTGTGGGGAAGAAAGAAGGGGTTGTTGTGATTTCGCGAAACATTAGCCATTTACCCCTGAATCTCGCCTAACCGTTGCACCACCGCAACCGCCTAGGCTTGATCTTAACGCTTTACCCAGATTATCTTACATTTTCGTAAGGTACCTAGATTCATATCAGCGATCTCCCGCTGCCTCCGAGGCGAAGCTCAGAAAGGGCCAGGAATCTCCACAGTTGTCAAACGATTTCAGCATTAAACTGGGACCCCAGGGCCTCCCAGTTGCAACGGTAAATCAGCCCGTAAATAGAGATGAAGTCGGGCAGCATTTCTTGTCAAGTAGTTATTCAGTAATAGTTAAAATATACTTCTCAATTGACTTGATAAATACATTTAATTGCTGGCAAGAATGTTAGTCTTCACAAAACGTGCTCGTTTGGCTAAATGCTGCTCGTGTCCATCTCTTTCCTGTTACCCAGTGGCGTGGGACTGGTAAACACGAAGTTCTGGGCACTCTATTCGGCAATATCAGTCTACTGCTTCTGAGTACATTGACAACTTGGCTTTACACTCAGAAACTTTTCCTACATCCTGCTCCTCGGTCTGACAATTATCCGTCAATTGCAGGCGGTGCCACGGGTCTCAAGCTGTGCATCAACTGGATTTACCTTCGGTCCTTGAAATCTGTAGAGGTCTTTGACATGCTAACATTTCGTAATTGACACAGATGTGAAAACATCACTTGTTTTTTATTCCCTGCAAATTACCAGTAGTAGCATACTCATATTGGCCCTGGTTCTAGGCTCTAGATCTTGGACTCGGTGTCGGGTGTATCCTCCGAGGGAAGTGAATTTCGGATACTCACCAGGACCACGCTCAGTTACTTCATTCCCATACTTCTTTCTTGCATAATTCTCGGAAGCTCAAGCATCAACCAACCAAGTCACTACTTTCGTCCGGCTCTCTCCTGCAGAAAAGCGGAAAGGGGCATCACGTGATTATTTGATATTTCAACAGTGAGCCACTTCATAATAATCCTTGCAGGTCATAGTCTAATCTGTATATTGTAAAGGTGTTCATAAAAACTTGGAGGCGGCTATCAGCAAAAGCATTGATACAAGAGCTGATCATGCTTGAGTTGAAGAACGTCGATGAAAATTACCCTATCTAGCTTATCCCAGCTTTGTCTGGCACACATATATATCATCAACTGATCGTTTGAAGAATAGACTTCACCCTTCGAATCGTCGAAGGGCTCATCAGATATCAAAACTTTTGACCACAGACGAAATACTTAATCTAGGCTTAAACAAGGTAGAAATTCTGACCAATGTGTCGTGTTCGCAAGGGAAATATTGAATTTATTCCTATTCAAGCTATCCTCGTACATTGAATTATCAGTGAAGTGCACCTGGTGGTGGTGCCTCTCTCTCGGGGGTGCGCTGGACTATTTAAGTGCTCATGACTAGAGGAGGAAACTTCCTGAGGTGATAATGGCCATCCTTGGCCGGAGGGTGCTTGAAGAGCACCTTGGTATGGGGCAATTGAATACTGCCATATTTTATCATCTTAGTAGGGGTATCCAAATCACAATTAAAGCAGGAACAAGGGTAGAGAGTATGCCATTCTGTCATTGATGAATGGGATTTGACACACCCAGAGCCAACCATGCAGTATCAACTTTTCTTTTCCCATTTCCCCCCAAAGTCCCGGAGGAAGAAAGTGCTGAAAATGCGATGCAGGTATGACAATGCAAACAAACGCTCCCAAAAGCTATGCATGAGAGCCCCGGCTATCCAGCCATCATGACACCAAATGCAATGCCGCAACATACGCCGTCGGTGCTGCAGAAAAAGCAAGGAGAGATTACATGTGTGAGCTTTGGATATCACTGAAAGCAAAATGCCAGCGTGAAAGGTCCAGTGTTCTCACGGATATGAGCCGGTGACTTAGGACTCCTCTGGGCGGCGGCCCCCACGAGGACCTCCTGCACCACCACCTCGACCTCGTCCACGATAACCATCGCCGCGGAATCCACCTCTTCCACGCTGGAATCCGTCGCCACGTCCACGATTTCCACGGAAGTTACCTCGTCCGCCACGATTACGACTGATTTCTTGGAAGCCATCGTTACTATTAGCCGCTGGAGCAGAAGTCTTCTGTGGGAGTATGGTGGTTAGCTAAACAGAATAGAGATAGTTATTAAAGCAAAGATAGTACAATCAAGGACGTACCTCAACAGGACTATCCGGTTGGTCGTCAGCCCAGCTCTGCACGTTGGAAGGGGCAGCTGGAGTAGCAGTCAAGCCGGTTTCCGTCTCATTGGCATCACGAGGGACCTCAATCCACTCCTGTGAGGTGGATAAATCATTGTTGTTGTCCCAGTTGGCTTCAGCAGCAGCGTTGGCAGCTCCTTCGCCAAAACCAGAATTTTGTGGGATGCCTTGGGGTTCATAGGTTGCGTCGTTGTGGCCGTTTGCCAAGCTGGCTGCGGTAGGCTCATCGATCTCAGTAAGCCCTGGAGAACCTGGGAGTCAGCATTGCGCATTTTAGGTTCCGATGGCAAGGACATTGGATTGCCGAGTGAGGACTTTTGGCATGTATTAGAGCGGGAATTGTGCTCACCAGCGTTGACAATAGTGGGATCAGACTGAATTGGATGTTCGGCTGCCTCGACAGGAGGGACTTCGACGTCCTGTTCAATTTCGCTCTCAATGATTGGATTTGCGGTAATTTGGGCGAGGGAGGCGGCCTTGATGTCGGCATCTGTTCAGTACGTGAGACGCCATCCGTATGTAAAGGGAAGGAAGAACAATATCTTACAAGTAACGCTCAAATGCTCACCCATGACAGATGTAATAGTGTCACTGGAGCCTTGAATAAGATTAAGCATGGAAGCCACAGCAGTAGCATCACCAGCATAGACCTGAGCTAAGAGACCCTCCAATGCCTTGCTTTCCTCGAGCTCTGCAGTCTCATCCTCGCCTCGTCGAATGGCAGCTAATTTGAGGAACTGTGACAGAAGAAGCAGGTTGTGCTTTTGCTCTTTCAACGCATTTGTCTCAGCCTCCGCCTTTGCTGCAGCAACTGCTTCCTCCAACTCCTTGCTAGCCTTTTCGGTGAAAGTCTTTTCGAATTCGGCCTTCTCAGCTTGCGATCTAGCCTTGTATTCCTGGTCGAACTTCTTGTATTGGGCGATTTGTTCCTCCAGTTGTGTCAGGGATGCTTGGAGTTGTGGCTTCTTTAGAATCTGGGCCTTCTGGTCGGCATTGATCTTGCGTGCAGCTACCAGCTCGTCGAGGGTTTTGCCACGGTTCTCAGCGAGGATGTTGTCGACTTTGGAGGCGTTAGTCTGTGATTGTACGATTAATACAGAAGCTCAGGATCTGTGGATTTGTAGACCCACAATCTTCTTGTTGACATTCCGAATATTCCTTTCGAATGTTAGTCAATTTCGGACAGATTCCTAGAATACTCACTTATAGAGCTCCTTGATGTACGGGCTTTCGTAGCCACCGTCACCGTTGTTGCTCTCTGTTGCGGCATTGGACGGAGTGACCTCTGCAGTCGCTGCCGAGGCAGTTGAAGCTTCAGTCTCCGCAGAGGCGGTCTTGGCCTTCTTCTTCTTCGAAGATTTGGATTCAGACTTGATTTGTGGGTTCTGTGTAGCAGAAGCCGCCATTGTGAAGAAAGATCACGCTTTGGAGGGGGATCAAGTTGTGGCACAACGGTTTGTTCGTGGGTGGACGTGAAGATACTTTGTGTAAGATTTATGGATTCAGAACGGAGAAACTATCAAGGACCGGTATTGAGTGGGAGTTGGTCAATTTGAAATACAGTACTGTAGGATTTGTGGTTGTTAGGTGGTGTTGTCAAAGGTGAAAGAGCTCCAGAAAATCTTGCCAAGGCTCTCCTAAGCGAATCCCTGCAGAAGGAAGCACGAGGAATTGAAGAGTCACATTGGTCAAATAACCCAAAAATTGGGCCAAAATTATGTCGCCAGATTATCAATTGCTCTCTAATGTTCACGGGCCCTATTTTCTTTGCTTTGTTACTCCTTCAAAGTGATTGGGAGGCTCCCCCTATCTTCCCTGCATGTATACACCACCAGGGCTAACCTCACACAACCTCTCCACTTCTACGTCTCACCAAACCCTGCTACGGGTACCGGTGTATTTCATCCCTCCTATTTGTCCTCATCTGAGTTGTCCCAATACGCCGCACAAGATCAGAGCAAATTGGTGACGTCTTAGTCAATCTAATTCAGTGTAATGTAGCCTTGTCCACAACTCCTACCCTTCAACCTTTGAACTTCGCGAGTGAGATCTACTCAGTACATAAGTCAACATCTTTCAAGGAAACGGACCCATTCAATACTTGCCTCCGTAACCTTCTTGACACTCTTTGCACTGATTCCTCGTTCCCCAGCCTGCTTCGCGTTGATAGTGGCTTCCTTCATCAAACTGAGTTCGTCGTCAGCGCGATTTTCTGCATATATATCCTCAGGATACATCATGTATTTGATGGAGCCGCTTACGTTTGTAGAAAGAGCGCGTAATCGAGGAAAATCTACATATTCTAATTAGCTACTGTACCGGGATACGCGTCGAGAAATCCTACCAGGACATCTACATTCTTGCTCACGTTGCGTTTCGAGTGGGCTTTGACAATCTTCTTGACCGTCGCACGAGGATAAAGCTTTTGACTGGTGGCCATTGTGATATGTGGATGTTGGATGCAGGATATTTAGGTCAAGGTGCTCGAACGGCGTTTGTTATCTTCGTCAGCCTCACGCGGCCGCGCCAAGCTAGTTCCGTTCCGATTCACTCGTTACACTGCCCAGGGACGTAAATAACTAAGAATAACTATTTAAATAGCATTTAGACCTAAATGACCTCTTTTATTTATTTAAATATTTAAAAAAAATTTACTATATAAATATAAACTTTTATTTTTGGAAACATTGGTTTTTATATAATTGTACAATTTTTAAATATTAATTAGTGTCTGTGTGTGTGTGTGTGTCTGTATTTAACGTCCGGCGGAGTGAGAGGCCGTGGCCCCGTCCTGGTGAGCCCATAGGACTATAGGACGCCAGGGGAATAACCCCCTGGTCAGTTGCGGTCTAGAGGCTATATACAAAAAACCCTATTACTAGGGAAAAATATAGCCGTACCAAGTGTTTCAAAGGCCTCTGTGTTTCTACAGTTCCACAGAGAGCTTCCGTTAGTCCCTTTTACGGGTTGTTTTTGGTGCCCCCATTGTAATGTCCCCCTTCCTTTGACCCTATCTCCAGCTCGTCCACAACCTCCGCCCAATAGTATAATCAAGTATTCCAGTCGTTTTCCCTCTCATCCCTTATTACAATCCGTCCTTGTATATACCCCGGTACCCAGTTATAGTCCAGAAATGTCCTCGGGCCTGTCTCTGCAGACTGGAGATCATTCGAGTATTGTCGTCCCCCCATTCCCTCTGCCCTTTCGTAGTTTCCTACTACGTGGCCCCATATAAGTCGGGATTGTAATAACTATCAAGTTCGAGTCTGTCAGGACGTCGGAGAGGACCAGGTTCTCAAGCTGGGTTTATTATTCTCTCCCGGATGTGAAAATTCTGCAAGGTGCTCCAGAGGAGTCAGTCGTCCATACCGATAGTCGTACGGGTCACTACGCCGTACTCCTAGCTAAGACGAGTGATGATTCTATTGCCAATTGTCGTCGAGGTAGTAAGGGCCTCTGTTTTGGTCGGGTTAGCCGTTAAGCCGAGTGAAAATTTCGCTCCCAGGGAAAACTTCAAACTGTTCAATATAACCTATCCCTTCCAACTCTACCCGATTGAGTCTAAGCTCTGAGATCATATTGCAATTAAGTTCAATCCCAGGTTCGTAGCGGACACCACGTACAGGTGCTCAATCATAGTCCGCCTATTAATTAGTGTCTGTTATGTGAAGACTCTACATCACATGACGTTAGGTCATGTGATTTCGCTACAGCTTCATCTTAGGTAATCGGCCCTGCAGGCCTCGTCCTCTGTTCTCTCCTCATCTCACTTTTGTAACATATAACGACTGCATTATGCGTAACAGTTTCTTAAATATAAAGTTTAATTACTATTCTTTTCAACTAATTTTCCAGAGTTTTAAGAAGCTAAAATCTTTTCCTTGTTTATGAATAAAATATAAAGCTAAGGAGAGGAGCTAGGAAATTTAAGCGAGGCGCTCGGACAAAATCTGCCCTGGATTTGGTGGGCGCAACAGACATTGGCCAATAAATCACTTGGGCGAGTGAATCGGAGCAGTGCTAGCCAATCAGCAAGGGGCTTCAATGCTTACCGCCACCGCCTCATCCCGCCTTCTTACCTAAGACCTTCACCTTCCTTTCTGCTCATAGCTCCTCGTCGATGTTCCGAAAGTCCAGCTTGCTTTCCGTTCCAGGAGTTCGTGTGTTGTCAGCATCTCAGAAGACCGTTTTCAGTTCCACCGCAAGCCAACTACACACACTCAACTATCAGCAAAATACCAGACCAGTAATTACCTCATCAAGCTGCCAATTGTCCATTATCCTAAGTCGAGAAGGTCAACTCAGCTCGAGCTTGACCAGGGGGCTTAGTATCAGCACTCTCAGTATACAGAATCGAACTAGATCAACATCCACCTGGCGCCCCTCGATCAAGTACCCCGTTGAACAGTCTTTTAGAAAAGAGTCCATTCGACACCTAGCCATGTCTGCCAACTTCAATGACCGGGATACTTTGCCAGATACCATCAAGCCGATCAATTATGACATTTCTATCTACGACATTGAGCTTGGTGGTAACTTTACTTACCAGGGAACAGTCAGCATTCTTGCGACGGTCGTAAGGACCTCAAAGGAAATTGTGCTAAACTCACACCAAATCAAGATCCATAGTGCTGAGGTTCAATTGGAACATACCAAGACTCAGCAAACGCTCACGGCCTCAGATATCTCATATGACGCTCCCCGACAGCGGGTCACGCTATCCTTTCCTGAAGAGATTCCGCTTGCTAAGACTGTTATTGTGCTTAAGTTTGAAGGTATAATCAACAATGACATGGCGGGCTTCTATCGATCCAAGTATAAGCCTACCGTGACTCCGGCATCGTCCGTTCCAAAGGACGGTGAGAATCATGTGATGTTCTCGACTCAGTTCGAGAGCTGCGATGCTCGAAGAGCATTCCCTTGTTTCGACGAGCCAAATCTTAAAGCTACATTTGATTTTCAGATCGAGTTACCTGAAGACCAGGTGGCGCTTAGCAATATGCCGGAGAAGGCGATCAAAAAGGGCAGGGAGGGGCTCAAGGTGGTTTCTTTTGAGAGAACACCAGTCATGAGCACTTATCTATTGGCTTGGGCAGTGGGAGACTTCGAATGGATCGAGGACTTTACTAAACGTACCTATGGAGGCAAAAATCTGCCAGTACGGGTTTACACCACCAAAGGTATTTTACCAGTTCTTGCCATACTAAATAAACTAATGCCGATTCTCGTAGGGCTGAAGGGCCAAGCCCAGTTCGCTCTTGATCATGCTCCCCAAATCATTGATTATTTCAGCGAGATATTTCAGATCGATTATCCACTGCCGAAGTGTGATCTTTTGGCTGTCCATGAATTTGTGAGTGCTCCCTCGTATACAGACCGTTCTTTTTCTATTCACCAAAGTTCCCAAGCTGATTTTGCAGGCTATTATAAGTCTCGCTATACTTTGTACAAGTTCTTTGCTGACCAGCGCTTTCTAGTCTCACGGAGCGTAGGGCCCCAGATCTTACCCCTTTGCTATCGAAGATTGCCCTGTCACTATACTTACAATAACTAGAATGGAGAATTGGGGACTCATAACCTATCGAACTACCGCTGTCTTATTCGATGAACACGCTTCAGATATCAAGTACAAGAACAGAATCGCTTATGTTGTCGCACACGAGCTTGCACACCAGTACGTGGAGCATTTGTCCTTTAGATATGCTGACTCATGATGCTATAGGTGGTTTGGAAATCTCGTAACCATGGATTGGTGGAATGAGCTTTGGTTGAATGAGGGTTTCGCAACTTGGGTAGGATGGCTTGCTACCGACCATATCCACCCGGACTGGCATGTCTGGCCGCAGTTTGTGTCTGATGGGATGCAAACTGCCTTCACCCTAGACTCTCTTCGCAGTTCTCATCCTATTGAAGTTCCGGTGAAAGATGCTCTTGATGTGGACCAGATTTTTGATCGTAGGTATCCCTGAGATAATGTCTAGAATTATTCTGTATTGAGCAATTGCTAACTCCTCCGGTATCTAGATATCAGCTATCTCAAGGGAAGCTCTGTTATTCGAATGTTGGCAAATCACCTGGGCCAAGAAACCTTCCTGAAGGGTGTGAGTAATTACCTCAAAGCGCATGCTTATGGTAATGCCAAAACTGGTAAAGCTTCTTTTGATACTGCTTTGCCGCTCTTTTGTGAAATTTGAGGCTCTGGAGCTATCTCCCATTCTCCTTGTATCGGTCTTATTTGGACGGAGTGCTGATTTGCTGAGTAGTTGATCTCTGGTCCGCCCTCAGCGAGGCCTCAAGACTGGATGTTCCAGCTCTGATGGATCCATGGATCCGCTCTATCGGATTCCCTGTCCTGACGGTGAGCGAGGAGCCTGGTCAAATCAGCCTCAAGCAGAAACGCTATCTCTCGACTGGGGATGTCAAACCAGAAGATGATAACACAACCTGGTGGGTTCCTCTGGGTCTGGAAGGAAAGAGTGGTGCTACGGCAATTACCCCCATTGCCTTGACTCAAAAGGAAGACATCATCCGTGAAGTCAATGATTCTTTCTACAAGCTCAATAAGGACAATGCTGGTTTTTACCGCGTGAACTTATCCCCAGCTAGACTGGCAAAGCTTGGACATCAAACAGATCAGTTGAGCATCTCCGACAAGATCGGTCTGATCGGTGATGCCGGTGCTTTGGCACTTTCGGGTGAAGCTTCTACCCCTGGGTTGTTGGCTTTCGTCGAGGGTTTCCAACAAGAGACGAATTTCCTGGTCTGGTCTCGCATTCTTGGTTCGCTAGGCACGGTCAAGTCGGTATTCTCGGAAGATGAAGCCATTTCAAATGCTTTGAAGAGATTCACACTCAAGTTGATCACTCCGGCTGTGGATAATATCGGTTGGGAATCGTCCCAGGGGGAGGACTTCTTAACCTCCCAATTGAGACCTGCACTCCTCCTTTCTGCAGGAATCAATGGGCATGCCGGAGTCATTGCCGAGGCAAAGCGTCAATTCGACCTTTACACCACAGGTAAAGGTCAGATTGATCCGAATCTTCGATCTGCGATCTTTGGCATTGCTATCCGTGAAGGTGGTAAAGCTGAATACGAAGCCCTCAAGAAAGAGTGGCACACCACAACGGGAGTTGACGGACGCGAGGTAGCGCTTCGAGCACTTGGACGAATCCGGGATTCAGAACTCCTCCCCGACCTCCTCAAATTCCTATTCAACGATGTTGCAACTCAGGATATGCACTGCGGGGCAGTCGTGCTTGCTGCCAACTCGACGACTCGCCGGGGCCTCTGGGAGTATATTCAGGAGAATTTCGATCCGATCAAGGACAAACTCGGCAAGAATATGGTCGTGCTTGACCGTTTCCTTCGGCAGTCTTTGATCAAGTTCAATGATAGAGAGTCAGAGAAAGAGATAGCAAAGTTCTTTGAAGGCAAGGACAACAGGGGCTACGATCGCTCTTTAAAAGTAATTAGTGATACGATCCTTGGTAGAGCTGCGTATAAGGAAAGGGATGCTAAAGTGGTGCTAGAATGGCTTACCGCAAATGGTTATGCCTGATTGGCTAGGGGTTGCATGCTTTCTTTGCTTCAATTGATCACTGTGAACGTAGATGGTAGAAGAGCAATCTCGAAAACAACTGAGGCACCCATACATAAGATTCACCCTGCATGTTCTATCCTTTTACTCTTTCAGGATGGCCGTGAACGAGTGCCTTCGCCCTTTAAGAACAGAGGGATGGCTTGCGGTGGATGCAAAAGCGGGACAAATCTTCCACCGTCTAGCCAAGGTTGGACATTCTTCAAAAGGTAAGATTACAAGAGTAGAGTATAACTAGAATGAGTAGAACCCCGCATTCTTCAAAATTGTTTCCTTCCAATACACGGAACTCT
Organism: Hyaloscypha hepaticicola; assembly: GCA_002865625.1. Taxonomy (NCBI): domain Eukaryota; kingdom Fungi; phylum Ascomycota; class Leotiomycetes; order Helotiales; family Hyaloscyphaceae; genus Hyaloscypha; species Hyaloscypha hepaticicola. The sequence goes on along the minus strand of KZ613467.1, from coordinate 92,991 downwards.
GAGGGAACATTTGGAACGAAAGTAGTTGAAATGCCCTACCAGTCTTGGTTGATCTAGTGCTGCCTTTTGTCTGCCAACCGCAAGTCCCTATAATTTCATAAGCAATAAGATACTTCGCGCAAATCGTCAATTCCGAATATAAGTGCTTCATCCATAGCCGCGAAGTATCACCGCACGAGACAAGCAGAGAGTAATCTGAATACTGAGGCTTAGCCCGGTATTCGTCTCTCACCGCCTTACGAACATGGTGACAAAAGTCCGTGCGTTCAGGGCATTTTCAGGCTTTGTAACCACTAATTAATATTTTCAACTATTGCGCATTTTGATAAAAGAATGATTTTTGTGGTAATTATTAAAGTTTAATCGATTATTTGTTTAATTATTCATTTATGGACAATTATCTTATGTAGTAATTTTAATTCTTTGAAGTGATGATAGAAACTTTGATTTTCTTAGTCCAAAAAATGCCTGAAAAATGCCCTGAACGCACGGACTTTTGTCACCATGTTCGTTACTCCAGCGAAAATATTAAGCGAAGCTAGCACCCTTCAAGGGGCGTACCAAGCCATTTTCTTGATCAGAGGCCCAACAAACTCACAAGGGAAATAGGGGTTACAATTTGAGTCTCTCATATTCATACTATGCATCGCTAATGCCATTGCCGATCTCACCCCCCTTATTGGGGGTCATGCTATTATATCTCCAAACGCCAATACCAAGTTGCTCTAAGGTAGATCCGGTCCTCGTCCCTCGCCAAATAAGTACCCTGCCTCTATGCAGTAAGCCCCACCACCAGCCATGCCTCTCTCACTGCCCCAGCACACCACACTCGCATCTACGATCCCACTCAGCACTCCCTCCATTGCACCCAATACGCCCCATCCAATAAAGCTCGCTACCAGGCCTACAACGTATGCATAGGCACTCCCTCTGATAGTGTCCGCTTGCCCCGGAACCGTGATGCGCAACTGTCGTGCAGTAGCAACCCATCCACCGAAGCCAAGCGCCATAGCCATGATGAACCTCGTGGCATGAAGCAATAATTTGGCTAGCCGATAAGGGAGCAGAGGTGTAGTCTGATTGTTCCGAGCGTTAAAGGAACGCGGTGTGAGGGTTGTGGTAGGTGCTTGCGGTGTGAGGAAAGTCATCTGACTAAGACCTCGGGCAGAGACATGAAGAGGCTGGGAGTGAATGGCTGCATAGGTGAGAGTTAATGGGTTGGTGAGTGCAGCAATCGGTGTGGGGATGAGCGAGTATGCAAATATGGTGACAACCCCCAGTAAACGTCGCGGTAGCAGGAGCAGCGGAAGTCGAATGAGTAGTGCTATCAGGGTTGACAGGCAGACCGTGCCAAACAGAGTGGTAATTGCATGACTGAATGCTGCTGCAACAGTTTCCCTGGAAGTAGGAGAAGGCACAACATTCCGGTGGAAATACCACTGAGATACCGTTGCCGCGGTGGTTGATCTTTGGATAGCACCGATGACGGAAAGAGTCCAGATGTACATCAACACAAAGTATACTGCAAGCCACCAGCTTGTTGCATCAATAATGAACTTCGTAAAGGATTGAGTGAAATGTCCACCGAGGAAAACTCGTGTGAACATGCCCAGCCACATCCAAGTCCAGACAACAACAGCTCCCAAAGTAGCAAGGCCCATTCCAAGAAGGGCTGGATTTGCGGCCAAAATTCTTGATGCAAATTCTAAGATGCCAATGGCTTTATTCAAGGAATGACGTCCTCTGTAGATTGTGTAAAGCCAGATGAGAGCAAAGAGCCCCGGAATGAATGAAAGCCATCTCATGACTTTGTCCTGTAAACTCGGAGCCCCTGCTGCACCCTTATAACTCGATATGAAGGGATATAGCGAGAATGAGAAGAGAATGACCGGCACAGCAAGCAAGATCAGATGTACTAGCGGGCCGACAAACGATCTTAAAAGTGCAAGCCAAATTAGTGACACAATGATCGAGAACACTGTGTCAACGGCGAAAAGGTGGAAGGAGGCGTGAAGCGTGGTATATATTGTATCGCCAAGGTTCCTGTCCGATGCTGAGGTATGGAGGAAGATGAGTACAAAGGTCGCAAATAACCCCCCCAAGCAAATCAGGTACAGGGAACCCCAGAATACGTCGTGTTTTGGCGCTTCCCCTAATGCATTCGCGATCGTTGCAGGAACCGTATCCACCGAACTCGGAGGTGGTGGCACACTAGGTCCTCCGCCACGGCCAGTCTCAAAATTTTGACCTCGTCCCTGTTTGGAGTCCGTTGGTAGTCTGATTGCTCCTGACTGCGGTCCTGATCTGAATGTTTGAAATGCAGGGGGGCTGTCATCCTCAGTCGCTTCTATGGCCAAATCTTCAGGAGGCCCGTCGTCCTCGGTGGTCGACTCCAGCCCAACATCGACCATCCGTTCCTTTCCCTTACTACTTGCTTCGCTTGTCCCTCGATAGCCCTCATCCTTGAGATCCTCCTCTCCTATTACTTCGGTCGCTCGACCTCTTCCCCTTGTACTTCGACCACCTCCATTCCAGCTGCTCTTTATTCCTCGTCCTCTCCCCCGATCTTCCAAAGCTCTGCCATCATCGTCTTTGCTGTGGTCTAAAGACGCGTTGCTGCCTTCTGGGTCTGTTTCAGAGCTCTCCTCGAGTCTTATCGGAGCAAACGTCCTCCGTGACTTTTGCAAAGCAAAGTAATCTGCAGTCTCCCTTTCCCGCTCTTCCTCATCGTCCTCTTCCCGGAAGTCATCTAAGGCACTGTGAAATAAGGGCGCGTCCGGAGCTGCAGAGTATCGTGACGCAAGGTTGAAATTTGAGGCTGACTGATATGGATTACCATGCCGTGTAGCATAACCACGAGACTGATTCCGTAGGGGCTGGTTCAATCGCCGGTATCTCTCGTTTGGGTTTCGAGGAGGAGCGTCAGCGTTATCAGGTTGGACGAAATTCGAGAAGCGGGACTGGGACTGAGCTAGAAACCGTGAAGCATCTATGACAAGTATTAGCTCAAAGAACTGATGCTCGGAAGCTTCTGCGCGAGGTCTACTTACATTCTGAGAACATCTTCAGGTCTCAAGTGTTGTTGTGGAGGTGGGAAGAAGGCAAAGGCGGGGCGACGTGACGATAACGGCCGACCGCCTGCCTGGAAAGCTTAAGAGAGATGTCGTGCTCCAGCTTCTTTGACAAAATTTGCTATAGAGTTACAAAGGATATGTATGAATGTTTAAAGGCGTATACGTCGCTCGACCCAGGCCAGATATGCTGTTATCCTGAATGATTGCTATGTGGTTGATCTGGAGGGAGTTCAGTTAGTCACTCTAGTCATAAGCAACCGACGTAGGTGCAAGAGGCGGTGGATCATCACAAGATGACCCCGGTCACTCACTGCTCGCCACGCTTGATGCCGGCACTCGATAACCCAGAACACAAACTTTGCTCTAATGTCTCATGCAACATTTGATTCACTTTGAAGACAATACAGATTAGACGTTTGTGCAGCAGATGGCCGGATACGGATATAGGTAAAATTTCACTCTCGCAAGTTCATTGCTGCCGAAAGCATCGAAGGGTCCAGCCCAGCTTGAGACTAAACAAGGGTCGCTAAGACTTTATTACAATAGGTACTTACCTATCCAGAGGCTCCCGTGGTATCACATGGTCGCATTGATATATATATTTTGAATAAGAGTAAAGAAGCTGTGAATAGCTTTAATTACAGAAATTGACTTAGTAAGGACCTCGTGCATAAGTCTACACGACCTCAAATAAATATTAGGAAAGGGCGAACCACCCGCCACAGCTAGAGTACAGCTTTCAAAGCCACATGACGCTCGGCCAGTCACAAGGCTAAGGTAGAGCAAATCAAGACTCCCGACCTAAAGCACAGCAGCTTCCAACTGGTACAAGAAAACCAGCAGCTCCGAATGAGCTGTAAAACTTTCAGAAACTGGAAATATCTTCCCAATTTCCACTTTTAACGGATTCAGAGGCCAGCACTATTTCTCATTCTAGGCAGACACTCTGGTGGCGACTTCGCCTCCCCAGGTCCTGACAGAGCTATCAACGCACGACTTACTCGCTGCCTTGATCGCGTGCCACCCTCAGAAACCTCTCCTCACCACCAAAAGTGATGGCATCGCCATCATGGGACTTCATTGCAAAACTCGTTTGTATAGGAGACAGCGGGACTGGGAAGTCCTCACTAACCATCCGTCTCTGTGAAGGACGATTCTCACCACACCACGATGTAACGATTGGGGTCGAATTTGGCTCTCGTATTGTCCCGGTCGGACCTCCAAATACACAGCCTCCAAAACCGAAACCGAGCATTTCACGAGACCCTTCACTAGCAGATATCTCTGAAGGTCTTCCCGCACCGCCTCACGCGGAACAGACGGTGATTCAGAAGCATATGAAACTGAGTTTATGGGATACGGCGGGGCAGGAAACCTACAAGAGCGTGACGAGGAGTTACTTCCGTGGGGCTTCGGGAGCTCTGCTGGTATTTGACATCTCAAGGCGGTCGACGTTTCTGCATGTGATGGACTGGTTGAATGACTTGCGAGCAATTGCGGAGCCAGATATTGTGGTGGTTTTAGTGGGGAATAAAAGTGATCTGGCTGCCGGAGAAGAGAATCAGCGAGAAGTTACGAAGGAAGAAGCTGAAGAATGGGCAAGAACGAATGGGGTCTTGGAGTATGTGGAAACGAGTGCAAAGAACGGCGACGGTGTGGAGATGGCGTTCGGAAGAGTTGCAGAGAGGATATATATGAATATTGAGGCCGGAAAGTATGACTTGAACGATAGGAGATCGGGAGTGAAGGGACCGCCTACCGGAGGCGGAAACAGGGGCAATGTCAAACTGAACAACCCAGCCAGGTCGACTGGCTATGGCTGCTGTTGATATGTGTGATTGAAGGCACTTGTATATATGGGGATTTGTAAGTTACGGGAGTTAGGTACACGATACACCAATGAGCATGGGATGGCGTTGCAGCAATGAACGAAAAGACTTTGGTTGATTCCGGTTCATAGTAAGGGTTCTGCTAGAAGAGCTTAAATCATCTTACACTTTGCAGCGCACCTAGATTTGAAGCGGACGCAAGTTAAGGACAGCTACTTGTAAGTCTTGGCGCCACATAAAGCTAAGTGATTCACGATGCTCTCAAACAAAGTATGCTCCCACAGTAAAACGCAGTAGTTTGAGTCTACCCTTGACGTGCGCATTATTTTACAGTTTAGTCCAATGTCCCGTCCAGTACAGCTGAACAGGGTGTTACAGAAACAATTCAGGTACGGAAAGTGACAGCTTTCCGTATGCAAGTGTGGCTGAGCCAAATTAGTGACGCAAGATCCTGGTACTGTAACCGAGGGGCCTTTCCGCCTCACCTCTTCGGGGCTTTTCTATCCGCGCCTCGCAGGTACATAAAACCTTCACTCTCGCCGGTCAGTCTCCTCAAGCTCGATCTCTCTTTTCTTAGCCATCAACATGGACTTCACTCCGCCAAGTGGCCCTCCGCCACCAAAGGTTCCAGCTGGATGGAAAGCTCAATGGAATGAGCAATACAACGAATGGTGAGCTCAAAGCCCAACGTTCCCCTCTTCCGGCTCGCATTTCTGACAGTATTACCTGCAGGTTCTACGTGGTAAGTTCTCTGAAGCGAGATATCCTGGAGGGCTTAAAATCCCTCACCCCTATTTACATGAGATCCATTACTAAAAGGAAGGGAACAACAGAATATTTACACCAAGAAGTCAACATGGGACCGCCCAACTGAACCTGTCTATCCCCCCGAGGGTGACGAATCTGGTCCCCCAGGTCCTCCACCCGGATATTCTGGCAGAAGGTCGGCCTCACCCGCGGACAGGAAAAACAATCCCTACGAGACCTATAACGACCCAAACGTCGAGTCCGATGCCGCTCTCGCAGCACGTCTGCAAGCCGAAGAGGATGAACGTGCTCGCAATGCTTCGGGGAGTCGGAACGCCATGCAAGATTACCAGAACACTCCATTGCCCTCTCAATCTCCCGGCATGCAGCAAGAGCTCCCTCCCCGAGAGCAAAAGAGAGGTCTCTTCAGCAAACTGATGGGAAAGACAAGTGGTTCAAGCAGTGGTGGCTATGGTGGCAACCAATATCCTCCCCAGCAACAGCAGTACGGAGGTGGTTACCCTCAGCAGCAGGCTTACCCTCCGCAAGGATATGGCCAGCCTGCATATGGCCAACCCGCATATGGTCAGCCAGGCTATGGCCCGGGACCTGGCTATGGTGGTGGATACCCCCCTGAGCAGCAGTACTACCAGCAGGCACCGCCAAAGAAAAGTGGAGGTATCGGCACGATGGGAGGTGCAGCCTTGGGTCTTGGTGGTGGATTGATCGGTGGAATGTTGCTTGAAGATGCCATTCAGGACCATGATCAAAACGAGTATGACCAAGGTTATGGTAGGTTTAATTTCCACCCTTCAAATGCTTCAAGATGCTAACAAGTCTGTAGATCAAGGACAGGATAATGGTGGAGATTATGGAGGAGGCGATGATGGCGGTGGAGGAGACTTTTAAGCTGGTCGGGAATAGCCAGAAGGATACCTACGAGTTTTCTTTAATTTTCTGCATGCATGGCTTTCAAATCGATAATATTTGCATGAGTTGAGAAGTTAGTGGGCATTACGAATATGCTCACCTACTTAGAAGCACTTCTCCAAATAGAAGCTGACATTGCTCTTACAACATTCTCAGCAAGCCCGTGAATCGAATTCGCTTTCTACCTGCGGATACAACTAACTACCTTCTAATCGAAGCTCCACTTTATCCCCTTGTCAACGAGGTGTTTTTGAATGGTTTATATCGCACGTACAAGCCCCCCCCCTCCCTCCCCTCTTGTGCGTCAAATCACCTGATCTCAGGGGCCCTCAGGGCTCCTTTATAAAGTCCGTAGACCCCCCTAACTTCATGCTGCTCCTTAAATCGCTTTCGACGTGCGACAGTTTATTATATAATAATTCAAATACTTGGAAACCGCAATTATATAGTGAACAATAGGGAGTGATATCTTTTTATTAATAACTAGATAGTTTAGTAATATTTAAAAACTCATGTAGTGAAATGTCGTCCGGGCTTCAATCCTTGAAAGAGAGGATCTCTCTCAAAATATGCTAGTTGAGAACCATTCAATCTAATAGCAAGCTTCTCGTGTTTCGTTGGGCAGTCCCTCAACTTGCTATTTTCATCAAAACTCTCTCATCTTCCTGACTCAGATCCCTAGCCTCAACATTTTAGCTCCCCTTGATCTGGCCCTCAACTGGCCCAATTCGTCTCAAAATCTTCTCAATTCTCCTCTCTCATTCCGAAAACCGCGCCATATTAGAGCCTGAACTCGCTACTATAACAGGAGCAAGCAGCCCCTTTGCACCTGGAACACTTCAAAAATTCAACCCCGACGTGAGACGTAAGAATTTTCTGCTTAAATATAATCCATTACCTCATGCCATTCTGCCAAATTTTCCAGTTCTTTTTTGTTTTCGGTCTGCTGGTCGTGCAGAGATTTCAAGTGTTGGAGGTGACTACTCGTTGCTAGGATGAGATTACTTCTGAAGGAGGTCTTGCAAGCATACACAGTCTCCTATTGATCAATATCTGTCGAAATTTGCAAAAAGACCACGCTGCAGATCTATAGACGTGACATGTTTATTCTCCTAGGTGTATACATGAATATATAAAATCAATCAGCCCTTGAGACATTTGGCAAAAGATAGTAACAGTGGTGTGAGGATAAATCATTGCTCGAGGTTAGTGGTTCAGAATTCGGGGAAGTCTGTCCCGCCTACCTGTCGAACGCTATTGAAAATCTGCCAGACATCTGACTGGAATGTGCTGCATAAGACAGAAAGTGCATTGCCTTCATTTAGGTATTGTCGTCCAGAAATTGAGGCTTCGTGTAGCTGAAAATAGGCAATATTTATAAATCTCAATTCGAAGATAGTCCTCAGTGACCTCACCTCTCCAGAATGGCTACTTCTGAGGATGTACTGTAAAGTAGAAGTCGAGGCTTGGCTTCATGTGATTGGGGTTTTGGGTAGTAAGGCCAGAAATAGCAAATGAGTGCAAAAGAAAAACAACTGGTATGGCTGAGCAAAGTTAAGTGAATTTGAAGCTTTGCAAACGCGTTCTGGAGAAGATGTACTGCACACCTGAGTATCTGACAAAGTATTTGCCGAACAGCGGCCACTAAGCCAGATGTTGCCACTGAAAGAGCAGGTGATCGTGATGTGACAATTATTTCATGGAAAGTTGAGTCGTGTCCTTAAGAAGTTGAGGAACTGAACCGGATGAAGTTTGCTTGCCATATGAGAAGTTGCTCAAACTAGCCTACCCTCGCTGTTATGCATTTCCTCAGACGACCAGCAGGTAACATTCGGGCAAGAACATTATGGGCACAGCGTCACATATATATCACTGTCGGTGTTCCGCTGAAGCAGCCAGAGCTTCGTCTTCTCATCAATAAACCACCTCTTATTGTACAGTCTCTCTCTGAGGTCTTAAATTCTATCGTCATCGTTCTTCAACTCTCATCGCGTAATACCCCTTTCCACATTACTCAGCACCTCAGTCTTCTTCGACGAACTCGAAGTTGATCCCGCGAGCCATGCCGCCGCATCAAAATTCTGCAATGGATTCGCCGCTGGGTTGGGTTGGGCTTTCTGGCGTTCTTCGAATTCAGCCTTCAGTTCGGGATCCACTGCAGTCTTGTTAGTATGTTTGTATAGAGGGTGCGGGTGAAGAGTAACGAACTGTTATCCATGATATACGGCATTCCGAAAACGATCAGCATGCTGAAGCCTGCAATGAGAATCATTGGGTTCTTGAGGAGACCCAATGGTGAGACTGGTTTCATGCGTTAGCCATGTAACCAACCTGCTCTTCGAGAGGGATATTTGGAACTTACAGCCGGCCCTCTCGATGAAATAATCCTTTCCGCCTTGGACTTTGACACCAAAAGTCCAGGTACCCTCTTCCTTCTGAGCCTGCACAGCCTCCCCCTTATTGTTCCATTCATTCCCCCTGAACGTTCCCCAGACATTGACCTCCTTGTCACTTCCCACCTCATCTATGACAACCTCACGAACATCCACTCTTAACGGCGCAAAGGTGTGGGTATGGCAGTGCACATCCAAGAGGTAGGATCCCGAGCTGACATTGCGGAAGTCAAATGTGTTGTCGGCGCGTAGGGGAGCAGAGTAGGTGTTCGAGATAGTCGTGAGGGTTGCGTGGGTGGATGCTGGAAGGCTATTGGGGTGTGGCAGTTGTTGGGAGGAGGGGATGGAGACGCGGATATGGATTGCGAGGGCCAAGGGCAGGACCAACAGTGTTATGAGATTCGAAACGCGCATTTTGGCCGTTGCGATGAAGGTCCTGTAGCGTTAGAGCTGATAGGCAATGCTTGAAGTGAGGTTGGTGATACTCGAGCAAAGGACTCGCAAAATCGCCGAAGTTTACGCGAGGCCTCGTGTTCGTTCCAACATCTCTCTCAGCCCGCTGAGAACAAACTTCACCATGACTTCCTCGGAGTTCTGGCTTTTTGAAATTCTCGAGATGCTTTTGATATATCCACACTGAGATGCAATTTCCCGACCACTGGTCCAATTGATACTTTACTGTACTTCGAGTGAAGCACATAGTTCAAGGAAAGTTCAAGGAATCTGCCTTCTCCTATTTGAACTTTTTGGTCTTGCGTTGCTTTGGATCATTTGCTGTTTCTCACTTTTCGCTTTCCTATCAAAAAAAGTCCTTAAACAGCCCCAAAGATTAATAATCTAGAAAATGCTTGTTTGCTTGGAAGTTGAAGTGCTGGTCAGGGAGATCATAGAGCCTTAACGACTTCTAAAGAACCTCCCAAGAATTCAGCTGAGCGTTTCTATCTCACTTGAGCTGAACCAGTCTTGATTGCTCTTTGCTGCTTGTCAGATTTATGTCAATGCCTAAGGGATAGACGGCAAGTCTCAGCACAATATACAGCATTAGGGTTGCGTCTACGGTTTCCCACAACCCATGCACGGAAGTTGAAGTCACCACCGAACTCAACTGGAAGAAATTATACGCTTTAGTGGAGAATTCGAAGCACTCATGCTTACCGAATATTTTCTGACCTTTAAGGCGGCTTTTGATTTGTATCCCTGTCCTCGAAATCATTCACAGGACAAGTCTTGGACTATGTGGAGACAAAACGGACTGTAGGATGAGGAACGTGGTGGATTGATTTCTATAAAGCTTTCGAATCCTTATGATTCGGTTAGGAGTCGAGTACAAGAATCGGCTCAGCGGAACCTCTATGAAGTCTCATAGCCCTGCGAAGACGAAAGTTGCTTGTGATTCGCTTACCTTCCCCTTTCCATAATTTTGTCCTCGGTTACAAGTAATGTTCTTCTTTTCTCCACTACAGTTGCTTCAGAGTTTGAAGCTTTGCTTCGGACCTGGGATAAGCCTGTAGGCCAAGAATTCTCACACAGCATCGAGGATGTGCAACACTTGTTGTGCCTTGATCTTAACGAACAACCTTGCCATACAGCAAGCACTGCAAAAGTTCAGATCCCAAAGTAAATCCACGTTGGTAGCAACAAGAGGGAACCGAGGTTTAAGATTTCATTCACATCAATTCATTATCTATCGCAAAATTGCAGGACATGGTCGAGTAATCGGTCCAGTCCACGCTGTCCGCTGCTCTCGTGTCAAAAAGACTCCCCCAAACCTAACCAATACACAAGAATAAACCAGATCCGAAGCCATCAAGGCTTCTCTTCTCCTCTCCCTCTGCTCCACTCGCTCTCACACAAAATCCTCGTAAACCTCTTCAACCCCGTCTTTCCTTCCAGGCCAGGCATAAGCTTTGTCAAGTACCGTTCATGGGCCCACGGTTGAAGATGACTCCTTCATAGCCGTCTTAGCCTGCCTGTCGGTCCTCATGCCGCTGATTCCACCCTTGAAGATCTCCAAAGCGAGGATGGTGGTAGTTCCAGTCCAGAGCATCCAGCTGAAAGCGGCGAAGACGGCATCAGCGCGAGCGGCGGCGCACACGGTGCCCCGGCAGAAGAGGAGCTTGCTCAAGAAGGTTGCAAGTGCGACAAAGCCGGCGAAGTAGAAGAGGGTGTTTAGAACCTCGACTCCGAGGTGTGCGTACGGGTGTGATGCTGCTTTGTTTTAGAAGTGAAAGAGAATAATGGGTCGAAATACGTACCTTTTGGGACAAAGCGCGGTGTGATCTCCAGGTAGAGGATGGAGAGGAATGAAAATAAGGGGACAAAGATCAAGAAGTTGATCTGATTGGGAGATGCGGTCAAGGTGTCGGCATCGTACCAGTGGGCAACTACCGCTTCTATCAGTATGATGAATTTTTTGCTTGCTGTGGAGATCACATACCGTATGCTGAGAGACCAACGACTGCAATGGCAAAGGCGAATTGTGCGATGCGCAGAGGAAGGAGCAATCCAAACGCCATTTTGCTAGATTTCAGGGTATCGTAATTTCTTCAGGTAGAACTCGTTGTCTCGTTGTCTTAAATGTTGTAGAGACTCGTGTGTACTGTGTACTTTGGAACTCTGGAGCTGCTGCAACTGGTGCGCGCGTGGAAGGAGCGTATTGTTGTTACTGGAAGAAGGTTCAGAGAAGCAGAGGTGGCAGGCAGACTAGACACCTGATAACCTTATGATGTGCAATTACGGGAAAAAGTGAAGAGAAGGGAAGGGCTGCAGGAGGTGGCCCCGGCGGGGGGGGGGGGGGGGGGGGGGGGGGGGGGGGGGGGGGGGGGGGGGGGGGGGGGGGGGGGGAGGGGGCGACGTCTTTGAATAAGGACGCATAATCTGGGGACAGTGGTTTCGACCCCTTCTGTATCATTTCGAAACGGCAGGGGGGAGCCAACCCAGCAGCAGGGATCGCTCAGGGCAGACCTCTTTGCGGGCCAATGAGCCGGCACATAGCGTTTAACCACCAGTGTTCCTGAGCCACAGCCTACAGGGCCAGAGGGATATTACTTCGCTGTAATCTTTGGGCCTTATCGGCGGGGCCTGCAGCAGCCGGGGGGTGCGCTGCGATGCCTCACTTCCACTCTTTGAAGATCACTTCTTGTGGTCAATTGATTGCTGATGGAGCGCGGGGTTGTGGCTTCACAATTTCCCAGGTCCACGCAAATGTATTGGTGGAATTCCACCAATATTTCTTTGCAATCGCGGATACTTGAACCGCCCAGCACCACAATAACCAGCAGGGAAAGACGCTTTGGCAGAACAAACAGAAACAAAGCATTTCCTGGACCGGTCACCAGTGAGACTCTCGATACCCAGAGTGTGCGACGCAAGAGCCCCAAGCCTCGCGGCTGCTGCACCTCCGCCTAGCATTGAAACAAACACAGGACGCCAATACCCGTCGAGGGTTTCAAAGGTGCTGACAATAAGGTCTTGAGCTTGCGCGCCAATATGGTGTAAGTCTTGGTCGACTGAGAGGTCTTTCGTTCTTCAAACGGCTTTGATGATCTTCAGGCGCGCCAAGAGGAGATTTGAATTCTCCGTGATCCTGGGCGCAAGACTGCCGCATTGATGATTGCGTTTGGACGTCTCGCGTGGTGGTAGGCTATTTAGGGCCATCAATGCGACAAGCGTATCAGGCTGCACATACGGAGTACCGGTAAGGTAGGGTAGTGGTAGGTACGGAAGGGGGTTGACGAAAGTCATGAACACCAGCGGCAAGGCGGTGAGGCATTTGAGCCAATCAAAGTAATAGATATTGGCTTTTGCCCCACAAATTTCCTCTTCTAGCGGTGGCAGAACCAGGGGGGTGTTCATGACTTTTGTCCACCCCCTTCCGTACTAGGTAGGCTGTAGCTCCTCGGCTGTTGAATAGGGGCTGGGGCTGGGGCTGGGGCTGGAAAGGGGGAGACCAGAGTCACGAGACTTAGACGAGCTGTCCACCACACTACCTAGCCCCTAGCCCTAGTATTACTAGTAGTTCTACCTACTCCCGTTCTGGATATATATATTAGAGATAATATACACATTAGGAATAGATATATATATTAGGAATAGATATATATATTAGGGATAAATATATATATTAGAAATAGATATATATGCCTTTAAATAATAGATTTAAAGGTTAGATTTTCGCTTGGTTCACCCATACTAGAACAGGGGTTTTTACTGATAAGGGACACTAAAGTCTTGGCAAAAAAAGATAAGGTTTCTGCAAGATTGGTGGCGTAAATCTCCTGTTTGGGCCTAGTATGGGCCCTTGGGCCAATAAGAGCCCTTAAATCCAAGGGGGTAATCTCCCGGAGCTTAAAATCACGTTCTTATTTAATGCGCTAGCATTTAATAAGTCACGTGATATTAGTCTAATTTAAATTATAGACCTGAACTAGGCCTATTTCAGGAAATTAAAATCACGTGCTTAACCTTATTATTAAAGAAGTTATAATTTTTTAAAAAAATTAAAACCGATGTTAAGGTTTTGAAGTGTAACTGTAATGATGTCATTGCGTATAGTAGGAACACCAAAATCACGATTTCCACAACTTATTTAAGACTTGAAATGCCGCCTTAATTAACCGTATTATAAGGATTCTGTTTAACTAGTAATTTGGAGCTAATTGATGGGCTACTAGGAAAAAAAAGTGCATGTAATTTAGACCATTATTCGTGATAATTTAATTTTTAAAAAAATGGATGCGGAAAATGGGTGCGAAATGGGTACGAAATGGGTGCACGGGAGTTGTGTAGATGCGGCGGCCTTAAATTTAAGGGTCTTCACGATTTTCACCACTTATTTAAGACTTAAAATGCCGCATTGATTAAGTGCCTTGTATGGATTTCGTTTGTCTAGTGATTTAGGTCTAGTTAATGGGTTGTTGAGAAAATAGTTTGCACGTGATTCAGACCATTATTCGTGATAATTTAATTTTTTTAAAAATGGGTACGAAATGGATACACGGGAATTATATAGGTACGGCGGCCTTAAATTTAAGAGTCTTCACGATTTCTATCATTTATTTAATACTTAAAATATTACTTTAATTAAGTACTTTACGGAGATTTCGTTTAACTAGTAATTTAGGCCTAGTTAATAGATTATTAAGAAAAAAGTTTACACGTGATTCGGACTGTTATTCGTAATAATTTATTTTTTTTAAAAATGAGTGCGGAAAATGGGTACGAAATGTGTAATAGTCGGGATACCCGTTACATAATTAGCTTGACTGTGATTATATTAGTTTCAGGCTGAGGGAACCGATATTTGTAATACTGACATTTCAGGCTAAGGGTATGGGCAAGTATTGGGAGGGCATAAGACACTTCTCTCTCCTTGACTTCTCTTCTCTTCTCCTTAACTTAGTATTCCCAATATAACTGGATCACTAAACACTATATCTCGACCTTTGCAATATTTCCTACTATTACAAAATGGGTACGAAATGGTACACGGGAATTATATAAGTATAATGACTTTAAATTTAAGAGTCTTTACGATTTTCATTACTTATTTAATATTTAAAATACTGCCTTAATTAAGTACTTTACAAGGATTTTATTTGATTAATAATTTAGGCCTAGTTAATGAGTTATTAAAAAAAAAGTTTATACGTGATCCGGATTGTTATTCGTGATAATTTAATTTTTTCAAAAATTAAAACGGAAAATAAATATAATAAAGAGA